>CM068317.1:39992248-40197248 GCA_034766995.1 Acanthacorydalis orientalis
ACTGTAAATTTATTTAAAGCTGTAATTGTTTTTACAATTTTGAATCGACTGAATGTATTATTTGCACTCACTGAACTTAATTGAAATATTAGATGAGTCTTATTTTAATAGACCTGTTCTGATAAAAGAAGAATAATTAAGTTATTCTACTACTTGAACAGATCATAACAAAATATACAAGTTGAAGAGAAATCAAATTAGGAAATAAATTTTATTTGTTTATTAGAAATAAATAGTTACAGATTTAAAATGAAATGTAACCATTGAAATATCTACTAAACGAATAGAAAAGATGTAATAAAAGACTTAAATATTAGAATCAGTTATATTTCTATATCTTACAATCATTTTTAACTAAAGTAGTATTTAAATTGAAAACATCTATTTAGTTTTAGAAAAATAAATTTACTAATCTAAAACTGAAATGATGATTTAATCATATTTCCTTAAATTCGTCTTTATTCGTGTATATTTCTCTCTCTCTATATATATATATGTAGATATAGATATGTGTGTGTATTAAATTAATAGTATTAACATATATAGGATGATTCAACTTAGGCTTCCTCACGAAAGTATTAAAAAAAATTAAAAATTAAAAAAAACATGTTATTTGCATTTAATATTTTAGTTCAATTGTATTTTAGTATTGAATTGAACTAACATACTAAATAAAAAATAACATTATTTTTCTTAACCTTAGCGCTACCTTTTAATACTTCCATGTGGAAATCTAAATTGAATCACCTTATACATATATTACTAATTACAATAGCAATTTATTTAGTTAGTAATAGAATTGTTTTTGTGTTTAGTTAATCAGAAATTATTTTTTACATTTATAAGTTTTGATTCTTATAGCTTTATAGAGACATGTAGACAAGTAGTTAATATTGATTCTAACTTAGTAATTATAATGAAATATATATATATATATATATATATATAAATATGTATATATATATATATATATATATATATAAATATAAATAATTCATAACTATATCAATCAATGTTTATGCTTGCTTTTTTATAATATGAAAATAAATCTGTTTCTTCAAATGTATGTTTAAAGAGAACCGAATGTAAAATATTTCTAAATTCCATAAAACTTGAACAAAATGAAAACTTGTTGGAGAACCGAGTCAGGTTACCTGCCGGTACTCGAATCCGTCAGCATAAATATGGAACAAGTTACCGTTTATATTATAGTCACATTAAGTATCAAAGTTACAGAAAGAATCTTTCCCAAGTGGAAAAGTACTTCTGAAAAAAAGATTTACAGAACATGTGTTTGAATTCGAAACGTGATTGACATACTGTCTCCACAGGGTGCGTTAAGACATAAAAAGAAAAAAAAAGTTCCCCCAAATCTCTATAAAAGCTTTTTTTGATGACTCCTGAGAAAGTTATACGTGCATGCGTGTACAATGTAGGTGCCCACATAAAGCACGATTTTGACTGAAGATCAATATAAAGTTAAAAAACATTTCATTCTAAATGACGCATGTAACTGAATTTTGTTGACTTTATACAATTGGATCGTCTGTGAAATTTTCGACTTTCAATTCAAATAAAATCTCGGATGCATTGTCTTCCATACGGAACGTTTTAAATAACATTATTCATGGTTGAGTACGTACGAATAATACTCTTTCTTTTATTGGAATTCATTTTACAATGTTTTATTACGTAATTGATCCAAGATAGAGTATTTACAGTTAGTTACTTTTCCTATATTAGATATTTGAGCTTATTTCTCTACTCCTTGAACATAATAATTTGTATATTGAATCATTTAATTAAATGTGAAATTTAGTAGAATATTCCAATACGTTTATTTATAAAATAAGTAATTATTCTTTCATTTACATGTTTGTATATCTTTATTTTGACTACAACGCTGTTTATAAAAAATATATTAATTAATTCAATCATATTTTCAGTCATCTTCGTAAATATCAAAACCTTTCTGATACTTTAGCAATCTCCTTATTTCAGGGAATAATTATTTGCTTGTTTCCAATATATAATTTGTATACTTACTATATATACTTACTATTGAACTGAAGCTAAAATTACTTTTATTATTATTAAATTATTTTAAAATCTTTATTTCTGAAACTCAAATTTATTTTTTATATATTAAGCCTTTAAAAGATAATCAGTAGAAGTAACATTTATTTCATATTATTTTCCCTGAAATATATATTAGTAAAAGTCTATTAATTCTTTTTTCAAGATAAATTAAAACTTTTAATTCCTTTTTCACACAGAAAGTTATTTTTAATATTTAATTTCCTTGATTTAAATAAATGTTTCAAGTAATCAACAGAAAATTAAAAAGAAATATGAAAAATTGAGAGAGATCTTTTTAATATAGGTTTTGTAAAACAGAATAATATTTAAAACTCTTATTTTTAAACATTTTATTTACTTTTAGATTGTATGATAATCCTTCGTATATATTAGTATAAATAATTAGTTCACGATGAATTATTTGTGAGAAAAAACTTATCACTTAATAAGAACATCCTTTAAGCTTTAGTAAATTTAAGAAAACGAATGATGCCGTTTGAAACTTGAGAAAGTTTCCGAGATAAGAGAGATATCATTGGAATTAATCGAAATAATTCATACGGTGTATCACAACAATCAAGCGTAAATTAAATAAAAATGATTTTGTCAGAAAAAATTACATTTAATATAAGACATGGAAGAGAATTGAAATGTTTTCTTGTGTTAATTTAAAGTGAATTGCAAATAAAAAACTGTAAATTGTGAAAAACATTTTTATATAAAATATTTTTGATAACTAATTATTTATGAATATATTAGGTGCGAAAATTAATTCAGGGCATTTTTAGAAAATGAATGTTTAGGGAAAAATGGAATACATTTTAATCTTCAAATCATCCCCTACTATTTTGTACAACTTTACTGCATCTGTCAGATAACTGACGAATCCCTTGTCGAAAAACTATGTTAAATTTGAGACGATGAAGCTGTAATGCATTTTCGGATCTCTTCTACTGTTATAGAATTTTTTGCATGTTTCATGCATTATAGCACCTTATCCCAAAGCTGAACAATTCATTCCCGCGATTTTGGTACCATTTTTTGCAACATGAATGTGAAAAGTATGTAATGTCTAATATCTTGCTTTTCGAACGCTATTGTATTCACTACTATTTTGTGAACTTATGCTAAGTATTTGATCAAGATATATAATATTTTTAAATGTTAAGATTGGCACTTCAAAATCCTAAAACGGCGAGAATTTATTCTAATTTAAAACAAACTTATGATTAATTCAATTTAAAGGAATAGAATTAATTTTTATGTATAATAAAATTTACTAAATATATTTTATAGAAATTTTATAATTGTTACTGTTTCATCATAAATATTTATATTTTTATTGAAATAATTAAATAAAAAAAATATATAATCAGCATTTTTAAAAGAAAAAAATTTATTACAAGGAAATTTAATTCTTTATAAATCATTAATGAATAGCCAGTGTTTAGTTATTCGATTGAAGTCTATCTAATTGAATCTTTGTAGTTTATTACAGATATACTGTATGATATAATAAATAAATATTTATATATAATACATATTTTAAATATATGTATATATACATATATATATGTATATATACATATATATATATATTAAATTATGTAAAAGGAATTAGACAGATAAATTTAAAAAATAATTACTAATTAATAAAATGAACAGTTGAGAATTTTCAATTAATATTTTCTTGTGGAACTAATATTATTCAAATATTTAAGAAAATGGTTACACAAAAAATCATTACACAAAAATCAATTTATATATAAATAAAAAGATGCAGGCATATTTTTCAAAATAAACTATTTTTATATATATATATATATATATATATATATATATATATTATTCTTCCAATTTATACATATCAAAAAATAATCTCAAACCAAATTATTATACAATTATGTAAAGATGATACTATTGTGCGGTCTGAAACAGAAATACTACCCATAGTTTCAGGTCTGAGGTTTGCGGTATAAACAAGTTTCAGTGGTCGCTTTCTACATAGAACTGAGTTTGATCCCACAGGTCAGACAGTTATGCTTACTGTGGATTTTCCAGTTTATATTGTTTTCTGCAAGAAAAGTCTTACATTGGATTGAATATATAGTATATTTGATATTTTAGAAGATATTAAAGCAAACAATAATATATATATATATATATATATAAATTTTTAAAACGTTATTTTTATTATTGTTCAGTTCATAATTTCATCAAATAATTAAATGATATGCAATTATATACAAGCTACTAAAATTCAATCTCAGTGAATGTTTAAAATCAATTATAAAAAAAGTTATTAAAATAATAAATACATTTCAATTTTTAACAAGTTGTGTATACATTATTTATTTGTTAATAATTACTATTTGATAAAAAAATAGTAGAAATTGTTAGTGCTGTATAACAAATATTTATGTACTTTTATATTTTAGTTTTTTTGATAAGTTGTTTGATTATTTTCTTTAAATTAGAATTAAACAGTTTGATTTGATTTTATACGAACATATTCTCTTTATTCTCATTGATAAGTTGTAGCATCATACATATTTACATATATATATATATATATATATATATATATATATATATATATATATATATAAATGTTCTCTATAGGGTTATACCCTCTTGTTTACTTAATTCACGAGATGACTTATCAACAACAATTGTATACGATTAAATAGATAATATGTACCAGTTCGACGACTTCATCAGTTGGCAACATGAACTACTCAAATAGCTTGACGACAGTCTAATACAAATACACTATATATATATATATAAATTTATTTATAGAATTCACTATTTAATAGCTTTGGATTTGCTGGGGTTGATGATCCTTCTAAAGTTTCAGTTGCATATAACAGAATTGATTATTAACTTTTGCTAGGATAGCCTGGTATTATCAAGTCCTATCGTAGGCTATCAGGGTAGAAGATTACTAACCAATGTATCTTATAGTTATATAATACATATATATATATATATATATACAAATAGTTATTTGAATAGAAAAGATATGGACAAAGAAGAAATGCTTCATTCATTATTTCTCTATGTTTTGTTAATTTAATTATTGTTTTCATTTGCAATCATGTCTAGATTTACTCGACATAAAGTGAAAGATTTGAATTGTTTAATAAATACTTGATTATTTGATTAAAAATGTACAGTATTATGACAAAACAAGTTTTTTTAATTTTTAAAATATGAAAGTATATTTAAGTTTTAAATTGTTATCAAATTCGTGTAGATTTGTGCTCGATGTATTATTTTCATGTTATTACAAATTTTAAAATGTTCAGCTTTATCTATATTTATAGTAGAAAATAAAAAACAATATTTTTTTAACAGTAATTTGTTAAAATACATATTTTATAAAACCGATAAATAGAAATATGTTTCAATTTATAAGTTCATTCCAATGAAAATAACATCATTCAAACATATATTTTTTCAAGTAACAAAAATATCATAAAGACAGAATACTTGTCCATTTACCTGTATATCGAAACGTCCATTTGATCCTCGCCGGTAATAAAATCACTGACAGTGATGCCTTTCAGACATACTGTTAGCTGGACTCTGGGTAGTTTCCGGCCGCTGGCCTTTGCCACGCGTAGAATTGTCTTGATGGCCTCCGCTGTGACCGTTTCACTGGTGGCGGAATCCACCAGCGTGCTACCTAAATATTTCACATTGAATGTCGTTTTGTTCAGGTGGACATCACTGTTCACAGTGTCACGGTTGATGATGTTCGTCAACGCCCATTCTTCGTACAGTTCTGGAATAGAATTCAGTTTGTTATGAATCATTCTTTTTATTATTTATTCTGGCGTAGAACAAAATGGATTTTTCTATTAATATAAATTAGATGCTCGCTGCTTTGTATTCCGTCTATTGTTTGTTTCGTTTTGTTTCAGTTTCCCTAATGGATTTTTTTTAATGTGACAAAAATAAGTACAGCATAAGACAAACACACTCTTTATTCAATACATGTTATTGTTTATTATATAATTAATGATATTTTTCCTGAAATACACGAGTAGATAAGAAAAATATTTTCTTTTAAAAAACGAACAGGTTTTTATTCCTTTACATATATACAAATATACAAACGCATATATATATATATATATTAAAAATTAATCGAAAATCATACTTAATCATTTAAGTTAATTGAAAATAATTCGTTTAAATTTGTATGGAATATGACATAAAATTATTTTATTAAGTAAAAAAAAAACATTATATTGAATAATCATAAACATAAACATAACTAAACTAATTTTACTTGTCAACCAAAAATACAAATTCGGTTCTGTGTATGTTTTTTTTCTTTGATATCACTACTTATTTGTTTATCTATTACTGGTTTCCTCTATAATCTTCAGGTGAATACTGTATTCACCTGAAGATGTTGATAGACGATACCGGTAGTGGAAAAAATCAAATAATGACCTCAAGGACAAAAAATAACTTGAAATTCATTAACACAGGTACGAAACAAATTAAAATTAATTCTGTACGATCATAAACTTATTTTTTTAATACTTTAAATTTCATAACTCTAAATTGATTATAAAATTTTATTATTTTCATGAATTATTAATCTTTTTGCAATTAATTAACTTTATCATTATTTTTTTATTATGATTGATAATTATTACCCTTTAAACTAAATAATAGCAATATTTTGCCTGGAATATATTGGTTCCTTGTATACTGAAAGCATTGTCTCCGTCAGTCAAAGCCATTGAGATTATATTGCCCTGGTTATCTTCATCTCTTTGAATCACGCGAGTTTTTAGATCCTATGTCTAGTTTTGGAATTGTGGCATCTTTAAATAGCTGCAGATAACTTTTGAATTATCCACAATTACTTGAAGATTGAACACGTGTTAGAAACAGTTGTAGAAGATAAAATCTCATTTGATTTCAAAAGAATGAAAATCATCCGCAAAATTGATTAAAGAGATGTCAGATATAAATGTAATAAACTATAACATCATTATAAATAAATCGATCGAAGGAAATTTAGTAAAAATTAAAGACATTATTCCTCTATTGAAATTCATACCACTAGGTTTATTGTCCTTAGAAAATGAATTCTTGATTATTATATTAAAAATAAAAATTGAATTCTACATAATTCAAACTCTAGATTGAAGTAATTTCTTTAATACATTATATATATATATATATATATATATATATATATATATATATATGTGTGTGTGTGTGTGTGTATGTGTGTGATTGTGCGCGGATGTGTGTATGTCCATCATCTTATTTTTATAAAATTTAAGAATCTAATTTCATCATCTACAAAAATCCAAATAACGAAAAATTCACATCATCGATTGAATGAAAAAAATTAAAATACATTTGAATTGAAATGAAAAGGAACGTTTAAAAATAAAGTCGTTTAAATACCGTGGTGAATATTCATAATTAAGTTATATATTAAACAGAATTAAAGATAACGTTCAGTTGTAACGAAGTTATACCTAAAACGTAATGAAGTTATTTTATAAAAATGATGAATTTTACAAAATGTATTTCAAATTCAGGTATATGCTGTTTTATTCAACAAATGGAAATTATGTAATAAAAATTATTGGAAATAAAAAATGTAGGTGTTGAATACGATTAGAATTGTAATAGAGTATATATGTATACATATATATATATATATATATATATATGTATATGTATATATACATACATATATATGTATATATATATATAGAGAGAGAGAGAGACTATAATTGAATGAAAATTAATAATATCTAAAAAAAGAGCTTGGTTTCGTGTGTTTGAAATTTTATAAAACTTTCATCAAAAGACCAGAAACTGATTAAAACTTCAAATTGAAGGTTTCGAATAACATCAAAGTGTTTGATAAAAAGTCATTAAGAGACTTATACATGAGATTTTTGAAAAAAATTGAAAAGTGATTCAAAATAATTTTAATGTCATGAAAAATCTAATAAACAGAAAATCTGATTTATTTTTTATATAAAAATAATTATAATAAATTAAAAAATGTAATAGAACTAAATTCGCACGCAAAATGAGTATTTTAGTTTATTCAATTTAATCATAAAACACGCTTTAATAAATATAACATGTTTTATTTTATTCCCTAAATAAAGCTGTTTTTATTAAGCTGTCTGCATTATTACATCTTTCATGTATGAAACTTAAACTAATAAAATTCAGTTTTATTTTTCAGCTACGTAGTTTCAAAGTACATTTTTGACTGTTATGTTTTTATAAAATAAACATCGAAGCTTTTGAAGATTTCGTAGCTGTAAAACTTCTTTAAAGTTAAATATTAAAAATGTATTCGATGTGTATATATATATATATATATATATATATATATATATATATATATATATATATATATACAGCCATTTTTCTTATAAAATTTTATCATAACACGAAAACAAATTTATTATTTTCAAATTAACAAATAAAAAAACAGAGAATATGAATTTGACGGATAAGAAAAAAAATAAAAGAATGCTCAAAAATATACTTCAATTTTTGATTGGTTGGCTGTACGTAGAGCAATCAAAATGTAAATCAGATGTTCAATTTCGTTCACAATACAATTTATACGAACATATGTATGTATGTACATGTATTATACATACATATACGTAAACATATATATATATATATATATAGTAGCTATAATAATTCGGCAATTTGTTCAAAGAGCTATTTTGAATAAAAAACATATACTTGTAATTCCACCAGAGAGCAATACGTTTAAAAGATTTAAGCTCATCTGTGGTGTTATTCTAGCAGTTTTACTAGGTAATCTATAATCCATTTGTTTTAACATTAAGTATTGAATTCATTTTCGATATTCACTACTCTGATATGCAAAAATCTACTTTAATTAAGTTTTTATTAGATTTTTTTTAATAAATAAAGAAAATAAGTGCTTAAACTCAAATCCATTGAAATATACTTATAATTAGTTTCGAATTTAATGTATTAAACAATAAGTTTGCAGAAAATCAAAAATATTAAGAATTGTTACTTAAGTCAAACATTATCAGGTATTAAAATATTTATTTTGAATGAAAGTGTTTATAAAGGGAATTCAGTGATAAAATCTATAAACAAATTTAAAAAATTATAAAAAGTAAAATAATAAAAGTAAAATAACATTAAAAAATGGTATCAAAGAGATTTCAGAATATGATACCAAAATAAATTATAAGTTTCCGATAGTAGGAGTTTTATTCTGATAACTCTGTTCATGGCCAATTTAAATTTATTGAAGGCTATAAGACAAAATTAATCCAGTAATAAAATAACAAAGTATAAGAAACAAAATTAAAGTATTAAATGATATCAATAGTTCGATTTTTGTAAGTGACTTTCATAAGTAGCAAAAATGAAAAGAATTGATAAACTGATAAAACTAAAATAACAGCGTATATATATATATATATATATATATATATATATATATATAATAAAGATTATCATGTTTGCACTTTATTCGGCTATCTTTCCACAAACTTTTGAACTGTTCATCAAACTTCATTTGCACTAAAACACGAAACTCTCGGATTGAAGTATCAGCGTCAAAAAAAGAAACACAGATGATAGCCGTCTGATTTCAGATAAGCTCTAGAAGTGTTCCAAACTACAACAAATTCTTGATATATTTACGTTATTGACATCTCCATTCTTACTTTATATATATATATATATATATATATATATATAACTTTTTATCTGATAGAAAAATCGGTTGATTGTTTCAGAAAATTTACGATTATTTAAATTATAAAGTATATAGTTTGAATCGTTGGCTGTCAAAAATAAAATCATAACATTTAATTTATAAAATAATTTATTAAAATTCAGAAAAGTTATCTATAATCGAATGATTAATTGTGAATAACTTTAAGAAGTTAAAACATAGGTAAATTTTAAACATTTATTAAAATAAGAATATAAAAATCACTTCAGTTTTTAATGTTAATCATTCTTTTTTACATGCAAATAAACAAAAATAAAATCAGGCAATTTATTTTAGAGAATTATCAAGTGAATAATTAAAAATCACAGAAAATAAGTCTAGAAAATATTTTTATTTTGATGAGAAAACAACTACTTGGACTTAGGAAAGAACAGAAACGATTTTCAAAATCAAAATTAATTCATTATATTACGTTGGTAGAAAAGTAATTGCGGGTTATCACCTTCAAATTTGTATATATTTTTTTAAAATTTAAGTGGTTTTAAGTTGTCCAGAACTGTTGGATGACTAACGCCTAACTTTTGTGGAAGCTTTCGTATTTTTGTGCGTGGTTTTGATTCAATTAACGCATTCATTTGGTCGTTATAAACTGAAGAACATCTGTGAGTTTCTTCATCTTCAAGACTCTTATCTTCAGCATGAAATTTTGTGAACTACCATAGAACTGTACGTTTTTTAACAGTACCCACACCAAAAACATTTTCTGCTCCTTACCACCCGTTTTGAACTCGTACAAAAGATTGCTCTTGCTTCTTTTTCATCTTTAATTCAATAGCTGAATTTAAAGCAAAATCAATAATAAAACCAAAGTTGACGTTATCAAAATACAGACCGAAAAATGCACTTTAAAATGATATTATCATGAACACAATGAAATAATACTTTCATTGAAAAAAATTAAGGTTGTCAGTAAACAAAATCCGCAATTATTTTCCTGCCAACCTAATACAATTTGTATTGAAATTCAAACTAATTTAATATTATATCTACAATTAAATAAAAATAATAATGCACTGTAGTTTTTATAATTTATGAAAGACATTTAAGGTTATTTTTTTAGTACATGAAAATATTAATTCAGACACGAAAAACATTTTTCTGTTTTGTCCGTGTAGAAATTTTTGTAGTTCAGGTAGAGAAAATATGTAAGAATATTTAATATAATCAGACTGTAAACAATCTGTAATTGCTATGCATACGTTTCACAATAGTACTAATATATTTTAAACATCCGAAAAAATGTTTGCTATTTCTCTTTTTAATTACATCAACGTGCGATTTTTTCGCCTACGCGTAAAAATTTATTTCTTAAATAAATATGAGGTTATAATCTCGTAAATTAAAAGAAATCTCCAGATTTTTTTCTCAGTGTTCTCTCTGTGTTACGAGCGTAGTATAAATTGGTAAATAAATAACACTTAAAGTTAAGTAAAACATCGTATCTTAATGGCGTTGGGGTAACAGCCATTTATTTCTTGTTATGACCATTCGCTGTGAACACAGCAGTTTATGATTGCTTCGGCACTGCACGCCGTTTAGAAAAATATGTTCGAAGAAATTTGCTGTTTATTATTATTCGTTGATTTATTATTTGATTATTAGAATTTTTGAATTATTCGTTGAAGTGGAGAATTTTATGAAAGAACTTTTTAACAACTTCAAAAGTACTCGTTTACATGTATTCCACTGGTTTTCTCTCGATGTGAAAATATATTCGAAATTTAATATGCATACTATTTGAATAATTGCTTTTTTATTTTTAAATTATACTCGAATATGAAAACATTAAGTAATCAGTGTTCGTTATAATTTTCTCTCGAACAAATTTCCACGAAACTGTCGATAAAAAACAAACATCTAATTGCAATTAAAATAAAGGTAGTGTAAACTGTATATCGATTTAAATTAAAGGAAGACAATGAATCAGTTGGCACGAAGTTCACAGCTTGCCTTACAATCGACACAAAGGGACGTTATTGGAATTCAAATAGCGTTTGACCTTCAGGTATGTAAATGATCGAAGTACAACAGCTTCTCTCTCTGGACTTTGTCTAGTTTATATGCTTTTGATAATAATTATAAAGTACAATGATCACTAACTAGGAAAATTCAAATTTCATTTACCAGGAAAATTTCAATTGTATTTACTTATACTACTTGCATTTACATTTGTTCTAAACTTGTTAATTGTTTCAATATTCGTTTCTTTCATGAACTACAATTGCTAGTTTCTATTTATTTATTTTTAAACATTTTTGTATTTAGCGTGACTGTCAATTTATCTTATATAGGAATTAATATATTATTTTTAATGATTTAAAATTATTTAATGCGAAAAATATTTTTATTTTATGCGATTTAAAATTTATTTTTACTTTAAATAATTTCATACTATATTTGAAATCGCATAAAATAAAAAATTCTACATTTCAGCTTAATTTGTCACTCTGTTTTAAATCTACTTTTTTTATTATAAATTAGCATTATTTATAGAATAATTTTTCACATACGATTCTTTCATTCACTTCATATTTTTTTCTGATCAAGAATATTCGATAATTGATTACTGATCATTTCTGATTATTATTTATAGACATTTCGATGACAATACCATCATTCTCAAATAAGATCAGATGCAGAAAAAAATATTTTTCTTTAAAAAAAAGAAAATACAAATATCAATTAGTGATTAATGTATATTTTACAACCGTTGAATGAAATTTAAAAACAGTTCGTTTTTAATAAAATTAAATATTCATATTTTCATAAAGCATAAAATACAAACTTTTATATAAAATTAATTTCAACAAATTCTACAAACTTTTAAAACCTGAATATCATTTTTAAATGTATTTAAAAATGAACTTAATATTTATAACAAACGTTAAAACCGTTTTAATAATACAATTTCATTTACTTTTAAAACTTTATTGAATAAACTTTAACAAAAATGATTTTTTTTATGCTCGAACAATTTACAATTTCCACGTATCCAATAAAATATTTATTTTATGGAACAAATATATTTAAAACTGAACTTGTAACTTTTTTAAATTATTTAAGATCATATTATTCAATAATGTTTTAGACATCGATTCGAATAAAATTACTTACAGCATTATTCAAATGGGAATATATATTTTATGTATTCACAATTGTTTGATGTATATATTTTCCAGTGAATATTAAAAATTTCTACAAGTATATTTTACAAAATTTATTATACCTTTATATATATATATGAATAAATAAATAAAACAGTATTGAATTCTATTCAATACTTATTCGATCGTCAAATTTACAGTACAAGAGCTTTTTTTTATTTATAAACAACTCTTGAAATTTAATAGTGCTTAATGGTACGTGGTTCATAATCTTATATCAGTGATTTATGAATAAAAATGAGATTTTCATAAAAAAAAGATTTAGAAAATCTTTCTGACTTAGGTAATTAACTAAATATTTATTAATATATTAGGTATACAAATTAATTCACAGCCTTTTTTATAGAAAATGATTGTTTATAGAAAAATGGAATACATTTCAATTCTCAAAATATATTCTATTATTTTATATAATTTTGCTCTGTCTGACGGGTAACTGACAAATCCCTTGTCGAAAAAATATGGCATCTTTGAAGTGATGAAGTCGTAATGCTCTTTCGAATCTCTTCTCTCACTGTTTTAGCATTTTTTTATGCATCACAGCACTTTCCTTCAAAGCTGGACAAATCATTCCCGCGACTTTGGCAGTGTTTTTTTTCAATTGGAATATGAAAATTATGCGATTCTAATGCACGAATGCTGATTTTCAGACGACATCATGTTCACTACTGTTTTGTGAGGTTATGCTAATTTTTTGGCAGAGATATATAAGGTTTTTAATTGTTAAGTTTGGCACTTCAAAATCTTAAAACGGTGAGGAATTATTTTAATTTAAAATAAAGTTATGATTGATTCAATTTAAAGGCACAGAATTAACTTTCACACCTAATAGATTTGTTTACAAACTATGAAAACTTAAACATAAATTACTGTTAATAGATTAAAAAAATATAAGAAAATGGTTCACAAAGAAATAACTAAAATACTTGAAACTTGTAGTGGAAAATCTGAAACTTTTTTTTGAGGAAATATTTTCACTGTAAGTAGTAACTTCCCCGTACTTGATTTACTTAACGTACACAAAAACTGTTACGGATTCTTAGTTATCATTACGTCTGGGTAATTAGTACTTACTTGAGGTTTACATAAACGCATCTACAACAAAAAAAGTTACAAACTTTAATCAAATGTTCACTTCCAAGTTCAACCATACGAAGCTGTGACACGTAGAGTAGTAAATTTGTTGAACACAAAAAAAGTGGGAAACTGAGTGTTAAGTTTCACGTAACATTATTTTTGAACTTCTTCCGTTTGTGTATTTCAATAAAAAAGAAACTTTTTTCACATCACTGCACTTTCGAGAATATAAAACCATAAATGTTTAATAATACATTAGCGTTAAACATTTGTCCCGAATCGAAAATATAGCGTGTAAATCTTTTCAGTTCTAAATATATCTTATATTTTTTTACAAGTGCAGAATAAGAATATTATAAGATAATAATTTATTATTTCCAAAAGTTTTACTCTTCCAAGCATTATAGAATTTAATTAAAGGAAATATTTTTACTTTATAATCTTATATATATATATATATATTGATTTAAATTTGTTTTTTTTATTTTTTATTATTTAATATTTTGTTTTGTTAGGAGAAAATGAAAAATGATATTTATTCATCTCATAACAAAAAAATATTTCAAAGAAATTAATTTTTTGTTATCATTATTATCACCACTATATAAACAGGATAAATCTATCTGCTTGTCTAGCTATTTAGGTCACTCATAACTTTAAAATAAAAATTCGTTAATTAATGAAAAAGATATAAACACTTAGTATATCCCGAGGATATACGTTATGATCTTTATTTGTACCCAAAAAATTTAGATTTCAGTTAATAGAGACTTGATCGTACTTTTAAATATAAACAGTACAATTATTTAACCCTTAGGTAAATACGTAGATAAACAAAAGGTCTTTTTACAAATAAGAATGAATAAAAATTGATATAAAGGTAGAAAGATACATACGTAGTAGATACTTATGTAAATAGATATGTTTGTTGATAAATAGGTGAGTGATTGTTTATGTTTGATGTTAAATTCACAGAAGGAAGGAAGGAATGTAGTTAGGCATTTATTAGATAATATGTACACTGAAAAAAAATTAGGTAGTAAACTAGGTAGGTGAATTAAATTTGTTTTATTGTGCAAATTACAGCTTAAAAAATAAATTCATTTATGTAATTTAATTTATTGTTTAACAATATATTTTTATTTTGTTTTATAAAAGTACATAATAGTGTTATTTAGGGATTAGTTGAATATAAATACTTGTAAACATCATGTGAACCTCAAGTTATATTTTATGATTATTATTAGAATATTTGTAAATAATATTTCAATAAATGACCATATTTTATTACTACCATAAAAATGACTCTAAAGTCTTATATAAAATCGTAGAAAGAAAAAAAAAACATTCAATCGATGTGAACAATGTAATCGATATACACATTGCATAAATTAGCAATCTACAAATCACTGCGGCATTAAATTGAGTCGGATACTCGGGCGCACATTTTATGGTCGTCTATAAGGCCTCTCACGTCGCGATGCCAGACTTTATAAGTCGCGCGGAAACATAATTGTCTGTACCGTCCGAAGTTTCAGCTCACTTAAAGCTAGATAAATTACACGACATTCGGCAAAGTAGATTTACAGAGCGTAACACAGGAAAATACAAGATCGTTTGGGGCAAAAAGAACGCGCTCACGTTCACTCATAATGTGTATAAAAACATAAACAGTTCTCTTTCGGATATATCTTATTTAATCATTTTTTTTGTTGTTATATATATATATATACACATACACATATATGTTAAATTTATATATTTAAATTACATTAAAAAGTAACGTGTTGGATTAATTAAAAAAAAATTGTCAAGAAAAAATTTCAAAATAATAATATATTTTTTAATATTCACTGAATTGAATTAAATGTTAAAACAGAAGTTGTTCCAGTTTAAAAGGCTAAATAATTTTAGTGGGCGAAAAATATACAATTTAATATTTCTAACATTTGAAAATGAATTATAAAAAAAGTTTAAAGGTATTTTCATAATTATATTTCCAAATTGTAAATAATTACTTGTCTGCGAAACAAACATTCGTAAATATCAATAAAAGAAATATAATTAATTTTTGCAAACTTCATTTACTTGAATATATATATATATATATATAGTTGAGTGCTTTCAGTAATGTACAAACCTACGCAGAAACATATATCATATTTAAAAAAATGATACTGTATGAATAACGAAAAGAAAAAGTGTGTACTTTCAAGTCATAATTATAAATTAAAAAGTTTATTTGGTATAAATATATGTAGGTAGGATGGAAGATAATGGATATAGATGAAGAAAAATGTATATTTGAGATCACAGGAACGATCTTTAATATTTTTAATGTATTCGAACTTGAAAAAGGAAATACTATAAAGGAACAATATGAGAATTAAATTTTCATATTTTTTTTACATGAGTCGGAATTTGAATCGAATATTGTATAAATAAAAATGTATATATATATATATATATATATATATATATATATATATATATATATATATGAGTGGTTAAGAAAGTATGTGTGCAAATATATCAAAAATACTGAATTTAATTGAAGTTGTCCTTTATGGGATGAAATATATATATTTTTATTCCAAAAAAAATAATAATATTTCTTCACCGAAGTTTGAACTTGTGATATTTGAAATTATTTACGTATTCCAGCCATGAATAATCAATAAAGTTTCTGTATGGATATTTTTGTTTTACACTATCATATATTTCTATTTATATTGAATCTAGAAATATATAAAGGAATATAAATAAGGTATAAGGTAAAATAGAGTTTTCTTAAACATTTCAGCTGATTCCATCGGCGATACGTTTAAAACATTTCAAACTGTAACTGCGAATCACATAAAGTATCAGGTAAATAATATCTTGTTCGAACTAGCATCCAAAAGCGTAAAGCTGGCATCGGTGACCTACCGATAACCGATTCATGAATTCCCCTGACAATATCTGTTGGCATCACTGATGTATGTGAATTCACAAAGAGCCGGAGCATTTCCATTTGGAGCGAACCCGGAATAATATATTATTCTAAGAAGGTTCTATGAATTTTACTCCGTCGTTTTCTCGCCGAGTTTTCTTATTGGGGTTGAGACATAACGAAAAATGAAATATTGCATCCAACACTAGTCATTTCCCACGATTTTTGCATGGAAATCGTACATTTCCTTTCCCTACAGCGAAAAATAATGGATTGCGGTCAATTTTTTCGTCAATTTAGTGACAAGTTCTTCTTTAATGTCCGTGAAATATATAGATTGTGTTTCTCGAGGACGTAATTTATTATTTACCATAAAAATCACAGTTTCACGATATGAAACATTCATTCGAGAAGGATAATGTATTACCGCAATGCTTCTGCACGCATTCTGTTTTGTAGCCTAGCCATGAAAGTATAATTTATTGTAAAAATGCGCTCATATATTATCATATACAAATACATATACATACAAATATATATATATATATATATATATATATATATATATATATATATATATATATATGTAAATATTTATATGAATATATGATTGTATGTTTATGAATATGTCTGTATTTTTTCCGCACTTCATTGCTTTTAACTCAAATAAATATTAATGGATTTGTATATTATATATATATGTATATTTATATATATATATATATATATATATATATATATATATATATTATACAGTTCAATTTTAAATTGATATAAATAGATTTAATCAATTATACAGCTGAAGAATTTGTAATCGAGTGGTTCGCATAATAGTTAACTGAAATATGTATAATGGACCTGAATTGAGTCTCATGCAAAATGTTTTACCCTTATTGAAAGACATTGTGTCAAACATATTAAAACCGGTTAAATTCAAATTAAAGTTTATTAAAAATTTCAATAAATTTCAAAGTATTTTTAAGTGAAATTCATTTCAAATTTGAATGACTTTTTAAAAGTAAATAGTTTTTTTTTGTAACTAAATTAAAATGTTCTTCACTGAAACAAATTTTCTATTGACAATAAATTTAAATATTAGATGTATAGATTAATTCGATACATTTTCTTGTAGAAAATAAACATTTACGGAAAAATGGGTATATTTCAGTCCTGAAAGTATCCTCCATTATTTTATGTAACTTTGTTCCATCTGTCGGCTGATTGATGAATCGCTTGTCAAAAAAAGGTTATGATTTTGAGACGATGAGGTAGTAATGCATTTTTTAACCTCTTATTATTTGAGCATGTTTAATACATCATAACACCTTCCTCTAAAAATGAATAAATCATTTCCACGGATTCGAAAATATTTTTTTCACCTGGAATGTGAAAAGTATGCAATGCCCATATACTGATTTTAAGGCACTATCATGTTCATTACTTTTTTGTGAGGTTATACCAACTGCTTGACCAAGATCAGGCCTATGATGACATTCGCTTACACTGAAAATACATTTAAAATTTCTTTATTAGTAATTCGTAGATTTGAAAAATAACTTCAGTTTTGTTACCTAATTTCTAATTTCCATTTTTATTCATTACACATTCAAAATCATCTGCTCCGTTTTCTCATAAATAATGTAAACGATTTAATTACTTTTCAAAAGATCACTCAATTATGTATAAATATTAGCTATTAAATGTTTCGTCTCAATATAAATTATTCATACGATCAAAGAGAGAATCCGAAAACAGAAAATTTCCTCAACTTTTCCTCATATCCAACATGAAATTCGTACGCGGATATCTTACATACGACGAAACATTTTCAAATAAATCTTAAAAATATTTTCTTTTCATTCCAGTTACACTCTTTTCCACTTTTACTTTGAATGCATCCGTCTCGAAATGCGTAAATAACTAGACGAAACTCGAATCGTAAAAAAAGAAATGGTCAAGCTGTGTCCACACAATGTGAACATAAATATAAGAATATTCCCTTCATATACATATATATATATATATATATATATATGTATATGTATATAATGTACTTGTGTAAAACAGATAAGGAAAATGTCATAAAATGAAATTGCTTGAGTGAAAAGTTATTAAAGGGTTCGATTTGAATAGACCAGAACTAAAGTGGAAATTATATTACATTCAATGAATAAAATTAGAATTTTTATCTCTTTTAACTATAAACTATTAAAAAGGCTTGAAGAGGGATTACCAGTAATTCGATTTTGAGATAATTAAAGTCTCTGAGAATTTAATTAAATTCTTTAATAGCTGACAAGATTATTTTTTAATCCATCCATAGAAGGACTTAGTTTGAATGACAGAATATAATAGTTCTTTAGAGAACATTTAAATAGAGTTTTAAATTACTTATAGGAAAATAGTTAGTACTTCATTAAGTTATTATAAATTATCTTAATTATCATAATATTCAGTTATTCATTAAAAAAATTTTCATGAAAAATATAGTGTCTTAAATAATGAAAATATTAAATATTAATACAGTACTGTTAAAAAGATAAACTAATTGTATATATATATATATATATATGTTACCTCTTTTTAAAAAAAGTTGATTATATTAAATATAATCAACTTCTTTAACCTGTTGCTGTGTATGACGAGTATACTCGTTATGAAGATGAATTTGAGCAATAAAATTATTGATTTTTCAAAAAAATCAAATACCATTTCGTTACAATTTAATTCAATCTTACATAGTGTGGTAATGATCTTAGGTGTCGAAGTGCCCTAAGAGCCCAATAAACAATCAATTCAATTTTACAGCAGTTGCATATACTCTGTGTCTGACGAGTATACTCGTCATTCCTTCATTTTTGCGATAAAAAGTAGGTACACAGTTTTAAAATACGACGGCACAGCTAAAAGGTTAAAAAAAAGTAACAAAAAGTTATAAAAAACTTGATTTTAATAAATAAAACTTCACAACTGAAACTGTTTTCTTATTTATAAGTATGATCATACTTACTTATTATGAGAAAATTGAAGGATGTTTTTAATATTTTCTCGACAAGTTAAAGTGATTATTTATCTTTAAATAATATATATATATATATATATATATATATATAAATGTATATGTGTGTGTGTGAACCAATGCTTCCTCAAGATATTTTTGTAGTCGTCCATGCCTATGGGAAATATGTTTTATTATCTAACTTTTTTTATATGTAACCTAGGGATTATACTCATATAACATTTTAATTTAACGCCAGACGTCTTTTTAAATGATGTAGGCTCTTTAGAGAAACGACGGAACTACAGAATGAAAGGTTACACGAATACGTATGTTAGTTAAAGTAAAAAGGATATTACGATATAATATAGTTACTTTCATTGAAAATATGAATATTTCTTAAGATACTTTCTTTGAGTCACGGAAATATATTCTGATTGTCGTCTGGTTGTTAGTATTCCCAACTCGAATAGTATATTGTGTGCTGCTACATTATTATATATACTATTTAATTCCGTATGGGGAGATTCTAGTTACGATTTGAATTCTATTGATATTTTTCTCTGTGATGTTACCAACGGTACAATTTATAATATCCACTTAATTTAAATTTTATTTCAGTAGAACTTCAGATTTTATTGTGTGGAGAAATTGAATGCTTTTTTATATATGAAACATTTTGAATAATAATACACATAAATAGTCTATAATAACAAATACATTATTGTTCAAAAAATATAATAAGAAAACGGTTTGAATATAGAAAATTTTTAACTAGCAGCATATAACAAACAATTTAATTTTAAGTATTACAAGCGAAATTTAGTTTAAAATTGAATATTAAGTAACTTTCATTGTTAACACGGTTATTTACTAAAAAAATAAAATAAAAATATAAATTAAAGAATTTACAGAGATATATTTTGTTGTAAAAAAACAGTTCAGTACTTTTATATTAAATCAATCATAACTCTTTTTTAAATTAAAATATTTTCTTGTCGTTTTAGTATTTTCAAGTGCCAATCTTAACATTTAAAAACATTATATATATATATATATATATATATATATATATATATATATTTAATATATTACCCAAGCTGTTGACATTCCTTCACAAAACAGTAGTTAATACGATGGCATTCGAAAATCAGCATATTAAGCATTGCATACTTTTCGCATTCCAATTGAAAAAAATGCTGCTGAAAGCGCGAGAATGATTTTTTCAGCTTTGGAAGAAGGTGTTGTGCTTCATAAAACATGCAAAAAATGCTAAAATAATAGAAACGGTCTGAAAATGCATTACAGTTTCATTGACTCAAAACTATCGTTTTCTTTTTTTTTTTTGAAAAGAGATTCGTCAACTACTCGACAAATGCAGTAAAGTTAAATAAAATAATGGAGAATATTTTGAGAATTAAAATGTATTCCATTTTTCTGTTAATAATTATTTTTTTTAAAAAAATGTACCAAATTAATTGAACATCTAATATTATATCAATTATTAATAAGGTTTTTTTTTAAATAGATTTTATTTTTCACTGTGATAAATTATTATAATCATCAAATATTGAACAGTTTAAGCAGAAAGAAGGTATGATAATAGAAATTGAAAATTCATTTGTGAAGATGAACTTAGTTATAGTGATAAAGATTTAAATGGTTATTAGAAAGGATTGATTATTTATTAAAGCATTTCACAATTGAATAATAATATGATATAAATAATTTGAATAAAATGCTTATTTATTTAAACGAAAATTATACGTGATATAAAATAAAATAATTGGTTATCATCATCGTCACGTGTTTCATGCATAATACATATAAATAAGTAAAGAAAGCGTTTAGTGAACTGAATTTTTTATGCAGAATTCAAACATTTATTAAAACTGGAAAGCGAATTCAACATGTTATTCATTTTCTTTGTACATTTCTTGAACTTTTTCATAAAAATGAAAATCATCCGTCTATAAATTTTGTATTTCGATTCTTCATGTTGCACTTAACAAAAACATAAAATGTACGAATATGAAACATATAAATAAACAACTTCGTTTAGAAAATACAAGAACGAATTTGACGAATGCATCTTGTGTTAGAAACGTATGATAAAATACTTATATAAGTATATTTTATGTTGAAAAACGAGATAACATTTCATATGCAAGAAATGGATAGCTCTCGTCTGTTAACGTCGCTGCAAACAAAAATGAAAAGAAGATACACATAATTCGTATCACAAAAATATAACATAGATATAATAAATTTTCGTCGAATATAAAAACGAAAGATATGCATATGTAAATGACAATCTAAAATATCACCTTTATTTCAAATTGATTTATGTGCAGAACTTCTATGAATTATATATAAATATATATATATATATATATATATATATATATATATATATATATATATATATGTGTGTGTGTGTGTGTGTATAATCAACGTACATATCATCATCAGCCTATATTGATCCATTGTTGAATCAAGACCTCTCCATGAACTCTTCATACATATCTGTCAGTTGCCATTCTCTTCTATCACATTCTTCTACAATTATATATATATATATATATATATATATATATATATATATATATATATATAATTCTAAAGATTCAATTTTAAAAATATATCAGGAAGAATATTTAAATTTGTCTGCATAAAAATTCAGTTTTTGTAGAAATGTTTAACAAATTTAATTAATTTTTTACGAATATTTTTAGAACATAAAATTATTTTATAAGGACATATATATATATATATATATATATATATTTAATCAAATATTTATTTAATATATATATATATATATATATATATATTAAATAAATATTTTATAATTTTGTTACAAAATTATTTATATTTCACATAATAAGGTGTCAATATTTAACACATACAAAATTAAATATTATAAATTTACTTTTTTAAGAAAACTAGAAAAATCTGTTATAAAGTTAAGTATTTACCACAAAATGTAAATTGTATATCATGCAGAACCCTCAATTCCTTCATGTGAAGTTTTTATTAATGAAAACATGCTATGCTTGTGGTTTAGAATCTCATAAAGTTGTAGATATAGGTGTTTCGAAGCCGGTGTTTTTGCCTCAGGGATAACCTTTGTTAAGAGAATGTATGGTAGAAAGGACATTCACCTGAGTCCTCAAAAGACGGTTATTCCTTTGATACCGGTGATAAAATTATTCATTTCTGGACGAACTCAAGAAAAATCAGTATTTATTTAAAAAAATGAAAATATAATTATAAATTCTAGTCATTTTATCTATTTGAAGACTAATCATTTGTTCTCATCTTTTTTTAGAATAAAAAAGTATGATTGCAAGTATCTTACATGACATAATAATAAAGTTCTTTACATTATATAATATTGACATTTTTTAGAGAAAATAATTAATAGTTTCATATGCATTTTATTAAATAGAGCTTCTTAGCGTTTGAATAAAAGTACTTCACGATAAAAGTGTCAATTTCTATTAGTAATCTTAGAAATAACATGAAAACAATACTTTTTTGTACTATTAACTTTGTATAATGTACTTGACAATTTTTTATCATATTTTATTTTAAAATATTTGCTCTTTAAATAAGAATTTATTTTATATTCATTGAAGTTAATGTTAAGTGAGTTATTTTCATTGAAAGTAGTAAAATTGAGCGAGAAAGAGGGTTATTTATATATTTTTTAAATAAATTAAATAACTTTGTATGTTAAAAAATCTAATCAAAACTATACTACGTGCAAATGTGTTTATATATATATATAATGTGAAATACTTTATTATAAAGAGAAATAAATATTTTGCAAATCTAACTAAAACTTCCATGTGCTCTACATATTATTTTATACTACAGTAATCTAAAAAAGCACTGATCTAAAAAATCGATTAAGTGATAGATGAATTGACTTTCCTGACTGATAATTTTTAAAACTATCATAACCAATTGTCTTCAGATAGTGAAAGTGTTTTCAAATATATACAAACAGACAATACGTCCCATAACTACTATTTCTTCATATCATTTGTATTTTTATGTTGAAAGGATTTGTATTTGTTGTAGAAAGGTAACATAAACATTATTTTTAAGGCGCCAACGATAAGCATATTCAAATTTAGATTAATGAAACTCTCTTAAAAATAATAATTCCCTTTTTTACAATCTAAAATTAACTATACTACTAATACTTTAAGGAAACATGTTTGAGTCTTATTTTTTTGATGTCAGAAATATAAAATGATTTTTTTTTGGCAATTCATCAATATATATATTTATATATATATATATATAAGAAAATAAAAAAAACATACTTTAAATACAGTAAATATTGAACTTCTGATAATAAGAATATACAAATGTGTATGTATATATATATATATATATATATATACATATATAATTTATATAGAGTACTCTAGTATATGAATAATAAAACGTCTTTTAAGATAATATATTGTAGAACATCAAAATAAAAAAACTGAAATGAAGTTTTACGATTGAAGATGTGAATCATTGAAAATGAATATATTATACTTATGAGTACTTATAAATATATATATATATATATATATATACATAAATTTAGATTGTGTAGAACAATATTTATAAAACAGCAAAGAATTTCTGTTCGTTTTTATGACTGGTATTCCATTTTGATTTTATTTTTATTCATAAATTATATATATATAGATACACACACACACACACACACATATATATATATATATATATATATATATATATATATATATATATATATATATATATAATATTATTATTATTTGTGGTTTGGAATTTTTAAAAAAATATAGGATAAGAAAATTATCAACTATTAACGAAATAAAGTAATCTTAAATTATATTATCTTAGTTACTTTTTATAAATATAATTAAAAAAAATGTTTTTGGTATTTTAATTATACCATTATTTGGTAGGAATTGAGAAAATATCTTGTATTGTTATAGTGTAGTTTGAGAAAAGTTTATTACAAAGTTTACATTAAATTTAAATCATATTTTTGATTAAAACTGAAAATAAAGATATAAATGTTATTAGATTTACTCAAATGGCTATAAACATTCATTTGGATTTATAACAATGGCACAGAGAACGTAATTAAAAATGTATGTTCGTTCTAGAATTTTTATTGTGGTAATATACATTATTAAAACACTTTTTATTCAAAAGCCAATGACATAAAGTGAAATAATATCGCCTTTGTGTATTAATTTTCTCGGTTTGTTCATTTTTCGGTGAATTAATTTCACGAAATTTAATCAACGCGTTGAAAAAAAGTAATTGCCAATAAATTTAACGTCGAAAGGCGACGATTTAACAGATTAATGTGCAACTGTACTGAGGTGATAAAAATTCAAATCTCAATTCATATACACTGTATAAGATTTTTTGTAGTTTATTACATTTTTGTAGATATATTTATATTTGGTTTCGATTTGATTTTATCATTTTATGTATATATATTGTTTTAGAAATGAATTTAATACGTTTTAAAGAGAAATATTCCATGAAATGTACAATTTTGTAAATTCCACTAAACTGTTTTATCTTTTAAAAATTAAACGAATCCGCATGTATGCAAATTGTGCCCTAACATGAACAAACATGTACATTAATTTTATCAAAAAGTTAATGAAATAATTTTTAGTGTAGCGTTTAAAATTTACTGGCGACAACAGCTCCTATTATTGCAGCAATCATAAACTCCCCAACAAAATAGAGACCAATTGTACACGGTGTAATCCAGGCATGTATAAAAGAGTGAGAACAACAATAAAATCAAATATAAATGTAACATCTCAGCACATAGCTTTCCATATATCTACCTCGGTAGAATAACGAAGTAATTTTATATGTTATGTGTTGCCCCAAATGTTTATAATTTTAACTTTTATGTACATTAACAAAGGTGTAGTCTGCAGTTCAGTCGGTAGGGTACCGAGCTATATGTGTCCGGTATCATTAGATTGCGACGTTCCACAGTTAGAAGAGGATACGATGTCAGAATTCGTTTCAGTTCCGCACCGTAGAATAAGTTCTAAGCACAAACCGTGGGGGGTTTTCCAACCAAGCGTACACCCTTAATGATGTTTCCGGTTTATTTCAAAGTGCAATTTAATAAAGGGACTTGTGTCAGTGATGTAAACTTAATATACGAATACATTTACGAATTTGAAATGTGATTGCTAGTCATTGATATTCGACATCGTGTTGTTTTAGGTATAAACGTTTATAAATTGGAGAACCATTTTCAAATAATTACGAATAATTGTTTTGACCAGACACAATACATTTTAAGTTAAACACCAATTAGAATAGAAACGTTTAATCAGAAAATCAATTACATTTTAAATATTCACATAAAATATTTTTTAATATTAAATCTTATTTAATTCATTTATACCGAAAAATAAACTATTAAACATTTTTATAAACATCTAAAACTGTTTTAAAAGAGATTTTATTTTTTTTTAATTTATTTTACTTTCCTTTATTTGAATGCATATATTTTTTTATATCTTATCAGATCTAATTTAAAAAAAAACTTTTAAATATAAAAAAATGATATGAAATATAAGATAAAATTAAGTAAATGTAAAAGAAACATTAAACACTGTCATTTATTTCAAAAAACCAGTCTATCTACTTAGTTCAAAAGCGAAATAATCTGGAAATAAAATAATTTTATCAGTAATTTATTTTTCGTATCAAGTCTATTATTTTCCAATATCTACTTTCAACTCATTTCTAGACATCAAAAACTCTTTTGAAGATAAAAATGTATGTTATTTATGTAAAAATATAAAGTATGTGACTTGAGCAGATTTTTTATTTCAAACTTCTCATATATGAAGTTGAATATTTTAAATTAAAAATTCAAATATTTTTTTCTAGATATATTCAGTTTTCTCTCGAAAGAAATATAGTATTTGCGGTTCAGAATTCATATAAAACTTTGAGTTAAAATTAAGTTTTAAAATTAACGTTGATGCGATGAAAAACTTTGCAGGATACTTTTTTAATAAATCTTCTGATTGGAAAAGAAAGATAAAATTGCTTTTAGTGGTAGAAAAACATAGTCATAATTATTTGATTTATTAAAAAGTAATGGTTGAACGGCAAAAATATGTTTTTGAATAACATTTTATAAGGAAATTAATATTTTCTTTATTTATTTATATATTATTTTCTACAAATATATATATATATATAGCGAGAGAGAGAATTTTAGACACATATTAATGCTATTTGTGTAAAACAATTTCTATTTATTTAAGAAAAACTAAATAAAAAAACGGATTTTATAAAAATATTATTAATATCAAATGAGAAGAGAGAAGGAATAATTAATAAAATATTTCTAAAAAAATGATGAAATATTATAAAGATAGAAAATATCTGCATATGAAATATTTGTATAAGAAATATTATTCTTACTAATATACATTAAGGTAAATTCATAATGGGGTCTTAATTATTTTTTTTTAATCTATAATATTTTTAGAAATTCTTGTTACATTTTTTCTATTTAAGCAGATAATAATCATTTACGTTGGTGTTTAATCAAATACTACATAAAAACAACTAGTATTCTATAATTGATAAAGCAATGTATGTTTTCTAAATATGAACGTTTTTAATTTTTTGAAGTATTATACAGAAAAGAAGAAATTTTACTTATATAGAATTTTCGACTTAATTTTCTATTGAAAGAATGTTAATATTATATATATATATATATACACACACTTTTAGAACTATGAATATTTTTAAAAACACATAAAAAGATTATTATTAAAAGAAAAAAAAATTGTAAATAGTTTATTAATTTTTTTTATGTTTCTGTATAGAAATCCATGCAACACTAAACAAATTTCAAATTCAGAAACAAGTAACTTTTGTAATCTAATAGTTAAAATACCTCGTAAAACAAATTATTTGTAATCTAATGGATGTATGTATTTATCTTTCAAGTTTTAGTTATATTAAATCTTGTTTATGGGTAACAACTAAAATTACACATTTAAAGTTATAACTTTCTATGTTATTGTAGTGTACAATTAATTTTCACTGTTACATGGTTTTAAATACATTACCAATAAATTCACTGAATATATTAATAATTTAAAGTCATTAAATAGTTGAAATAATCTGTAAATACTTTGATATTGATTAGAATATAATCTTTTAAGGAAAGAAAATATAGTTTATTAATTTTATTTTAAAATCGAAATTTAATAGTTTTTTGAAATAACAAAAGAGAATAAATATATTTTTATAATCTTTACAAGACTCTTTTTATAATCATTTTCTAGAAATACAATCATTATATATTTTTTATAGTAATAATATTCAATTTTGTTTTGTTTCAGTCATCTCTAGCTATTTTTTTTAATTTCTTCCAATCTAAATGATTTAGTATTTTCAATAAATATATGAGTTGAATATTCATCAAGTTTTAATCATGTTTAGAAGATATTTTTTTTGAAAATAAGATAATGCAGTTAAATAATATATTTTGTATTAAATGAAACTTTAAGATTATATATATATAATAGGTATAAAAATAATTCAGTGCCTTTAAATTTAATCATTTAGAACTCTGCTTTAAATGAAAATATTGTCACATAGTTTAACGATTTTGAAGTGCCAACCTTAACATTTAGAACACTATATATATTAGCCAAACAGTTGGCATAACTTCAAAAAAAAAAGTAGTGAACACAATTGAGTCCGAAAGTAGCATATTAAGCATTGCATACTTTTCATCTTACAGATGAAAAAAAAATGATGCCAAAGCGGCGGAAATGATTTGTTCAGTTGTACGGGAAGGTGTTGTGATATATAAAACATGTAAAAACAGTGGAAGAGGTTTGAAAATATATTAACGCTTCATTGATTCAAAGTCACTATCTTTTTTCGACAAGGAATTCGAATACTTAACTGACAGATGGAGAAAAATAATATAAAATAATGGAGGTTTTTTTTGTAGATTGAAATATATTTTTTTGTAAATATTTATTTTCTATACAAAAGGCGCCGAATTAATTTGTACATCAAATATACATATATATATATACACGTTTATATAATTCGTTCCATTCTTAAAAGCTGTAAGAATAGAAACTTAACTAATTTCAGCGAATTCAATATTCAGTAATAATAAACCTTTTGTGAGTATTGTTGTGTAAGAATGAACATTTTCATCAAATATATATATATATATATATATATATGTAGATATAATTTTTTTGTTACATAAAATAGAAAGAAAAATTTATTTTTGTTTCTAGTATTATATTTAATAATCATTCTTGTTCGTATACAAAATCCGTATTGACGTGAATGAATAATTTTCCTTCTGCTTGTGTTCACAATTTTATTACAAAAGGCTGTTTTGCTTTATAAATATAATAAAGGATAAATTATTGCTATACAGATAACATTTTTTATCATTAAATGTTTATTTTATATGAAAAAATGACCTAGTTGTGTATTTATAACATTTTCATTAGTATCTTTTTATTTTATTACTAGAAATAATATTTATTTTTAGATAATTTGAATAGGAGCAGAATATTATATATATATATATATATATATATATATATATTATTTTATTTACAAAATAAAGTTGTAAAATAATAAAAAGTATGATTGGAGCCATACTTGTAGCAATTTTTATAGTAAGAGATTTAAATAATTACATTATTTAAGTGAGAAGAAGCGTAAAGCACAGTAATTAATGTAATTATTTAAGTTGTGTATTGTTTCAATGACAAGAGGGTAATAATGTACTATTACAGAAACAAAGTGTAAAATAGCTAATAATAATGTACGAAATTAATAATTAACACCCAGTGTAGGGATAGTAGATTCACTACATCAGAAATTGCTATTTATTTATGTATAGAGAATCCCTTGTAGTTTATTATCTTGAATTTAATTAAAAAGTTTTAATTAAACAATATCAATGTGTGGGTGTGTGTATGTGAAGCAATTACTACTTTAGTTTGATGCTTGTTGATTATTTGATAGGTTGAAATTTGTACGTAACTGAGTGAGTGTTCTACGATTAGCATAGTTTATGTACGACAATATATTTTTAATTAACAGAAAATATATATAATATATTTTTTATAAAACTATATTTTGTTTTTTCGTCTTTTTAATAAGATATTATTTTGATAAAACACAACTTAAATATGTATCGTTTAATTAAAACGAAACTATTTCAAGATCAATTGTTTATTAACGTAGATAAGAAATTAAGATTGCAAAATGTCTGAATTATCTAGTCAAAAACAGTAATAAAATCATTTTTAATAATAGTCTGAAATAAAAATACTGAAGAAGAATAAAAATTGAATATTAGCTTTTATACAAAATACAAATATTTCATTATTATATTAAAATTATTTCACTTTCTGTGATATTTTAATTACTAATAAATTTATTAATCTAAAAGATATGAATATAAATTGAAATTGAATAGGATTCTGATGCGATTTCATTAAGGAAGATAAATATTTTTCTATTTTTCTTCAATTTTTATCTTTAATAAAAAAATAAATAATTTGTCTGAAAAGTATTTTTAACACTTATTTGTGAGGAAAATGAAAGTAAATACTGTTGGTTTCTATTTATATATAAAAATAATTAATTGTGCATTATTGTAAAAAAATTTGAAAAAAGTTTCAAGTTAAAAAGTAAAAGTTCAGGTAGAATTCTATGAAACTGGTTCCAAGAACAACAGATTCCAAGAACAAAAGAACAAACAGATGATGTATATTAGTAGTTCTATCTCTATTTTAGTTTTATTGGAAGAATGAAGACAATTTTTATAAAAAAATTAATACTTGCGGTTTTCATTAAAATATACTAAATCATTCTTTGCATGAAATTATTAAAAATATATTTAAGCATATTCACATCATTTTACATTGAAATTCAACCAATTTCTGAACGAAAAGACCGTTTCATTTTGATTAATATTATACCACAAGTACAAGGGATATCAATCATCTAGACACTTACGATTAATGAAGTCTCCTTTGCTAATGCTTTAAAGCTCTTTATAAAAATTAAAAGATCGTTTATGAGTGTGACTTTAAATATATTGTTTTTGAGGTTATAAACGAATCGATTTTTCTGATCACTTTTCAAATTTATGATATTGCTTAAAATAGATTTATTTAAATAGTTTGTTTTATATTTTATAAATATGTGAATTATTTTATTAACAAGTTTATTTTGTATAAATATGAAATAATAAATACCAAGTTACTACCAGATTATGACAAAATATAGTAATACAAACTTATACAGGGAGATTCAATTCAAACTTCCACATGGAAGTATTAAAAGGAGGCGCAAGGGTTAAAATAGTAATATTATTTTTTATTTAGTATTTTAGTTCAATTTAATAGTAAAATACAATTGAACTAAAATACTAAATGGGGTATAATATGTTTTTTTTTTAATTTTTGCATTTTTTTAATACTTTCGTGTGTATGAATCACCTATATTTAAAGATTTTTTAAGTTTGTATATATATATATATATATATATATATATTTAATAAGTAAAAAAATATGAAAAATAACAATAAGAATTTCATAGTAAATTTAATAGTAAATTAACAGAAATTAATTTTAATGTCAGCTTCTTTTATAGAATTTAAAAATAAAAATTGTTTTTATTTTAAATAGAATTTCAAATAAAACCAGTAAAATTTTAAGAATAATTCTAAATAAATAAATAAAAAAATTAACAGTATTTTTTTGAAAAAATAAATAAACTTATCATATGAAATCAACTTTTATTAAATTAATTTTCACAAACGAATTATTATTTAGTTCTATAAAGTACTAAAGTTTTTCTAATCAAAAATGTTTATGAATAAACAAATGATTTTTGATCAATTTGAACCATTGCTTATACCCTTTTCGAAGACGTTGTCATCATATTTAAAGATTCTGCACCTTTGTGCTCTGAAGATAATATATAGTGTATATATATATATATATATATATATAGTAGATATATATATATATATATATATATATATAGTAAGATATATAGTATTATTATTAAAATATGCGAAATAAAGAATAAAAAACGCCCTATTACCATTTATGGAACATTTTTGATTAGAAGCATTTTTATAATTTATAGTGTGAAGAATAATCCTTTTATGAAAGTGAATTTAGCTGCAATGCCACATTTGTTTTATAAATTATATATTTTCAAACTCAAATAGAATTTTGACTTTTTGATTCGTTTTTTAAGAAATAATTATATTATTGTGGTACTAATTTACCATTTTTATGAACATTTTCAGTAACAAAATAATTTCGGTTGAATAAAAAAGACTAAATGCCAGTTAGCAACAAAAAGATCTATATTTAAAAAAATAAATATTTATATATATATATATATATATATATATATATATTTAATAAAGATAATTTTTATAATCCACTCCAATAAGATCAAATTTCTCTTGAAACGTCAACGTGTAATTTATTTGTAACGGATGGTTCATATCTATGAGTTCATTTTAACGCTAATCTATGACGTTTAATACTGGAAATCTGATTATGTCTATGTAATTAGTCTGTTTGTGCGAGTATAGTTACAGCTATGAAATATGTTATACACTTCCATGATTTATGTCATTTGCATAATTATCGTTATATGAACTCTATTGTGGGCGTCGATGACACACGCGCAATTCTATTATTTACAGAGAACATAAATAATGGTTGTTGTATTTATTGAGTGTTGATTGCTCGTTTTGAAATATTAAATGATTTTTTACATAATTACAGTGAAATATTATCTGAATTTTAAATAAACATGTCGAATTTATATAATGTTAGTAAGAAAATTCGGTCGATCATTTTAAATGTTATCATTTTCGGTAGTTTTTTTTTATTAAAGACAAGAAAATAATAAAAATCTTTAAAAAAAGTTTCATGTAAAAATCAATCTCTTTAAATATTTGATTCCTATACTGAACACTAATAAAAAAACAGCCGTAGGTTCTAATTAACACAGACATTTTCTTTACATTAATTATAAATAACATCTTAATAATTAGTTTAAGAATAAACTTTTACAGCTTGAAACTTATTGTTACGCGTTGGCATCATATAAATTAAAAAATAAAATCAATTTTAAGTAAAAGAAGATAAATATTTAATATTATTAGGTTTGTAGAAAAATAATTTCCGTTTATGACCTTCGAATTCATATAAATTCGATTTTCCCAGCTGTTTTAAGTGGCGCAGAACTGTTGGATGACTAGTGCCTAACTTCTGTACAAGCTCTCTGTTGTGCGTGGTTCTAATTCAACTAACGCCTTCAGATGGTCGTTATGAACTGAAGAAGGACGCCCGTGACCTTTTTCATCTTCAACGCTCTCGTCCCTAGCAGGAAATATTCGAAACCATCGTTATACCGTACGTTCCTTAACAGTGTCACATCAATAGCATCGTTTAGTTTACGAACAGTTTCTACTGATTTAAGAACTGTTGTGATCTCATTAAAAAATACCTTCATTTGTTTCTTTTCCATCTTTAATTAAATAGCCCAGTTTCAAGTAAAATTAATGATAAAACCAAAGTTGAGGTTACTAAAATACAGACCGAATAATGCACTTTAAGATGATATTATCATGAACACGATGAAATGACACTTTCATTGAAAAAAAGAACGTTAGAATTCAAAAAACAAAAACCGTAATTATTTTCGTACCAACCTAATATTAAAACTGAATTTGAGGTCGCTTTATTAACACATAAATAATTTATTAGGTACTGTAAATTAATTATAATATTGAATTAATTGTTAATTGGCTACTAATAATTGGGATATATATATATATATATATATATATATATGTACATACACACACACAATACACTGATGATATAGTTAAGGCTAATCATATTACAGCAAAATATTTTTCTAACATTAAAAAACGTAAAATGATAATATATTCTGAGACTCACGATGTTTCCATGCGTAAGCACAGGAAAACGGAGTATAATCTGTTTTAAAATCACCATACACTCCTTTAATTTATGAAACATCAGCTTAACGAAGTCTCGAGTTTTTTTGTAACAAAAAAGCGTACACTTTCTGGTTTGAGTTCATGAAAGTCGATACCGAACTTCCTGCTTCAAGTTATCATTTCCGCATTGGCTAATCAGCGAGCTTTATACAAACTTGAATATTGAAATTCCCGAGTAAGCGATTTGAAAAATGCTCGAAGTTTACAATTTTACATTTAACACGTTCTAGTTAACAATATATTTATATGGTTCAGTTTATTCAATATAAGTAAATAGTTGTACGCTTCATTTTATCATACGGTTTGAAATATTTTCTTATGAGAGATTGATGCACTAGATAGTATGTTTGTTTTTTTCATCTCTTTTATCTTGATACTATTTTTTTATACGAGCAAATAGTTTATCTAAAATTATATTCACTAAAATTATTCTTACAGTCTTACTGGTTTTATTTGAAATTCTATTTTTAAAAAAAAAACTAATTTTATTTTTAATTTCTATGAAAGAAGCTAACATTAAAACAAATTTCTGTTTTATTTATACTTTTACAGTATTTTTTAAATTATCTACATGTATTTATCTTCCTCAAAACATTTATTCACTCTACTGAGAAACTATGTTCAATGTATGAAAGTTTATATTATCTTACTATTATATATAGTTATAATATAATTAAATTTAAATAACATTTTTTTGGAATATTTATTAATTATATAATTTCATTTTGTATTCCATAATATTATATCCTTTACCAACTAATGAGTAAAGTGAGCTTTAATTATTAATTGAATATAAATTATAAACTTCTTGAAATTAATATTTTCTCAATGTGATACTTTTGGAACGTTTATAAATAAAATAAAACCTATAAAAAATTAAATTATTAATGAAAGCAGTCAGTAGTCTTATATTGTTATTTACCTAAGCATATTTGAATGAAAATTATTTGAATTCCATGACGTTGGGTGAAGTAAAATGAAGTAAAATCGGTTGTTCTCTTATTGAACTCCGAAGACAGACTCCGAGAAATTGTTATCGAAATGCACATTATTGTCTTTAGAAATAACTAAGAGGCTCTATCCCCTGATCGCTGCCCTAGCCAACCACCCAGAATAGGCGGTCACCCCTGATCATTAAGCCTTTCCTTCTAGCAAATAAAGGAAATTAACAAATTATACACACAAATCGTCGTAAAATATAATTCCTAAAATTTTTATTGGAAAGGATTATAAAAGATAACATAAAATACAATAACATAAAATTTAAAGTGTGTAAAAAAATTTGTACTCTAACACTTCAGTGAATACAATATTTTGACTATACTTCTTATTAGTTTCACTCTAAAATCTTATATCATGTGACTGGTATCAACCAATAAAAACAGAGGCAGCGTGAATGAAATCAACCAATCAGAGAACGAATATAAGTCACGGGAACTGCATCACTGTTTCATTTTATAACATAGGAAGATATGTATCTGTTAAAAGAATTTTTTTGATGTGTAGGATGTTCATTTATTTTTAAATCCTAGTACCAAACTATGTTTATGAATGAATTTTTTAAAAACTAGTAAAATGAAATAATTTTGTTTAGATCAATAGAATATCGTATTTCCTCGTGAGAAGAGATAACACAACCAGTGTAAAATTGAAGAAAATAAGTTTATATGTTTTAATAATCATTGATATTAAACGTTTTTATATCACCTATAAGTTAAGCCTTTTTCAACGGTTAATATTTTAATCTCATATATGTTGTTGTATAGATCGAAATATAGTTCACTTTTGAATAATTATATAAGCAAAAAGTTATGTTGATTTGAAAACGAGAAGAATTAACAAAGGATAGAAAATGAAAAAAATACTGAGGAAATGAAGCTAAAACCTGTCATATCGGGATGTTTAATTAAAACGTTGAAATTTTAAATAAATCGTATTTGTATATCATAAATTATACTTTTATATTTAATTGAAAATGTTTATAAAATATCAAATCAATTTCCTTTGTTCAAAAGAGATTAATCATATATTAAATCAAATTTCTCAATTAATACAGGAAGGAATTCTTTTGTAAACCTTACAGATCAAATATATATATATATATATATATATAAGTACAAATCTAATCTGAAAATACATTCCACGTGTGTTTAAATGATCTAACCTTGCATTTTATTGGCATTAAATCAGCTATTTATTTGACTAGTGAACAAGTGCAGGGTGAAATGTCGCAAAATAGAATCTATTTTAGTCTCTATATATATTATTCATAGAGTTATTGAAAATTGTTTGACTTTCGTATTTAGTTATAGAAATGATATGAAAAAATACAATGGTAAAGATTTGTAATAAGTTTATCTTAATTTCTGTTACTAACAATGCTATTACATTTATTTGTAAGAAAAAGCTTTCTTACTGTTTCCGATTTATTCTTACATAATTCACTCTCGACTACTGTAATAATCTTTTCATCTGTTCATCTTATTCGTAGTCTTCTTTTATATCTCTTTGAGGATTCATATTCAACAACTTCATTTATCTTAGTCTCATCTTTTACCCTGACAAAATATTCAGTCCATTTCCACTTCAAAAGTTTAATGCATTCTATTATGTATGAAATTTTAGTGTTACTTTAATTCATTAGTTTTTATCTTCCTTTTTTTACTCTTTTACCGTTATTAACCTACATTTATATATAGAGAAAGAAAGGAAGAGGGATAATATTAGTTTTAAATTATATTAAAGTATTTATTCATTAAAAAAAATTAAATATCAATTAATTTTGCTATAAAATCAAAATTGTATAGCTAAAAGTATTTTTATATTTTTACATAAATCGCTTGTAAATAATTTTAATTTATTTTTTATATTTGAAATTTAATATTATTACAACTGATAAGGGTGACAATAAAATAATATTAATATAAATGGTATAAATTTTTAATTTAGTTTCATTGAATGGTATACATCAGTTTATATAAAAATTTCAAGGGAATTTTTATGTATTTTATCGCATTTTTAACGTTCGTTATAGATTTACTGCATTTCACGTTTAAACGAGTCGAAAAAGTGACACAAAAATATTTTTTTTGCTGATAAAAGCCCGAATATTCTCCCTGGATTCTGTCCAAAGAGAGCCAACCCTCGAAATGTAAATTATTGTCTGAACAGGCGATAAAACATTGAATTCATGGTCAATGTGGGGAATGTGTTACCTCTGTTGAAAACATCGATATTTCTTTCGTTATATGCCAGGACAACAGAATTGTCACTTTATGCGTTTTATAGTCAACTTCTGTTTTAAATTACTTAGAGATGTTACAAAAATACACTAAAGTTAATCTGATTTAAGAAAATAAATAAAAAAAGATTTTGTTTGATAAAAAATGTTTTAGTAAATAATATGTTTTTAAATACTCTGAAGACAAATCATTAAATGTTATAACATATTTAAATGAAATTAAATTATATTTGAATGATTGTAAATTTTTGAAGAAAAACATTATTAAAATATATAAAATCGATTTTGTCAATTATTATACAACTGTATTATAAATATTAATAATTGAATGGTATTTGAGATTCATTAGAATTTATATTTGTAAATCAAATGATAATAAATTGTCCTTATTTGCAATTTATGAGACCTAAAATATTTTCAAATGCAAACGAAATTCTTTATTCATTCAAGTCTTAAGAAGTCGAATTTAAATAAAGTAGAATTTGTAAACGGTATTAAAATGTCTGACGAAAAATTAAGTTCTGTTCATTGTTCAAGTAAAATTTTTCGCAGATACGAACGCGTAATATATTTTAAATTTATTTTTGTTCTAGGAACTGTTTAACATTTTACTTCATTTTATTTTACTTACATTGTAAATTGTTCGAATGATATTTAATTAATAATTATTTATTAATTAATAATTTATAATTGAAATTTTATAATTAATCTTATTTGAAAATTAATATTAATTGATATTTTTGAAAGGATTAAATCTTTCACCAATTAGTTTATTTTTAGATTTTCCGATATTAATGATTACCATTTTTAATAAAATACATGTTTTATGAAATTTATTTCCTAATATTTTATTAGAAATTGTTGTATATGTTGTATATAAATATTTTCCGAGAAAAGAAGAAACAAGTAATGTATAAATACAGTTTACTCATCCTAGTTCCGTGATTTATTGTACATTGAATTGTTCTAGAACAAGATCAAAGTTAATGTTAAAAGTCACACGGCTCTTACTTCTATAAAATAGTGTTCAAGTAGAATTAAATTTATTTCAGTACATTAGAGATATTAATTACAAAAATAAAATGTCTCTTGATCATTAAAAGTGGACAAGTATGAAATATAATTGTTTCATAATGAGTAATGTTCATTTTTATTTTACAATAAACGTTACTTAATTGTACAAAATTGAAGAAAATAAATTAAGAAATAAGATTTAAAAATGACTTACTCGTAAAATGAGAACATTTCATTTTAAAACTTGTTTCACAAATATAACTATTATGTTGGCCAATAGTAATGTAAATTTCTAGGTCAATTTTTTTTTAATACAGAAAACATTATTAAATAATGTACTGACTATTATAATAAATTACTTTTTGGTATTTTGCAGGCGGTTTCATAATACTTTCCGCACAGAATTTCCAGTTTTCCATTAAAAAATCTTGAAACATGCATTTTATTGGTTTCTAAAGTATCAACATTTTTCATTAAGAGAATTTTGCAAAGAATGAAATAAATGGAAATCTAATAGTGATAGGTCCCATATTTGTACAATTTTTTCATTCACAGCACCATCATCATATTCATCAGAATTTTTTTTACTCTTTGTATCGCATTTTTACCTTTGCAGAAATAAAAAAGCATAATTGTATAAAAATACATCTTCTCGTTGTTCATCCTCAAGTCAAAAGAAACACTAAAAAAAGAACTAAATATAATGAATTTTTTTTAAATTACAAGTTAGTCTTAGATCATAGACTGCACATGCGTTTTATAGATACCGAATTGTATTTTGTTTTAAAAAGAGTAGAAACTATCTCTACGAAAAAATTGGACATTACTTATTGGCTAACCCAATATTTATGTTTTTGAAAATTAATTATTATTTTTATTTTTATTATTATTAACAAGAATTCTGAACATTATTACTTTAAGAAAAATATCATACGAGTACCAAACCATACTTTCTGACAAAGAATTATTAGAAACTATGTTTATATTAAATGGTGAGATGAAATAGATGAAATATAAACATTATAAAAATCGATATAAAATAATTCGGTTTCTCTATATATAAAAAAAATCATTTCCGTTGTAATTTTACGAGACAAAATTTATTATGTCGTTACGAAATAGAAGCGAGTATCGAAAATGTAACGATTTTATATAGAAATCAATTTTTTTTGAATCATTTAATGGTAGCTTACTTCAAACGATCCTTGTATAATTTAAAAATCCATAAGCTTGTATATATCTATGTATATATATATATATAGTGTGAGTATGCGTGGGGTAGAATCAGTGTGTACATGTTATGTATGTCCACAGCTAATACATATAACCCTTTAAGAGCATTGTTTGTTCACGTATCTGTATGTTCCACTGTTTTACACCATTAAATACAGAGCGGTTAAATTTAAGATACATCAGATAATTGTAAAATATAACGTGGTAAGGTAAATACGAGAACATTTTATTTGTGTATGTTGAAAAGAAATGTCAAAGGTGAACGCCTGTGCACAGATCTTCAAAGATTGTTGTGAACTCTTGATGAAATGAAAGCTGTACTAACAATTTATTTTCGTTAACGTTGTGTTTTTCTTTACATACGTATATATTTTTTTTATTTTGTTAAATTATTAATATGTCTTGTGAACAGTTAATTTTAAATCAAACGAGTTTTTTTTATAGAGAAAATTAATACGTCGCTTAGTTCACTGAAATGTACAAAAAAAAAATGTTTAGATGAGTGTATTTGATGAATATTCAAAATATGTGAAATGTTATTAATTTTAAATTTTATTTATATTACTTTGTATTTCTAAATATTCATACACACCTATACACACATACACACATACATATATATATATATATATATATATATATATATATATAATAATAATAATAAATATTTTAATATGTTTATGTACAGAAATACTATTTTAATTTATTCTCAATTTCAAGCAATATTTAATTATCGTATGATACTCCTGTTTAAAAATTACTTTTATGTATTAAGTTGTGTAACCATTATCATCATTTTCTGATAATCCACTGCTGAATAAATATCTCTAGTAAAGTGTGATGTTTTAAGCGATTCAATCTGTTCCTCATTTATAAATTTTCTGCTTTTTTATACCCCCTTTAAATGTTTTTTGGCTCATTTTATTATTTCTGATATTGATTCTTCTCAATTATCTTGTCTAGTTTGCCGTTATATCCAAATATATGTTTCTGCTTTGTATCATTTATCTTGATATAATTTGTCTACAAAGTTTAGATTGTATTGCAACGACTAGTTAATTTTTTTAATCGTATAAAAATACTATAGTCAATAATAAATTGTCACAAGTTTTCAGAAAATTACTATAGAATTATATAGAATGTTTATCATAATAAATTCCTCCAAAGCTGAAGAAGCCATTCCCACGGCTTCGAGAAAACATTCGGCAGTATTTTTTTCAACTGAAATAGAAACAGTATGCAAAGCCTAATACGCTGCATTTTTGTCGTTATCGTGCTCAGTACTGTTTTACGAGGTTATGGAAACTACTTTTCCAAGAGACATAGTTTTTTTAAATGTTAAGGTTGGCACTTGAACATCCTAAAACCACAATAAAATATTTTAATTTAAAACAAACTTATCATTGATTCAATAGAAACGCACAGAATTAATTTTTACATGTTTTATATTTACACTTTTTATCATACTTTTAATTTAAATGAAAAATAATATCAAAAATATATTTTTTATAGGTTGATGATGAAAGCCAGTATATTATGAAAAAAATTTTTCCATGAAAACATCAATGTTACTAGTTTATTTATATTATTTTTATTATATAACATTTTCAATAATCTAAATATATATTTTTATTAAAGTTTATTTAGAAAAATGACCAAACATTAAAGTTTCATATATATATATATACACACAATGAGAAATATACAAGAGTTGATACATACTGAAACGAATGAAATGTCTAAAAGTATTATCGTCGAAAAGAAAGACGCTGTCAAAACAATCTTGGTCTGTCAAATACGATAGCGAATTCTTTTCAAGAGAAGCAAATTGTAAATTCAGAAACACTACTACGAGTTCTTAGTATAATTAGATTTCCTTTCCTAAAAAATGGTCCTAAAGTAAATTCATTTCATATTCAATTCTTGTAATAGGATATTGTTATTTAATCTACTACGATCGATGCTCATTCATGAACTGTTATATATATATATATATATATATATATATATATACATATATATATATATATATATATATATATATATATACACAAATATACATTGTACATATACATATATATATATATATAATTGATATTTCTAAATTGATATTAACATATGGAGTGTATATATAGATTATAATACAAATCTATCGTTTATAGAATAAATTCAAACTGAATAATTGGCGTTAGTCTATTCAAACAAAAGTTATGGTACTAGTAATAATTTATCAGATCAATATTTGTCTAAATAGATAAGCCCTCTAGATGTACGTTCAATGTAACCTACTATATACATATATATATATATATATATATATATATATATATATATATATATATATATATATATATATACGTTAAGTGCTATTATACGTTGTTTGACACAGCTTAAAACAATAGTAAACTTGAATTATTGTATAGGTCATTGTTCGCTAATATGTATGACAATTGGCTATAACTAGGTATAGTTATGTCTTACACACACACACACACACACACACACACACATATATATATATATATATATATATATATATATATATATGTATATGAATCTCTGTGTTCTAGTATGTATTTATGCATACATGATATGATTTCAATGAGGTAAAACTTTGAGAAACTTGAACACAGCAGCACAGGTTGTTATTCCAAAAACACGATGTTAAGTATGTAATTATGGATGAGACCAAATATATCACAAATAGTATCAAAACATGGTAAAACATGTTCGAACATTGCAGGAATATGGATAGAAGCAAATACGTGTGTCGTTTGATAAGTATAGCGAAAAAGTAAATCAAACACTGTTTTGTGAATAAAACGATTTTATTTCTCAACATAGTCTCACATTCAGAGCTATACATTTGGTCCATCGAGTTTTTAAAATATGTACTGACAGCGGCGATGATATCCTCATTCGACGAGAATTTCTTCCTACAGAAGCAAATTTTCAAGTTTGGGAAGAAGGAGAAGTTACACGGGGTCAAGTCTGGAGAATAGGATGGATGAGGAATCAATTCGATGCCTAATTCGTGCAATTTTACTATAGCGACGGTTGATTTGTGGAAAAGGGCGTTGATCTGGTGAAAGAACACTTTTCTGTGCACCAATGTTGGCCATTTTTGTTTTAGCTCTTCTTTCAAGCGGTTCAATAATATTACATAATAGGCTTCGGTTATCGTTTCTTCCTTCGATATGTAGTCGATCAGAATGATTTTTTGTGAATCCCAAAAAATAGTAGATATCACCTTCCTATGCGACAAAATGGTCTTGGCCTTCTTTGACGCATCTTCACTAGTCGTCCATTGCTTTGATTGCTGCTTCGACTCAGGTGTGTAGTGGTGGATCCATGTTTCATCCACGGTGACGAATGGATAAAAAAAGGCCTGTTTGTTTTTTTTTCATTTTTATGGAAACACCTACAATGTAGAATGTGAAAAACGCGTTAATTTTGACTGAAATTTCACCTATACCATTTTAAAAAGTGAAATTTGATAGTCGTGACTTTACCAAATGAATAGTAGCGTCACATAATAGAAAGTTACCGAACTTATCAAACGACTCACCTATATTGCAAACAGTATTGAAATATACAGAATATATTCAAACCTGTTACACAGATACCATAAAATAGCATTGCTTGCAACAAGATGTTAATTAACGGAAAATGTGTATATTCTCAAAATATACTATGTTCTTGTGTGTTTTTTTTAAATAGCATTTTGTAGAATTAATGCAAATTTATTATCACTTTTTATTTTCATAATCAAACGCCTTGTTTTTTAAAAAAAATGATAACATTTTAATTGTATGTTATTATATTTATAATGTCTTTGTTGCATTTTCCTTATGGTCTTCATCCTTTTGTATTATTTGAATTGTTATGCTTTACTACTAGTTTCGACGTGTTTCATCTTCAAGTAAATATTAGAGATATCAATTGCGGTTTCTAATATCTAAGTAAAAATGGTACACGTGCCGAAACTAGTAGTAAAAAACAGGTACTTTGAGATGGTCTAAAAGAACAAAAACCATCAGAAAGACAACAAAGATAAATCTTAGTTAAAATAAAATTAAATAAAAAAAATAATTATTATGTTAAAGCTAAGAAATATATCAGCTTTCTCTTTAGTGAACAGCCCAGGGATAATAATTTATTATAAACTTTATTTAATATTCTTAAATCTATATATACCTTAATATACCACCTTTGTATATGCACTGTGTATATATTTTTAAAATACCTAAAAATGATTCGATTTCTTTGTTGATATTATCTGTATTATTTCTTAGTAGATGTATAAAGTTAATTAATTTTTTTATTTATTATTTATTTTTTCGAAATAAATATAAATTATGTCATTTTCTACTAAATAAAAAATAATATTTTAATGAATTTTGGATATATTTACGTTTATTATTGTTAGAACGTTGACGAAGATAAATCATTGTAGCATATATCAACTTGAATGATTTTAATTGAATTGAATTCGTTAGTGTAGGAGTATTATAATTGATATCTCGTACCATTCCATTAAATATAGATTGCAAAATCACTCTACCAATAAAATAGAATGTATATATAAATATACTAGTGTATAATATATATATATATATATATACGGTTGTATGAATGAAGAACAAAAAATTTCTTGTAAAAAATAAAAATTTTAGAATACAGTATAAAAATATCTATAATTTATATTTCTTTTGCTGCAATTTAATATTTATTTATGAACAAAACAGTTCCACACATTAACTTTGTTTTGACCAATTAACTACATCTTATGTTCGTAAATTAATTATAATTTCCAAAATTAATTATCCGAAAAAAAATCAAACAGAACCTGTCAAGATGAAATGATAAATTGACCTATGTTGTTGGAAAATTAATTCGTTACTGAAGAAAACCACAATCTCTCTTGTACATACCTTCCACTCTCACTGTACGAAAATCGTACTTGAGAGTCTTTTTTTAAAAAATTTAATGATTGCGTCAGATTTTTCCATTCTCTACTTAATTAGATATTTTGAATATAGGACGAAGTCGTTACAGTTGGAATGAATGGAAATTAATTGTATTTTCGAAATGGGAATTAAATAAATGAACGTTATGAATCTTCGCAAGTTACTTTTTTCGAGCTTGGGGATTAGTAATTATATGTAACTATGTAATTTTTAACCAGATTTATTTAGTTTTCTCGGATTTATTTATGAACACATTTTATTTAACAACATATTCTTTATATATATATATATATATATATATATATATTATTTTTATAAAGAAATTTTTAATGAAAAATATCTTCCAATCTTGTTAAAATTAATCCATATTAAGCTCCTTTACTAGAGAACCAGTGGATTTTTTCAATGAAAACTCAGTTTTTTGAACGACTTTAGTATGTGTAGTGTACCAGTGGTGGCGAATCTTTTTATGTGCGCGTGCCAAAAATTTCCAAATAATATTTATTAAGTTACAGTTGTGCCGGTCAGTTATTTATAGGGAAAAAAGTTATAAAAAATTAATTATTGCAAAATTTTATTAAGTTTAAAAATTAACAGAATTTCGGAAAAAAATGAACATAACTTATACAAAAATCGATAAGAATTAATGAAAAATATAACGAATGAACGAGTTTACTGATCATTTAAGAAACGGCGTTCTCTTTTATTATTTTTAATTATAATTAATTGTTCATTTTTAAAAAAGGGAACTCTATAAAAAAAGAACCTCAAGTTTGAAATAATACTTTTAAGATACGAACTTTTATCAATGTTCAAATTCTTTTCTTTCACTTAAAGTTCCAGTATTTTCTTTTTAAAGTATTATTTTTTTGTCTTTGCGTAAATCTTTCTTTTATTTCAACTTCTTTCATTTATATTTCGCTAATTCTAAAGAATATACATTTTATTATTCGTTCAAGGGATTTAGTCTTCTTTATCGTTTTATGAATATATATATATATATATATATATATATATATAATTCTATATATATGTGTTTATATTTATGAATATTTTATTTTTTTACATCAATATTCTTTTTAATAATTTTTACAGCCTACAAATATTTTTTTAATTGTTTAATAAAATTTTCTTTTCTAATCAATACGTGTTAAATAAGTTTAATGGATTTTTTATACACAAATATTATTATAATTTTATTTTATTACTAGCTTCATTATTGTTGTGTTAATTCATTTTTGTTATTGTGATTTTTATGGTACAATTTTGAATATTAAGTAGACATATTTATAATGATTCATTTGAATATATAAAACAATCTTGAACTTAATTTAATGTGAAAATATTTTTTAGTAATTTTTTTTTGCGGAAAATTGGAATATCAAATTTGAATCAGTAAATATAATATTTGTAATTGTTATATTTCTCAATATAAATAAATATTAAAAATACTCATACAGTTTTTCCAATCATCTATATTCATTTGATAATAATATTTAAGTTATTTCTCTTGAAGTAAATATTTTTATCGGAAGCTAGTCAGACAAATATATTTACCATTTTTATAATATTTTGTTTACGTTATAAACATATATAAAACTTTTTTATAAATCAGTAACAATGATTAAACGATAAAATATTTTGTCATTCATTTTTTATTTGTTTTTTTAACTTTCAGGTTAGTATTTTTATTTGGTAGTAAAGAATAATATTTGAAAATTAACCTATTTATGGTAAGAAATCTATTACAGAACAATTTTTATAATGAAATATGTTTAGTTTTTCACTTCAATTTATTTATGAAAATTTTCCATGAACAAATTATTTTTTTTATATTTAAATTGTCGTTTGTTTTAAGCTAGAGAACTTTATTAAACATATATAATTTCTGTGTAAGATTTCTGTATTTTTTTAATTTAATTTAAGAAAACTATATTCGAGAGTTTTGCATGTTCAAAGTAATACATTAAATAAATAAAAATTATTTTTATAAAAATGAATGATAAAATGTTTACAGAAACACATATTCCATATAAGTATATAAAACGTGATTTATTTTTATAAAAACATGCTGAGGAAAAAATTGTTCAATGTTATATTCAATAAAAAAGTGAATTTGGTATAGTTTATAATGAGGGTATAAACTTTCTTGAACTTTTCAACTGTCTAATTTTAGGATTCTTTTTAAATGAGAAGAATTTACCTTTTTTACACAGAATTCTCGTTTACGGTCATTGGTGTGACAGAGGTGAAAAAATGTCGAAGAGAAAATTTTCAAATGGCTTTGAATTAGTCTCTAAATTGGTCTGGCCTTTTACTTATCCACTTGTGTGCTATCAAACGTCCTGTCAAATATAGTTGTCGGTTACATCTGTGAAATTTATAGAGGTGTTCCTTCAATCGGTATTTGTAAAGTTCGTTCTTTGACTTTTATTTTTTTATTCGTACTTTTTTAATTAAACCGATTTCACTTACGCCTCAACTAATTTATTTTCTTTTTAAATACATTATGTATATATATATATATATATATATATCACGATGTGTTAAAATTTTTAAAATGTTTATTCATGTGTGTGAACTAAATTCCTTTTGTTAACATATGGAAAACAATTTTATTAAGTCATTGTGTCTTACGATTGTGAATATTAATCAATAAGTATCTTAAATATTTTTTTTTTAAATAAAATATAATTAATAATTTTTAAAGACCTTTTCATGTATAGAGTAATTTAAAATGAACTATTTAAAAACTGAAATATATTTGTAGTTTCTTTCGGAAATTACATTTATCTTAAGTAATAAGTATTTTATTTATTTTTAATTCGAAGTTTATAAAAGTTCATAGTTTTATTATTACTGGAATAAAGATAAATTTATAGATAATTTCAAACATGTCACAAACGATTTATAAAACAAATTAAGATATTTATACATGGAACATATTTACGTATAAATATATATTCTTTTGCTGTTTATATTTTCTGAATCATTACAATATCACAAACTCAATATTCGATTTCATATATCAATAAACTTTGTATCGATACTATTTTTGATTGATGGCATTTTCCAGGCAAATCTTTATTATCGTGCTGTGTGTTTTTATAAAAGATTATTCGGTATATCTATATTTTTATATTAGTAGCAGTGATCCGTCAAAAATGACAAGACTAAATTGATACAAATATTTTGTTCGATGCTCAGTGCCGTGTAGCTACCCTTTGGGAGTTACATAACGGTATGTTAAAAAATGAGCAAACATTTATGTTTTAAAGTACAAATATTATTTCAATGTTCAATAGTACCTAGTGACCAGTTGAAATTATTTGGAGTGGTGTAACGGATGAATGCTTTTATATTATCAAGGATACAATACATTCATTTCATTATTTTATTTTCTCTTTGTTGGAAATTTCTGTCCTAAATAAACGAACGTACGAGTTCATTTCAGTTTATGATTGTCATTATTAATTTTCGATTTGTAAACGATGTAATTTTATTTTACATTTCTCTTATTAATGCACGTTTTATATTTTATTTCTAGTATTTATATAGATTATCATATATTTGATTTGAAACAAAATTATATCAATATTACTGAAAAAACATTTCAATCACGAATCAATTTTCTATGAATGCAGAAAATATTCCATGAACGTGTACAAATATTTCAATTATACAGCCTGTTGCGTTTTGTTAAAATGTATATAAAGCTAATGTAGTCTGTATAACTGTTCATTACTTATTTATAATTTCTTTAGAAAATCGACGTTAACAAAACACTGATTAAATGAAACTGTATCACCAATTTCCTTACACGAAATTACAACATTGCAAACTGTAAATTGCTGTTGAAGAGAATTTCCTTTAGTCTCGTTCTTGTTTTACATTCGCGATCAAATTCGTACGACCTTAAGAAACACAATTTACCATAAAAACAACACACGCTCATATTTCAGTTTCTTTACATGGCGTTCAGAATAAATTGAACGAAGCTAACAATACATTCACTTGACACTACAATGTTTATTCTAACGCTATTTTCAATGATATATAACGGGTACATACTGAATATGTTTATGTTGTGATGTCGCTAGCGGCAATATATTTATACGCGATATTTTCATGAATTTCGTCGAAGTTCATGGAAACTTTGTGTATATACACACACGGAGGAATAATAACGTCTTACAGCTCACTTCGAAAAAAACTTCATACATATTTGCACAGTGAATTGATTTTAATACGTACAATAATGAGAAAAATGTGGTCGTTAATACATTATTAATATTAGGTTGGTAGAAAAATAATTACGGTTCTTATTTTCTGAATTCTAATCTTAACTTTTTTCAATGAAAGTGTCATTTCAACTTCTTCATGTTAATATCATTTTAAAGTGCATTTTTCAGTCTGTATTTTAGTAATATCGACTTTGGCTTTATTATTAATTTTGTTTTAAATTGAACTATTGAATTTAAGATGGAAAAGAAACAAATAAGAGCAATTTTTGTTTAAGTTCAAAACAGGTGATAAAGCAGCAGAAACTACTTGTAAATTAAACGGAGCTTTTGCTAAAAGTCTCATGCTGGGGACAAGAGCGTTGAAAATGAAGAAGGTCGCGTGCGTCATTCTTCACTACGACCAAGTGAGGGCGTTAGTTGAATCAAAACCATGCACAACAATTCGAGAGCTTGCACAAAAATCAGCCATTAGTCATTCAACAGTTCTGGACCACTTAAAACAGCTAGAAAAATCAAAAAATCTTAACAAATGAGTGCATAAACCGCAATTATTTTTCTAACAATCTAATAATACATCATTTTTAATCAGTGAATGAATGAAAAGAAATTGTTTTAAATCATATTTAACTATGACTTAAAATATTTTCTTCTCTTCTTTTATTATGGCCAGTAAACATTTTACATTTTATTTTACATTACATTTTACTATAAGTACTTTTTAATTAAAAATTTTATACATAACCTTACATTTTATCTATAGTAATAATAATTTTTCAAATTACTAGAATTAATAAATGATTGTAAAAATCATGACCGATTTTTCTTTATGAAAATAATTTGTTTGTTTGTAAACGGAAGTGATTATTCAATCGACTAAATAGTTTTCACTATTCTTTATAACCTTTTTCCTATATTCTGATAATATTTGTATGTTGCTATCATCAAATCTTGTTAAAGAATGAAGAGATGTGATTTTTAGGACATATAAAAATGTAATGATTTTTCCATTTGTACTGTTTTGTAATACTTGAAATAGATTGTAATCTAATAAGGGTATATCTGGAAAATATGGAGAATAAATAATAAAATCTCGGTATTATCATCTTAATTTATATTACATCTGTATTAAAATGTGCAATCTGGAGTTGTGATGAAAAACAGTATCCTTTTAGTTAGAAATTATTAGATGTTTTCCTTGGATCGTTTGCTTTACTTGATTTAATTATTAATAATATTTATTTTGTGCTATTGTTTCGTTTTTATATATTATTTCGTAGCAGATAATATAAAAATATTCCCTTACTATTCCACTAAATAGTTATCAATAGTTTTCTAAGGGAGCCTGGTACTGTTACAGTGGTTTTACTAAGAAATCTCAGAAACAATTCCATGTGACATTATTTTGTATATCAACCGATTCGAAAATTATCTTTATTCAATAACTTAAGCAAATAATTTCATACGGAGAAAAAAATAATTAAATTCCTTTATCTAGTATATGTGGTACTGAAGCATCGAACTTTAAAAATAATTAAAACTTTTTTTCGAATTATAAATGTTTAACTTTAATTTTTTTAATCGATATTTTTGTGTTTTTTTTTTTTAATAAATTTCAAGAAAAATCATTATCAACGTCACTAGCGCAGTTAGATTTTGGTATAATATATATCACAAAATTAATACATTTGAATTTAGTGCATCATCATTTGATGATTCTATTAATTAAAGATTCCTCTTCATAAATTTTTAATGTCTACTACAAATTGTATCCTTTTCTAAATTTCAATTAGATAAAATTTAGAAATAACAAATTGTTTATATTTAGTTTCATTAATCATTAATTCAGTAAAAATGCTTTTAGGTAAATTAATTTCACACTTAAATAACTGTCTGTATAGAATATTACTACAAGAAACCCATACTTTCCAAATTATATTATATATTGTTTGTTTGAAGACAGAAACGTTAAAAATGTCTATTATATTAGGTGATGAATAAATGTAAACCAAAATAAAATACTGAAGCAATTTATTAAATTTACATAAACTTATATTTTACAAACATTAAATAATTTCAAAATGTGTGGCAGTTTTTGTAGAGATATAAAAGATACAAGTGTATTAAATGCTCATCCGAGTCACATACTATTAAATTATCATTTTGAATGTCAACATTTTTAACCAAACAAAAAGAGTTTCTTTTATAAATGTAATTTCTGATAAGATTCTAATTAAGTAATACTGTGTTCCCTGTATTGGAGTGCATTAAGCTGCGTGTACAGTGTGCAGGTTACAACAATATGTGAAATCCGTCAATAGGTGTACAGTAGGACCTTTGTGTTATAGAAAGTTCTCATAAACATACAAGTTTCTCTGATCTGAGTTAGTTATTCGTTATCGTTTCTAAAATAAACAGTACGGTTGGTGACGTAATTCTACATCTCACTGTGTGAATATCTGAGAAAATGCAGACAAGAGCGAATAGAGACGTGACAGAATGGATAAAAGAGGAATCCCTCTACGGGTATACAAGAGTGCTTTTAAGTCGCGCAGAGCTTTCGTATTTCACGCCTTCGCATTTCTATAACCTGAGTTTGATATTCGTTATCGTTTGTTAATATTAATAGTATATTTTGTAAAAGGTAATGTACTAGTTTGTCACAAAGGTTTTATGTTTTCATTGTAAAATGTTCTATACAGCATGATACTAAGTATGTTTCTTTTTACAGACTGAATTTTTCATCCGAAAGGAATATTTCTCTGAAGTGGTGAGTAAAAAACATGAATTATTTTTCAAACATTTACAATAAAATAATTAAAATCGTTTTTTTAAATTCTTATAAATGTGTACAATAAATACGTATTTAAGATTTAAAGTAAAAAATAAGCATACAGATGATATTTTGATACTTTTTTTGGCCTAATACAATATAAGTTTTGAATTGTTAATGCCCTTAAATAAATAAATTTGTATAAAAAAACAATATTATAAATTCGAATTTTTTATATTATTTCTATATAATTAAATTTTTAGTTATTTCTTGTCTTTTTTTTTAAAAAAAAACTATAATTTTGGTATTATTGTTTATCTGATTTGATTATTAATATTTTTATCTTTAACTTTACTTAATAGTATAAAAAATAGAATTGTTTAAAATCAGAAATATATATTTTATCTCTAGTGAGGTAATAGTAACTTGTGTAATTAAATAAGTGTAAAATCCAAATGGATTTTTTTTCAATTGAATAAAAAATTTAATATTCTTTTTAATACAAATGTATTTATTTATGTATTTATTAAAATTCTAATAAATAGAACGATGTTTTTCATCTTTTTAAAATTTTATTTCCGGTTTATGATAGTTTTACCTTTCATCAACGATATTTATTGTTATTTTTTCTAATAACTTTTTAAATAAAATAACAAACAAGTAAGAAAAATACTTTGTATATATAAAAGTATCCAAACTGATAACAAATTTTTGAACAACTGGTAACTGAAAAGAACATTTCCAACCAATTTACTGATTAAAATTCGTACAAAGTTTCCACGGATAATTGAGCAATTTATCAAAATATTAAACATCTATATCAGATAAAATTCGTGCAATTCTAAAAGTAATTTCGCAATGTTCTTATCGACATTTTAGTTCAATAGAACAATATTTTCTCAATAAAAACGTATTCGTCAATGGAGAAATGGAAATCTGTATTCTCTATGGGTTATGCAACAAACAGTGGAATCGATGACATGACTTTTTTTGCGAAATGTCAAAGGAATTGTCTTGAGAATCACTGCCAGTGTACTTACGTGAAATATACGGGGAAAATATAAGTTTAAAATGTGTTTTACTGACATGTGATTATTTTTACTTTATATATATATATATATATATATATGAGTAAATTAGGGATATTAAATTTCCTTTGTTTTTTTATATTCAATATTTTCTTTCATACGTTTTTCTGGAATATATAAAATTCGATAAACATATTTTCTTGGAATAAAAGTATTTATATTAATATTTTATATGTATTCTATTTATAAAATAAAATAAAACATGTTATTTTTTTCTTAATTATAGTTCGAATACTTTTAGTTATAAAAACATGATAAAATGAGTAAATTTCAAACTGAATGAAATAAATCTTCAATGAACTTTATAAAGTGTTGTAATGAATCATATGAAAAAGAGAGTATATCGAACAACTTGTTCAGGAAACTCATTTTCTTTCAGATCTTTATTGCTTATAAGAAAAAAATGACACACACTACATATAAGTTTGATACATTACTTAATTAGTTATTATCCTACATTAATTATCTTCTGTATGTAATCACTTTTAAAATTACCTTCACTCAATGTATGGAATTTAATATTGAAATTTTTATGAGAACAATAGAGTTTCTTTTACACACGTCTGGTATTTTAGTATGTTTCATCGTTAAATTTAAATATTAGTTATTCAACGAAACAAAAACATTATTATATTGCATTATATATATATATATATATATATATATATATATATATATATATATATAATTATGTATTTACGATTAAGTCAGATAGAATATAAAAAGCTATCTTTATTTTTACCAATTATTTCACATTTAAATTAAATCAAAATTCTTAAACAAATTAAATAGTTAAGTGGGACGTTTAAATAAAAAGTAAATTAATGTTAAATTTTTGAAAAATCAATTGATATCATTTATCAAAATTTGAAATGCATAAAAAGAGAATTTATTTTTATATGTGTTTTAATTTGAGAGCTTTATATTATGTACATATTCTTTTTATTTATCAAAACTATATTTTATTTTCTATTTTTATACTACTTTTTAAAATATTATTTGTATACTGTATGAATTGATATTGTCAGTTTTATCGATATTTTGAATTATTTATATCTGATGTCGTACGCCTTTGTTAATGCAATTATTCACTTTGAAATGTTGATCTCAATGCTGTTGGGAGTTGATGTTTGTACATCATTGTATTATCGTTCTGCATCAGAAGTTCCAATCAGCTTCAGGTAGAATATTCTATTTGATTTATGCACATATACAGACATTTATATATATATATATATATATATATATATATTCTAAGTTCGTTAATACAAACATATTAATATGCATGAGAATTTCTCAGCAATTACCTACATACCTGCAAAATAAGAAGTTAGGAGCGGAAACTATGCTTTTTTCATATAGAATTTTCTTAATTTTACTTGCTTGTTCCATTTATATTTACAAATTGATCACTCTTGGTAATTTGAATTTAATATTTTATTGTATAAATGAATGACTATAAGTAGTGCGTTTTTTAAGAAGTTATTTGTCATGTTTTGTCTATAAAGATAGTAGAGACGTTCTAAAAGTTATAAATTCTCTTATACACTTTATACATTTCTAGAGTATATCTTTTCTACGTTAAAATTTTAGTAATAATCTATGTTAATACTCTGAACTGTAAAATTTTGATCTCTAAAATTCTGATCTGTAAGACTCTAAACTGTTACACTCTGAACTGTAAAACTTTAAACTGATTATTATAATTTTTTTTAAAAAAACGTACGTTTTACTTTTCTCTTTGTTCGATATTCCCTAAGTTATTATGCACTTATTTTATTCACATTTATAGACAATGAATTTAGATTCATATCTAGAATGTGATAAATGAATGAGTGTTTTTTGAAATCACATTCTTTTATTATAGAGTGAACTTTTTTATATTGTGAAGTAATGTGTTTTCACAAATGAATTTTCACTGTTCACTCATAAAAACGTTCTTTGATCAAAATATTCAATCATTAATTATTTATCCTCTTGAAAATAGCTTATGTGTATTATAGGATAATGGAATTCCATAAGATATTATCAAAATGATAGGTAATTGTTGAAAATTTTGACCAAAAAATATTTTTATGTTTGTGAAGAGTGGAAATTATATTGAAAAAGTGAATTTAGTAACAGTATCAAGAAATATAATCGACAAATAACAAGTTATGGAAAATAATGTGGTTAGTTTTGTTCTTTTCCTTTATATATATATATATATATATATATATATATTCAAGTGACTTAGAATTTTTCTTTACTTGTTTTTATATAGATAGTCCTATTGATGAGTTCTAGTAGTCTTGATTTTAGGTCTAATAATAGAGTTTTGTTCTCATACGATTAGTTTTCGGCTCCAGAGTCATCCTGAGATAGTTTGTAGAATTTCTGTTATAATTTATATATTTCTATATACCTATAAAGTATCTAGGTATAACTGAAGAAGAACTGAAGAACTAGGTATAACTGAAGAACTGAAATTGTTTTCTGTAGATAAACATTAATTTTTTTTATTTTTATTTGACTTAAATTCATATAAAAGGAATTTCTTCTCTCAGAATTTATCTTCTTTCCAACTAACTTTTGGCATAAATGTCTACACAAATTATTTATAAATATCATTTCTCTACAATATTGTGGAAATTTTCCAAATTCACGATGAATCTAAATTTAACTCCAGATTATATTTTTATAAATTTTTAAAATTATTTTGTTAACAGTTTTCACACAGTTCTCGATTAAACGGTTCTATAATCTCTTCAGATATTAAATCACTTTTAATATATTCTCTTTCCAATGAAATAAAGACAATCTGAATACGACGAAAATATTTTTATACATTTTTCAAACGTTTTTTTTTGTTTTATATGAAATTTAATAAAATAGTAGATTCAATTTTAGTTAAATCTATGATATTAAATGAGAATATTCTTAATAGTTTAGAGACAAATTGAAATATCTGAGTTTAAATTGTGTCAATTTGTACAACAGATACATTATAATATATTAAAATAAGTGGAATTTATTAATTTGCCCTACTTCACACTTAGGTAGATATTTTATATGACCGTTGTATGCCATATAAAAGGATTTAAACTCAGCAAATGATATATTCATTTCTTTCAGTATTAAAAAATATTGTTAAATTAGAAATATCGTTTAATTTCTCATAATATAAAATTAAAAGGAATTCTTTAAACGCTATATTTCGATTAGTATTGAAAATATAAATAAAGATATCCTTTCAGAATAGTATTGTAGATATTAACAAACATTTAATTTGTGATATTGTTATATAGTTATAGATAAAACTGCAATTGGAAATATGCTTTCAAAGATCAGAATAGTATGTTCTGAGAACTAAGAGTTTTCTTTATATAGAAATTGTTAACTCACATTTATAAGTTTTCACAGAAGAAAAACAATGATATTATTTTCTTTAGTTCAAAGATAATATTTTATCAGATACTTTTCTGTATTAAGAAAAGTTATATCAGAGATAAATATTTAATAATGTTAAAAATAATATGAAATTGATGTAAGAAATAAATTTCCAGTTCCTTTGAAAAAAATACCAGAGCGCTCTGCCCCCTACTTGCTACGTTCGCCGACCCACGGATAGAGAATTCGCTCCTCGCTTGCTAAAGCTCCCTCTTCCTCACTCTTCCTTAACAAATAATAGAAATTAACAAATTATACGCACAAATAATCAGCGTAAAATTTAAATTGTAAGATTTTTATTAGAAAATTTTATAAAAGTGTACAACAAAATACAACGTTAAAATGTGTAACAATTTTTTGTACTTTAAAGCTTCAGTGAATACAATATTTTGAATAAATTTATTATCAGTTTTATACTGAAATCGCATAACCTTTTTCGTTGTGCATTGTGAGAGAGTTACATACATGTGACTAATGTCAACCAATCAGAACAGAGACAACGCGATATCTATCGACCAATCAATTGATGGTCGGGAATGGGACTTTTTTTAATCAAGTTTTTGAGTTTATGTTAAATTTCTTTTTCTTAGTTCTTCATGATCTTAGGATCGAGTTTTAGAATTTAACGTACCCATACTCCAATGTTGTCTTCATATTTTTCTTTTCTTCAGATGTTATTCTTGCTCTTGCCATAATTTAATTGCTTAGGATAGTTTTTAAAAAACTTTCTTATCCAAAAACCGCTCATGGGATGGTTAACGTGCTACTTATAGAATGTAGAGAGAGAAGTAACGTTGTGAGGGGTGATCTACAGGAAAAAATATTGTTTTATAGAAATTTTACGATGGACTTATTTTTTTATATATAGAAAGATTATTTTTTTTAAAAAAAAAAACGATAAAGCTACTTATAATACTAGGTTACTTTTCTTTAATTCGCTTTACTTCCATTTAAGCAGAGAATATCACATTATACAATGTTTATATAAAATCAATACTTTTGACAAACTTCCATTCACAAACTCCTCCTAATAATCAAATTTTCAGTATTCATCCGTCGCAGATTTCCGTATTTGTGATATTTTCAACATTTGACCTCACCTTTTATGCACAACCATTTCGTATCACGAAGTTAAGTATCCTTTTTGATGTCGTTCTTTCTTATATTCTTATGTTGCTATACCTCGTCCTCTGTATCGTCACGTTTAGTTCGGCCACGACCTGAGGTTATTACGACAATGGCCATATATATTTTTTTCGGGTAATTCGAGCTTTTTTACCATCTCTGTAATACTTAACGCGTCTTGCAAGTCTTTTTTTTAATTATATTTTCCTTTTATTAAATTAATCAACCGGACGAGAAATTGTTATATGTTTTTTTCTTTAATAAAAGCACGTTTTGATGCTTTTTCAGTATATTTTATTATTATTTTTAAATAAAAATTACACACACACACACACACATATATATATATATATATAATGTGTAAAAAATTCTAAACGAGGCAAATAATGTAATTTTCCCATACACAGTGTATTAATGAGAAACAAAGTATGAATAAAATATTCAGAACATAAAAGCGTAACTTTATCACTAATTAATGATTTATGAAAAAAAATCATCCGCACGAATTCTCTTGTGATATAAAAATAAAGAAAGCTCCTTGACGGAATGTTTCTCGCATGAATTAATTAAGTGATTTCGAAAACAGCGAATTAATTTCATCAGATATGATTTAATGAAAACTTTATTTTCCATTCGTACTGTCGTTCGAATGCCGTAGAAAAGAACTCTTAGCTCAATAGCAGACTTTTCCATAATCAACCCCTTTTATTTAAAATTAAAGGAGTTTAAGTTTCTCTATTGAAACATAAAACTTATCGTTTTCGCTGTCTTCTACATTCAGCGTTCTGTGTTATTAAATATTCAATACATCTAGATATTTTCATTTCGTTACATTTCTTTCATTCTTTATTAAATGATTGTTACGAATTGAGACATTGTTTATCATATTTACTAGTCGAGAAACGTTCTGATAATTCGGTTTTAAATATTATAAAGTCAGTAAACATGACTTTTTAAATAAATGTCAGTTTTGATTTATTCATAATCTTAAAATTCGTTTCAATAAAATAAATCAATCTATATCTTTCATTCCAAGAAATACAATTATATACTTTTATATTTTTCAAAACATTATTAAATTTTAAAATTTTATAAATAAAAGAAATTACAAAAAAAATATTTTTATAAAAAAACTCACTACTTTTTTATAATATACAATTTCTGTTATTTTTCTAATAATTTAAAAATTGTACTCAATAAAGTAAATAATTTTATAAATAATAATTTTACAATAAAGTAAATAATTTAAAAAGGTCTAGATATTAGCAGCAGTAATACAAAATAAATGTTTGAATTTTATAAATAACTTTCTTTGAATTATATTTTCTGATGTTGTTTTATAAACTATATAAAGACTTTATAAACATTCTTGTGTATGTAAATGTAATCTTGCGGGTTTATTTATAGCATCTAAGTTGAATTTCAAGCCGAATATATCTTTGGTTAATTATAATTTAATTTATAGCACATACCATAACTGTAATAATTTATTTTACCCAAAGAACAATTATTGTTCATATATTAATTCTGTAGAGAATTTAGTAAGAAAATTTATATTCACATATTTTCTTTATTTATATTTTATTCCTTAACAGTTTCATAAAGTGGATTATATGAATAAAATTTATTTTTCTTGCTGTAATAATTAATATTAATATAAACGTTAATATTCTTTTCTATTTAAAAATGTAAAAATATCAGTTAATCAATTTATATATTTTTTAGATTTAAAATTTTACTCATATGTAAATCTTTTTTCAAGAAAGAATAATAATTTTGTTTTTCAATTCAAGAATTTAGAGATAGAGTAGTTTTTTGTTCATGAAGCAATTGCAACCAAATGGCTAGTACGTTGAGCTATTGATCAATATGTCTTGAACTGAATTCAGTAGGGCGACATATGTCAACTTTTATTAAGAATGCGACAGTCTTGTTGATAAAAAAACGTTTATGAGCGTCGACTTTAGCATCGTTCTAAAAAATCGAATAAAAGTATTGTTTTTTTATTACCGTTTCGATTATGAGATTTCAACATTTTCTGAATCGTTCAGTTACACTTTTTTTTAAAAAAATAGTTTTTTCATTAAATTGAATTTCAAATAATAAATATAAAGTTCTCATTACTTAAATTGAACGATAGATTGAAGGAATAGGAAAAATATATTTCTATCAGTGTTCGGTTTTAGTATCGATATAACGATTGACAACCGTGTGAGTGTAGACAATGTGATCGTGACAGACAGAGCTTCGGAAGATGAAAACCTTTTTTCTGTTGTGAAACAACTAAAGATCGTTGAAGACATCAGTGAAGACAGACAAGATGATAGGTGTATAATACGAGTGATATTTAACACAAAGCTTTAATCTAAGAAATTTCTTTCGTTGTATTATGATTGTCAAGTGTGGAGGTTTCATTCATTTCGCTGGAATGAAAAATTAAATAAATTGATACAATAAGAATTTCAGTCAACAATTAGTTTGAAAAGATGTATTGTAAGTTATACGATTTATATTTAAATATTGTTTTGTTTCATACTCATTTAGATTCTTTTTTGCTCGTGTTAAGTAAAAAAAACTTTAAGATTTAAAAAAAATATTAAAATTCATATTAAGTATTCTTATTTCATAAAATTTTGTCTTTTAATTATTAGCATAATTATATTTTGCCACTGTGATCATATTCATAAATAAATGAATATTTAAAGCATGACAAAGTTTTCTTGTATCAAAATTACACATCATTCAATATTCAATACCCTAATCATAGGCTTAGTATATAAAATATTATTTTTACAATAGAATAATTATTTATATTTCCTTTCCTCTCATTTATATTTTTCATTACTTAACGCATTTTTCAAACGAATTTTTCACTTCAGATAAATCTTTTCTAGCATTTGTGGTATAATTTATTTAATTATTTCTACTGAAGAATATTTTAAAATAGAGAAATAAAAGAAAATAGAAATATGTGCAAAAACTTGTGAGATATTTCAAATATTTTACTTGATATTTTTCTCATTATACATTATTATGTTATAAAATAACACTTTTCCAACGGATCAATCGTTATTTTTCTTGTTTTCTATACATTTTACTTAGTACTCAATAGAATATAAAATAATAATTTTGTTAGATTTGAATTATTATTATATATATATATATATATATATATATATATATATATATATATATATATATATATATAATTTTTTCTCATAACTTTAAATTCACAAAATTATCTTTTTATTATGAAGATCTTGATAAGACTTTCCAAAATTTTGATTTGTTCAACTCTTCTTTTTTAATAAACATCTTCTATATACGACCTACATTTCCTCTCTTATGAATAAATCATACCAAAATGCATTAAATAATATTTTTAATAACGAAATTACTCAGATTTAAAGAAACCAAGATTTTTCTACCAATATAGTACTCTCAGTTAGTATTATTCTATGATTTCATTTTAGTAAAATTTTATTTCTGACTTTGAATCTATATTTATTGAACTGAATAATTCAATAGATAAATTGTAATCAATATAAAAAATATTATATAACAATAAAACAGAAGTTGGTTTGATTGAAAACAAAGACAGGACAAAATATAAAAACTAAATTAAGATTTTTCGTTTGTTAGACGTGAATTTTACGAGTGGAACATAAAATTTCATGATCCAAATAATAGCAGAACAAAGAAAATAAACACTATATATATATATATATATATATATATATATATATGGGTATGTATATATATATATATATATATATATATATATATATATATATATATATATGGGTTTATATTTAGGTTTATTTTTCAAATATTTAAAATCAACAGAACAATCAAATAATAAAAAAAAACATTTTTTCGACGTTTGCAAACATACAATGAAAATCAATTAATATAAACAAGAACTGTTTGCTTGTTAGTACTTTATTTATAACAACAATTAAAAGGTATCGAAAAAATCGTTTTGTTGTATCACAAATTGGAATGTTTTTGTTGATATTCTTTTACTTATTTCGAATATAATTGATATACAAGCTTTGTTATTATTTTTTTTAAAAAATAGGAATATTCTAGAAAATCAAATTTTTTTCAGTTTCACTACTAATGATGACTCTGCTTTTTATTAATTAAAAAAATCTTTTTGTAGCAAGGTATGCTTGTTATTATTTATCTTTAAAAATATAAGAATATTTAGTACTGAAATTTTGATTTTTTTAAAACAGATAAATCTTTTTGTAGATTGAGAAAATGAAAAAAATCAAAATTACAGTTTTGCAAATATATATTTTTTTAAAAAAATAAATATTTATTTTTATATATCTCATTTATTTGAAAATATTAATAGTAAATAAAAGTGTCGTTAACTTGGACTCAATATAAATTTTAATTTTTAGTTTTAAAATCTGTAAATTTTAACCTTTGCACTTGAAGATGTTTTTACTTCACCTACCAACAACTCGAAAATATTTTTTAACAAAATAGCAAGTAACAAATAACTTGAAATAAAATGATATAGTTATGAAAATAATCTCTTCATTCAATTGAAAGTTCAAAATACATTTATTAATTCATATTTTATAAAAAAAATTGTTATATGTTAGATTTACGACGTCCCCTCAAATTGGACAGTCGAGTAGAAACGGTGGAAATCAATCTAAAACTTCATAAATTAATCATTACCCAACAAATTATAATTTTGATTAAAATGTTTGAGAATTACCCATTTTTATCGATTAATGTGCATTTCTATGGCGATTACATTCTTTTCAGTTAGGAAAGAATATTTCCAGTGTTTGGGCCTAGATTAAGAACAAAAAACATTTAGTGGTATAAATATGATTTATGGCTGCATCCTATGTTTGTATAAAATTCATTATTAAGTAGGAAAAAAATTCTGAAATTGAAATTCACATGAAAGGATATATTTTTTGAAAATGGATATTTATTTTTTGCTGCTTTTTAATATTTTTTTATAAATTTGTTCACTAACTCTCTTGATGAAAACATTATTTTGAAAAACTATAAAAGAACTAAGAAAAAGAAATAATATATTCGAAAAACAAATATACACTGAAATAAAAAGGAACGTCAAAAATATTTTTTTAAGAGAAAAAATAATATATATTTTCCCTGAAACAAATAAATGTCTATAATAAATGTCTCGCAATACGTTTTGAATTTTCTTAAGTGAAAGTATTTTGTTATAACGATAGATAAATTTAAATCACGTAGAAAAAAAATCTATCTCTGGTCGGAAGCCGTCGAATATACTGACAAAATGAGAACAATAGGTCTCGTACGAACAATTTCTCGCGAGTGCAAGTCAGCTACTAAAGGAAACTGGCAATAAGATGTGTTGACACATGGTGTTTGGTTAAACTGTCTGTACAACAGTTTGTTGACTAGATATCGCGTCATCCATTCGCTTGCATTTCATACAACAAAATTGAGTGTGACTTCTAACGCTCCCTATATTGTTACAATTTTTTTTTCATTGCTTTGTGTTTGTTTTCGTTTCTTCCGTTTTTCCGAGAAGTTCTCATTTTTTTCATTTCGTCAACGTTGTCACAGACATTTCTTTTCGGTATGGTTTTATCATTTATTCACCAGTTCGGAGAATTAATGGTCTTTTTTAGTACGGTATTTTTATCGTTCACATGAATTGTGAAGCTCGTATAATTAAACAGTAAATGTAAATCAATTATTATTACTACTTCTACAGAACATATAAAAAATTTAGTAAAAATATACGTTACTTAATGTAAATTTAATTTTTTTTAGAAAAAAATTCAATTAAACACAATTTATATACAGCGGCAGATGACTTTTACTGAATTTAATTGTTTTGGTTTCATGTATAATTTATTTGTGTGCTGTAATTTATTTTCACATTTTTAGTTTTTATTCCACCACTCATACAACAGCTTTATATATACATACTCGTATATATATATATATATATATATATATATATACATATATATATATATATATATATATGATAGAGACAAATTTCTATATAGCTTACTTACTATATAACAAATTTCTCTTTATAACGAAAGGTAGTTGTTGTGTGCTCAGTAGTTGCTCAGTATTTTTAAATATGCATTGTGTATTAACCTTTTCTATAACAAATTTGTTTTATATTGAACATAATTACATGAATGAAATCCCTTCTATTTTATACAAGGAAGTGAAACAGAATTTAAACATAAAATAAATTTTGTATAAAATCAATTTAATTTTTAAATTATAATTAAATTTTGTTAAAGCTTATAAGAACGTTGATAAATTCCAATCTGTAGTATCGAGCTGACTCATACTTGGCATATTTTGTTTTTGAAGAAAATAAATTAATAAAATCTCTTTAATATCTCATTAGTGCACAAATATATATATATATATATATATATATATATATATATATATATATATATATATATATATGTGTACGCATTGTTCTCCTCTTTATTGAGTTTGTGCCAAGATGTCAGATCGTAGACCGTGACCTTCTGTGAAGGTTTTTGTGCATGTATACTCGTAGAGCTACATATATTTACAATTACATATATATATATATATATATATATATATATATATATATTATTTGTAAATATTAAATTTTTTAACGTCATAGAAAAACTCTTGAATTATCAAAGTTTATACAATAACGCTGATTTAACATTCAGCTGTTAATTGATCAAACTATTATATTTTATAAGAGTGAATAACATACAGAGAATGAGTGATACAAACAAGTGAATCATCTTTTTGATGAAGATTCTGTTAGATTCTATGATGAATCATTCGTAATAAAAGCTAAATATTTAATTGTGTTTCTAAGAAAATTCCAAATAATAAAAAAAACAAATTATCTGGTAAAGTGGAGTAATTGAAAAGTTTCATCATTTACTCAGAATGTCAAAAATCCTCTTTCCTATTTTTTTAAAAATATATATTGCTCTCAGAACTTCCAACACATTTTATAACTAAAATGTGTTGAAAGTTATTTTTTTTATCATTTTCTTTGAGAAAAAATGGGCGTCGTCTTATAATCAGGAAATACAAAGTGCTTTTCTCTTGATTTCTTTAAAAAAAAAACTAGATTTCATCTCATAATCAGGGTTTTTTTATGTTTGAAATTATACGATTTACAATATTTTCATATTATCTGATAATAAAAAAATAAATTAAAATAACATTTTATTAAAAAAAGATGTAAAAAAGTTATCTTTAATCTTGGACACTCAATCAAAAATAATGTAAAATTGATTGTGAAATAAAGTAAACATATTATTTTCATAAAATTTATAAAAAAATATTTCCGATACACACACACACACACATATATGTATATATATATATATATATATATGTATATATATATATGTATGTATGTAACATATTGCCGATGAAATTGGAACACTGCATAAAAAACCCCATTTCGAAGAACAAAACTAGAATTGTTGACACATCGACGTCCAACCTGTCATTCTAGATGTGATATAGTGCATGACAAACCATGTCTGCCCATTGAGTTTCAAGCATTAAACTCATGACGCATGCATAGATAGTGTGTGGATAGCTAGGGAGTATATTTGCAATATGGGAACATTAATTAAGACCGAAAACGAGGGAACCTGTATTAACTGTGCTGCAGAAGTGGTCGTCGCTTTTTAGTTTGTTGAAATGATAATAAGGGTTCTTGAAATCGTGACGTCTAAAAGCTCTTATCGTACAGTTTAGATGCGCTACGATCTGACGTACAGTTTATGAGCTTATTCACAAACAGATTCATCAAGAGATGTTAGTTTAAGATCTCCATGTCATAGTTACGTTAGTTATTAATGATTTTTAACAGTTTGTGATTAAGATTTTATATTGTTTAGAATCAATGACTGTCATTAGTACAAAAGATCGATTTTAAATATTGAATAAAGAATGAAAAAGATTTAAAAACAAAAATCAAAATTCTTTTTATTCGTAAAAAATATTATTATTTTTCAGACGATCTAAATTAATTTAATTTTTGATCTTTTAGAATTATCTATATTAATTTAATAATCAAAGTATAGAAAAATCATATTATAAAAGTATTATAATGTGACATTTACACTTACTAAGTAAATCAAATAAATCACAATGAATACAAAGTTCTAAGGTCTGAGAGGTGACGCAGATGTTCGTTGACAATTATTGTTCGTAAATTGCTTTGTATTGAATTATAGCATTTCTCTGTATCTACAGATACATTATATATATATATATATATATATATATGCACATTTACATTTATATGAATTTATTTTAAAAATGTATAACCGATTCATTCACTTTAATCAACGGGAAGTTTTTTCCTTAACATAAATGTCTATTTGGATGTTTTTCTTCTTAAAATTTCCTAAATCCCAACTATTTCTCTGGTTTTATATATTTTTTCCAGTGAATTTGCATTAATTAAAACTGTCGCCTATTTTAATTGTTATAATCTGTTTAAATATTCATAATGTGTATGAAGTATTCAAAGCTTAACTGAAATTTGAATAAGAATTTTCTTCAGTTTACTGTGACGCATGAAATGATTTTCTCATTTGGTTTTCGACCAGGCAAAAGTTTACTATATATATATATATATATATATATATATATATACATACATACATACTAGGAAGCTTCGCCTCCTGCTCACTTCACTTACAAACCCCTGGACTCGTTGCGCTCGCCCACTTCTCAATTATACATCTATACATGTAACCGAATGAAACAATATATATTTTTTGAAACTCATTATGTCTATATAATTATTACCAGATATACAGCAACGTAATCATTTATATATATATATATATATATATATATATATATACATGTATGTATGTATTATTGATATATAAAGAAGTAATATTTAAATAATTTACGTCCTTTTAAAAATAATTATTAAGAATCAAAACTGATTTTATTTCTCTCAATAATACTTTTTTACTTACTTCAAAATGTAACGTTTTTTTATAAATAAAAGGTATTTTTTTAAAAAATAAAGCGTTTAAATATATCTGCTAAATTGCAGATAAAAATACTTACATATTATAAATTACTTTTTATTTCAATTTAAATAACATTATCATCACAGAAGACAATTTTAATTCATTTTCAGTTGCAATTTCCAAATACTAATTATTTATAAAACCAGTAATACATATATCGAGTTATTGAACACATTTTTTGTACATATTTAATGAACTCAACATCACGGAGATAAAAATGTAGATGTCATATAATATAATGCGTTGTTATTTTATTAATAAATATGACGGAATAAATAAAAAATCATTATTTAAATATAACTTTACTCGTATATTTCAATATATATATATATTTTGTAAAATTATTCATAAATAATAATTTTATTAAATTTATTCACATTTATAAGTTTTATCATAATTTTACTTTACGAACACGTTTTGTTATCTTATTTGCACAGAAAAAAATATTTACTTTATGTACTGTATAAATTAATTTAAATTTTTATTTTAATAACAAGTATTTATTATATTATTATAAATATAGGGGGTTTGTTTTTAGATTTGATTTGAATTATGTACATTTTTAGAGGTTTATTCTATTCAAATATGATTATATTTATATAAATATGTATATATATATATATATATATATATATATATATAAACTTGTTAAATAGAAGTTGACGAAGATTAAACGTAAATTATTTATATTTAAAATTTGATATTTGTAGTTTTGAGCCACACTATTGTTTACTTTTTTCAGACTCTTATCATTTATTAATTACTTGGTGTGTTTGGTACATTTTTTTAATTTTTATACGGAACTTTTACTGTATAAAGGTATAAGAAGAACATTTATTATATTTATATATGTAAAAAGATTATATTTAATTAATAACTCTTTTGGAAAATATTAATATGTATCAAAATCATGAGCTAATAAGTGAATTTATCAAATTAATTCCGAAATATTATTAAAGGTTAAGAGATACTTCAGAATTGTAAGATGAAAAGATAAAATTCAGTTCTCTAAAGTTTGTAAAAATATATAAATAAATTGAGAAGGAGAGTAAAATATTAAAAAATACTTCTTTATTTCAAATTAAATTATTTTTTTGGTAAGAAATTATCTTTATTACACAAAATTTCATTATGTATTTAGTTTTTTAAATAATATGAATATTAAATACAAAGTTCTTTAATATACATTTTATTTTTTTAGCTCAAAATTTTCCTGTTGTTTATAAAATAAAAATAAATATAACAAGTAATCTTACTGTGATAGAATTTTAAAAAATATTATACTAAATTTCACTGATATTGTTGAAAAAGTGTCATTTATTTTTATTCATATAAAATTATTAAATACAGAATACATTTTGTAAAAAAATATCTTTTTTTTCTCGATTTAAAGTTATTTACTTAACTATTATACATTTAATTAATTTAATGATTTTCTATTTATATATTTTACATTTCAAAATATTACAAAATTGTTAAAAAAAAACTCAAAATGTATTCTTTTCAGAAAATAAAATCAATGATATTTGATATTATTTTAACTAACTAAGAAACTAAATTTATTTTTTCAGTTATAGCAATAGAATTGATGAAATATTGCATTTTTTTCTAATTATGTTATTAATTCATTATTGAATTTTCATAACGAGTGCCCAAAACTTCTATTAAAAATAAAAAAATATTTTACTTGATTCTAGAAAATTATACAGCAATTCAAATATGACTAGTCTCGTTGCAAATATAATAGAAACATACTTTGAACAACAAATATCTCATAATATTTAATGATCTTTATTTCTATATAAAGAAACTATGTTAAACTTTTTATTAATACAAAACTAGAAATGTTGTTCAATTTAAGTTGGAAACCAGTTTGTCTCAAAGAATGTTATTTGAAAATTTTTATTCAAATAAATACAAAATATATGATTTATCTATAAAAGTTTTCTAGTTTTATAACTTATTCTTTCTCTCTGTATTATATATACATATATATATATATATATATATATATATATATATATATATATATATATATATATATATATATTAGTAGTAGCGGTTTGTCAAAATTTTATATGGACGCTGATATGACATAGTTCTTTATGGTTCAGATGTTATCTCTGAAAACTGGTAACCAGTAAACCAGCAAAAAAAGAAATTGTGTACGAGATACGACACGTTTTTACGAAGAAAAACAATCACGAATGCTATAGATCAATCATTTGTACACCTTAATAAAAACAAGCAACATAGAATCCACATACACATTATAGAAGAGGAAAAAAAACCTGAAATATATTGACCGCTATAATAAATATCGGTTCGAAAATGTTATTTTTTCAAATAATAAAAGAATTATGATAATGAAATGATGTTATTTTAAAAATAATCGTTCTGGTTATATGCGTTGGAAGTATTTCTCTCGTTTATTATTTAAAAATAAAAAAAAACATCTTGAATTTGGGTATATTTTTCAAATTTCTAGGTATTTTAAATTCCTATTGAATATAATTTTAATTTATTTCTGAGAAATCTAAATATACATAAGGCATTATAATAAATTTCACTAGGCAAACATTTTTTGAATTCAATTTATAATATATATATATATATATATATATATATATATATATATATATATATAATGTTAATAAACCTATATTCTTTTATAATTAAAATTTTGTGATAAATGTTTTAAAACTCAATTAACAAACTTTAACTAAAATTGAAATATTTATATATTTTTACACACACACACAGATACATATAAATATACATATAAATATATATATATATATATATATATATATATATATATAGACGTATATAACCATTATTTAAATTTTAAGGAATTCAGAATTGGTGAACAATTTAATTATCTGGAAAGAAATCTTTAAAATATAAAGGCTTTCTTCTACTGTATTATTACAAAATATGTGCAGTATTCTATTTAGGTGTTAGTAAACATTTACTGAATTCAAATTAAAATGTCAGGTATACGAAATTGTTTCAGTCGAGTAAAATAATGATTACAATTAAAACAGTTTCAAGTTTTAAATAAGGAAACTAATAGAGATAACTGTAGACTTTTGTGTTGTTCGTAATGTTTTATTTAGTTTCTTTAGAGAAAATAGTATTTACATTTATATAGAGATGTTATGTAGGAATATGTACAAGATCAAAGTGAAAAAGAGCTATTGTGTACCTCTTTATAAAAGTAATTTGTGTATATATTTATTTTTTTCGGAATGCAATTAAAAGTTGATATTTAAAGGTAAATAAAAGTAAAGTAAAAATTGGTATATTTTAATTTAATATTTTCTTATTTACTGAATTATTTTTTGATTACTGAAGCTATTGTTTCCTTGATAAAAAAACTGTTTGGATTTTTGTTCTATGATAAATAAAATTAATAGGAACGATTTTTTATTTATATTTAAAATATTAATTGAAATGATGTTAAAAAAGTAAAGTATTCAAAATATTATTTATAAAATATGTGAAATAAATGGATATTTTATCTTCAAAGAACTTAAAATGAAACATAATTTCATTTAAAAAATATTTCATTTTGCTGACACATTTTCAAATATTATTTCTGTAAGTATTATTATAATATATTTTTATAAAACATTAATAATTATCAATGATTATGTATTCATTTATAACAAAAACCGTTTTCTTGTTTAAATAAAGAGCTGCATTGATAAATAATAGTGATTAATAATTAATTATCGAAAATATCGAATTTTATAGAAAAATAGAATCATACTTTTTTAAAAAAATCTTATGGTTTCTATAATTAGATCACAGTCTTACTAGTTTAAAATTTATTTGTATTTTTATGTCTACGTAATTTGAACTAATAATTTTTAAATTTACAAACGGTCGACCCTACAGAAATAATTAATATAAATCTTAAACGAATGAATTAATTCAAAGTTATAAAACTTCTTCACAAAATAAATAAGATTTATTTTCTTAAAATATGCGATCATACTCATTTATTTATTTTTGTTGTGAAAACGTACAGTTGTTTATTGTAAAATAATAAATAATAAAGACAGGCTTAATATAAATTCATGAATTGTTTACAGTGTTTTCGACTTAATTAACTTCAAATAAAATCATAAAAAATTCTCTCTGAAATACCGTTTTAATGAGTGAATATTTTATATAAATTTGTATTATTTCTTGAAGCATTTAATTTACACTTTTTCTTACTTTCTATATATATATATATATATATATATATATATATATATATGACGAAATAAAAATATTTATTAAAATGAACAAAAATATTTCCATTTTTTTAAATATTAGCATGAAAAGAGGAAAAAAGAAATACCTAAATATTTTTTTACATACTTTAGTAATAATCAATTAAATTTTTAAAGTTAATATTCATTTTTGATATTATTTTATATATATTTTTTATTAAAACCAATAATATTTTTTATGTTATTTTCAGAGAATAACATCTATACATTTTTGATATTTATTTCTTGTTATTTTTCATGTGTACATAATTAAATTATATTCTATATGAATATTTCAATAATTTTCCAAGAAAGAATATTTATATAAAATATTAAGAAATAAAATGTATCAATGTTTTTAAAAGAAAATTTAGAATAACGAAAGCGAATATAAAAATATTTATCAGAAATACTCTCTACACATACATATTTATTGAATTATTATAAAGGTCTTAAAGAGTATCGATATCTAAGTCTCTGTACGCCTAAACAGAAGTGAAATTTAAAGCACGGCAATGTTTGAACACTTCCGCTTAAATTATTTCAAAATTCGAACGAAGAAAACACGCTTACATATTTAGTATATATATATATATATATATATATATATATATATATATATGTATATATATATGTATATATATATATATATATATATATGTAAAGGTATACATTTTTCCCTAGAGAATAAAATTCTGTCGTAGTTCTTAAAAATATACTTTTTGTAGCAGTAAATTGAGATGATTTCCAAGACAGTATTGAAAAAACAACGATAAGAATAGTTGTAAAAAAATTATATGAATATATAATTTACTTACTTTTATGTCTCGAGTTCGATTTCCATATATTTTTGAGGAATGACATTTTTAAACCCACTTTCACAACAATAAAATACTTGAAGAATATTAATACGTTTCCGTGATTGACATTTTAGTATGATGATTATGTTTGAACGCGACTGAATTTTGAACGTAATTAATAATATATCAGTTCGATAATTCGTTTATTTCAATACGAGATCACAATGTACATAAATAATTATTGTTCACGTGGTACTCCCATTGCAATTGGATTGCTTTCAATAATTTATTCTATGCAATAAACGTGACCAATTCTGGCTGTGTTAATTGAGAATTATAATAGAGATATTTATAATTTTGTAATTCAATTAATTATGTTTTTTTTTAATTTATGTTTTTTTAATAAATACTAATTTTATTATATATAATTTTCAAAAACAATTTTATATTTATTTATATTCTTTAATCAAAACAAAAACACTGTCAAAGTGTGAATACGTTAATACATTCTTATTTATTTGAAAACGGTTTATAAAACATTAATATATTATAAACACACTTGAATAAATTTTATTTAAAACTATAAGTAATACAACATGAATACAACTTGACTGAAATCGTTTTCTTCTCAATTAAATAAATCTCTCTTTACGAAACAGCTACTGTTTATTATAATTAGAAACGGTTATGAAATTTCATATAACGTTATATTGAAATGATAAACACTTCGTTAATGTATATATTGTTAGATGATTATTGCACAGCTAAAAGATCTGGTTCGGCGCCAACATGCGACTGAAGTGGAGCGTCGCGACGTCAAGCTTTTTGCTCATTAGACGCATGCGTCATGGATGCTGATTCTGATAAAGACATTGCCCTGCCTGTAAAGTCTGATATCGCAAATAGGTGTTATCAGTAAACAAAACTTTTTTTTGGAAGTATATTCACCTCGTGTTTATCGTGGACTGTTTTTTCTCGTCAATATAGACAGATTTTTTGTCACATTTTTCATAACACTTAACATTTATCATTTTTATTATTTTTCGATCCGTGTTGGAAATTTAATTTCATGTATGAGTTTTTTACTGTGAGCGTTTTCTTTAAACTTTAAAACGGTATTAATATAAAAAATATTTAAAGAGACCTTGATTCGTGTTTTTTTTTAATAATAATTATTTTGTAATGTTATTAGTAATTCTGGAGCGATTGTAGCCCAAAGGCTAGAATCGCCTCATAAGCATATATTTATATACAGAAGGGATAAGTAAATCCACGGTCCGTAGACCAACATCGACCCGTGGAAATATCCTGACCGGTTCATTATAGTTAATGGAACAGCTCGTCAATGTAATAATTTAATTACTGTATTAATTAAGAATCACATTAAAGAAACTAAAATTAATATCTCTATTACAATTTCCTGCTTAATAATATTTTTTAATTAATCATCAATAATACTTTTATAGCTTTAAAATTCTTAATAAAGCTTATTAATTTTCTTTTTAGAAATGAATTTTTTTCATACTAAAAACCACATCAAAATTTTTCAATTAGAAATATTCAACAAATTATTATTGTGTGAATTGAGATTATTAAAATTGTTTTATGATGAAATTGTTAAGTCAAAATCGTTACTGTTTTCGAAAAAAGTGTGTTCAAAAATCAAATTTAAGATATGTTTATTTAGAAATTAGTTTTAAGGTTTTTACAAAACTTAAAATATATGTTTGGGAAATTATTAAATAAACATTTTAGAAAAATATGTTTCAGAGTTTAAAATCATATTCAGGCGATATGAATTTAGCAATTTTAGGGTATTTTTTACAACACCAAATATATATATATATTATATACATATATATGTAAAATATTATCTTGAGGACTTATTTACTGATGATTCATTTAGATAGCGGTTCTTAATAGCTATCAGATCTAATAGTTTTATTTCTAAAAATAATTTTGAAAAAAAATTAAATAATATAAAATAAATTTTATAAACAAACATTTAGGGTTCTAAATATTTATTTCATTATAATATTTAATCTAAATATTTATTTTATTATAAAATTAAAAGTACAGTATTCGTTTTTAAAATAAAAATAATTACTTCATATATATATATATATATATATATATATATATATATATATACATAGAAATAAAACCATATTTTAAACATTGATATAATACAAAAATATCTTTCTTAAACTGTTAAATTTGTGTTTTTTAAAATAAAAAATGATTTTTTTTATAATTAATATTTTATTTTGAAAACATTCTCTCCCTCTTTCTATAGAGAGAGAGAGAAAGGGAGAGAGATTAGTTATGAGTAAAAATTATAATAAAATTAAATAAAGAACTAAAATTCAAATATATGTTAATGAAAATTAAGATAAAAACAAATGAAAAAGAAAAAAGAGTAGTCTAAAGGTCAGAAATAAATAAATATGCTGATATGGGATTTTCCTTTTTTTATAAAACAGATTTAGTCTATCAGAGTATATTTTCTATTTTGGAAAAATATTTATTATATCCTGATTTCTTGACTTATTTATAAGAAATCGAACAAAGAGAGTTTGTTTCTTAAATTTTAATTTATGTCCCAATACTCGATTATTGAAAAAAATAGATATTAATTGACGACTATATTTAATTTCTTATTAATAGTGCATTATTTTTAAAGACAAATATCGATTTTATAAAATTAGATACTTTTTTTGAAACTGTTCCATTTTCCTTTCAAAGTAGCCAAATTGATCTACTCGAATTTTAAACTAGTATCATCTATCCATTTCCCCTTGTAATAGCTTTTATACTATGTTTTGTTTTGATGACAGTTACATGTACCAAATACTTCTATCAGTCTATATAAACACATCAACCCTCGCAACTGTAACATCAATCACATATGTTGCTGGACGTGTTGCGTGTAATTCCCTCGTAACGAGTTTACCACCCTTCTTGAATTATTTTCACATATCTAATACTAATGACTGTAATAATATGATTTTTCTCATTCTCTTCCGAGTTTTTTGATTTTTTCAAAAAAAATAAATTCTTTAAAAAATCTGTTCTCACTTATTCAACTGTGAACATCTGTTACATATTTTTTGTTTCTTTAATATTTATATTATTGAAACGATCATTCACTTAAATTATGATTTATTTCTGACAAATGAAATTTCATTTTCTTATAATATTATATATATATATATATATCATATTTTTTCCATAAAAAAATATCAATAAATAAAAATGTGATAATTGATAATAATAAAACGAAAAAATATAAAAAACTGCAACAAAGTATAAAAATTGATACACTTTATACAAATTGTCATAGAGTTTCAGTACTAACGAAAAAAAATCAATACGTTTGTGGTGGACTGCAATATTTTTCACTCGTGCAGTATTTTGAAGAATGCTCTTCGTTGAGGGCTCTTTAAATATGATGACACTTTGAAGTGAGTAGCTAGAAAATAGTTTCACGAGAAATAAAAAGCTTTTATGGAACTTAAATGTAGGTTTTAATCTCTTGTTAGATAAAATGTGTTACAAAGAAAATGAGTTTCATCATAGAAAATATAGATAGATAATAATTGTCATTTAGTGAATCTACACGAACTTAATGTATTATTTCAATAAAATATTATTAAGATAAGATTTTGTAACTATTAGTTAATAAAAAAAACTATCATTTAAATAACAAATATTTTACCTTGTTAATTAATAGATTGATATATATATATATATACAATTTTATTCGTGCCTAGAAATATAAAGCATTTTATTATCTTTTTAATATTATCTTTCTTTACTATAAAAATGAGACAGTGATGCCGTTCTCGTAACTTTTCCCATTCTCTGATTGGTTGATATCGGTCAAGTGGTCTCTGTTCTGAGTGGGTGGTATCAGGTAGATTATCAGTGTTCTGTTTCACGGTGTAAATCGAAAGAAGGTACACGATGCCAATGTAAAACTAATAGGAAATTTATTGAAAATATCGTATTAATTGAAACTTAGAGTAAAAAAATTATTACACATTTTAGGATTTTATTTTATGTTAATTTTTATAAAATTTTCCAATAGAAATTTTACATTTTACACAGGTTATTTGTGTGTACAATTTGTTAGTTTCTGTTATTTGTTAAGGGGGGAAGCAAGTGTTAGCGATCGAGGGCGTAGTCCCTCTCGGAGGGTGATGCAGAGAGCAGGAAATGGAGCCCCTTAATTTATTATAAGAAAATAATGGTAGATTTTTTTATTTGTTCGTGAAAAAAGGAATATAAATCTTTAAATTTAAAATAAGATTAAATTTGAAGTCCAAGTTTTCTTTTGTCATATAATTGTGTTACATACTTTGTAAATTTCAAGTTAAGAAAACTATGTATAAAGACGAATAATTGAACAATTTCAGTGTCATACAATTTAATACGTTTTTGTTGCCGAACCACACAATTATCTGAAGCTATATCCACTAGCTGACGACGATGACGACCTTGCAAAACTACCAAATGTTATTATTCAGCGTACAAACTTCAAGGTTTTTCAATTATTACCATAATGGAATTTGAGCAATTTTTTTCATAATGTTATCATTAAGTTTTTGTATAGTCTCTACAACAAATATTTGATATACATTTTTAAATATAAAAATGTATATCAAATATTTGTTTTTTAAAAAAAGTATAAAATATTGTAAAATATACGTTCATTATTCCAAAACTAGTTTTGATATTATTTGTTTAATCAAATATTTTCTTTCATTGTTTTTATAACATATCATAAATTTATATAAAATTTTCATAAAACCTGGTATATACATTTCTCTTTGTAATTTTTGGCATTAATATTGAATCCTACTTCATCTAGAGATATAAGGTAGTTAGTAAAAAAAATAGTTTGATTTCCAAATTAAAACTTCTTTACTTGTGAGATTTATGAGGCCATGGAGGGAATTTTCTTTTATATTATTTAATTTTGATAGAAAAAGCTTTATTTTTAATTAATTTTGTTTAATTATTAGAAATAATTTTAATAAAATGGTTGAGGAATACAAATAAAAATATATTAAAATTTATATTTTATTTAATTGTAAAATAACTGCTGAAACAAATTAGAAAATACTCTAATTAAATAAATTATTTAAAATTGTATCTCGTGACATCCGAAATAAAAAAAAAACTATTTATCAAACAAATAATTTGTATTATTTATTAAGTAATAACTTCACTTCCAACAATGATTTATGACTCGACAGATAAGATTATATTAGGTTGGTAGAAGAATGATTGCAGTTTATGACATTCAAATTCATATACATTTTTCTCTTTTTTGATTTTTCTAGTTACTTTAAGTGGTTTGCTAATTTTTGTCGCTTTAGTGGCGACATTCCACCTAGTAAATAAAAGTATGATGCTGCTTATATGGTTAAATTCGACTGCAAAGGGTTAAAACAAAACAAAAAAATTATTTTTTTTTATTTAAAATATTTCAGTATAAAAACGTATATTTTACATGAAATGAAAACATAAAAAGACTTCTCTTTAAGTAATTTAAGAATAATGTTAATTCCGCATTAAAACGGCACAATGTTCGTTACTTTCAGAATACTGCACCTTTTTTTAGAATTTATTAAACATACAATGCTTTATGTAAACTTCATCAGAAGCATTAAAATTTCCTCTTCAAACATACGTTCTGTATAATTTTTGGTTTTTATAAGTTTACTTTGTAAAATAATACATTCATATTTACTAAAAGATTACATTCATTAAAAAACACATGTTGTCATTTCAATTTCGCTATTAATTTTCTTATATTTTAATTATATATTTAAAAAAATATAAGTGTACGTTTTTCTATTCATATTAGTTTGTGAGTAGATTTTTAATATATATATATATATATATATATAATATTTAAAAAAATGTCCTTGTTCATCTATTCAACAAATACATGTGAATTTAAATATTTAAATGTCGTTGAGTCAAACAAAACAAACTTTCAAGTACTATTGAAACTATAACTTGATGGATGTAACTCTAATGGTCCTTAAACTTAAAACAACTTCGTGTATTCGCCGACGCACATTCTTGATATAAATTTACAGAGATTCGCATTACAGCCTCCGGCTCATTTGTGGTGGACGCGGGTTTCACTAGAAAATACTCTATTTGAACATAAACACTGTTAAGGTTCTCGTACACGTTTCGATAGTATAATTGGGTCTTGATAACGAGCCACAGACTCAAGATCGTACATAAAAATTAGTGTATTATCGGATATTAGAATAATATAATGAGATATCTCTCGGTAAATTTCGTTTATAATGTAAATATTGCTTTTATTATAATGATGTTTTGTTTTGTTAGCAGTGTTAATATTTAAATGTGTTGAAATATATATGTATATTAAGTTCCCAAATTAATTCGGTACCTTTTTTTTATAGAAAATGAATCTTTACGGAAAAATGGAATGCATATGAAAATATCCTTTATTATGTTATAAATTTTGCTACATTTGTCGGATAACTGACGAATCTCTTGTCAAGAAAAAGATACCGGGTTTAAATCAACGAAGTTTTAATACATTTTAGGACATCTTCGCATTTTCTGCATATTTTATGCATCACAACATCTTCCTCAAAGTTGAATAAATCATATTCGCGGCTTTTGGAGCATTTTTATTCAAATGAAATTCAATTAGAATGCTTAATATGCTGCTTTTCAGACGTTATTATGTTCATTACTGTTTTGTAACGTTATGCCAATTGGTTGGAAAATATGTATAGTGTTTTTCAATATCACAGTTGACACTTCAAAATCCTAACTTGACAAGAAAATATAGTCATGTAAAACAAAGATATATTTGATTTAAAGGCACGGAATTAATTTTTGTACTTAATATATTAAACTACATATGAATTTAAAACATTTTTATCTACGATTTAGCGAGTTCTTTTTTTGAATAATTTCATTGTTTTTAAAAAATGTAAATAGGAAATGCATTACTATATCAAAATAAATTATATTTTAATCTCTTCTGAAAAACTAGTAACCGAATTATTTTTTACATTTAATATATATATATATATATATGTATATATATATAGTATATATATATATAGTGTATATATATAAGCTTGCTAGAAAAATAATTATGGTGAATGACCTTCAAACTCATATACATTTTTTTAATTTAAGTGGTTTTAAGTGGTCCAGAACTGTTGGGTGACTAACATCTATCTTATATTGTTGTGCGTGGTTTTGATTCGACTATTACCTTCAGTTGGTCGTGATGAACTGAAAAATAACGCCTGAGATCTTCTTTATCTTCAAGACTCTCGTCGCTAGCATGTAATTTTTGAAACTACCATTACACAGCACCCACATCAAAAGTATTGTTCAGTTTACGAGCCGTTTCTGCTGCCTTGCCACCCATTTTGAACTCATACAAAAAATTACTGTTACTTGCTTCTTTTCCATCTTTAATTCGAAAGCCCAATTTGAAGAAAAAATAATAATAAAACAAAAGTCGATGTTACCAAAATACAGATCGAAAAATACACTTTAAAATGATATTGACATGAAAACGATGAATGACACTTTAATTAAAAAAAATAAGGTTAGAATTCATAAAAGAGAAACAGCAATTATTTTCCTACCAACCTAATATAATAATAACAAGTATATATATATATATATATATATATACGTACATACATATGCATTTAAATCTATAAATAGCTGTGCTTTCAATTTTATAAAATTTTCTCTCTTATCACTGAACTTTATGATAATATAATTGTTTTCTCTTTCCATGTTTTACAAAAAATATTTATAGACGTGTATATATATATATATTATATATAAACACATACATTGAATAGTACTTGATTAGCATATTTTTATTGAAATAAATGCGGTTGCATTATAGTTAAAAAAAATAAATAAAAACAACTCATTTTTAATGAACGGATAAAATTCAAAACGAACAAAAAATTTTATATGTGGGGTAAATAAACGCGACCACTGTTGTCACAACAAACCCATACTATAGAGTGGAATTTTTTTTTGTTTTGCTTGTAGATCAACATTAACTGGGTCACCCTTGTATGTCAGTGCGTGTATTTGATACAAAATCTAAAGCCTCTCGTACACGATTCGACAATATTCTTTTGTTGTATGAGAAAACATTGAAACGAAATTACTTCTATGGAACGTAAACGATATAGTTATTCTTAGAGAAAGCGAATGCACGTATACGTTTAACAACAGAAACGATAATCAGACCAATTCCCTACGTAGATATTTTTTATATGTCTAATAAAAATGTGGTTATGCTTAGCAATATTCGTCGAGTAAAAAAGAAGGTGTATAAAACCAATCAAGCTATATATATATATATATATATATATATATATATATATATGCAAACTGCATGTAGATACGAATTTTTTAGCTACACATTATATATTCTCCTAACATAATATTTGTGTTGAGATAATATAATAACGTTAGATACTAAAATGTTATAACGTTGAATATAAAGAAGATCTCTAAACACAATTATGATAAAATGAATGCGTATGAACATGCAATAAAGGCATGGAAGTAATTGACTTAAACAATAAACAATTTCATCATTCATAATATTTTTAGAAAACAAATTAGAATTGAAATTTTAAGTAGAATGGCTGCACGAATATTATAATTTTCTATAATATTTCTGTATGGAAACAAGGGGGCACCGTCTCCTGATTGCTACGCTTAACAACCTCCAATGGAGCTTCGCTTCTACAAACTATTATTTGAATTTTCAAACAATAGATTGTAGAGAAATTTGTGCTACCTGTAATTAAATTCTTCGATTTAAATAACTCTGCAGAGGAATGTGTAATGGACTACATATATTTTATAATTGGATTTGAACTCGTGATATTTTGTTCGATAATTCAGTTATTTACACAGACAGTCTTGTTTTATTTTAGTATATTTTTTCTTTTATACTTAGGGGCATTATCCCTTGTTCATTGTAGCCAACCACCGGGAGGGGTTTTCCCTCGTTCGATCACGTTCCCCCATTAACAAATAACACAAATTAACAAACTGTACACACAAATGATTCCCGTGAATTGTAAAATTTTAATTGAAAAAGTTTATAAAATTTAACATAACAAAATAAAATGTTAAAATTTATAACAATTTTCTGTGAATACAATATTCTGAATAAATTTCTTTTCAGTTTTATACTGAAATTGTAAATCATGAAAGTGAACACTGATCATGTAACTGAAGTCAACCAATTAGAACAGAGACCATGTGCCCGATATCAACCAGTCAGAGAACGAATAAAACGCACATATGGGGTTAAGACCATTTTTTAGTTATAGAGAGATTAGAAATTAACATTATTTTCTTTGCTCAAAAATGTTGAATATTGATTAGTGATCTTTCACAAATGAATATTTTTTTACTTCAGAAACTAGACCAACATTTTTTTAATTAAAAATATTTATGAAGTTATTTGTTATTATTTTCGATTGTCGCTTATGTCTATATCTTGACGCTCTGAGGAGGATGGCGTTGCCATCGAAATGCGAATAAGCAAGAATTGAAAATTATCAATAACAATTTATTGAATAGTTTTAATCAAAAAATTTTTGTAGTTTGTGATAAAAAAAATCATTTCTAAGATTGAATTTAACTATTTGCAAACTAAAATTATATGAAAAAACTTTTATACTGAATTGACTATCTTATAAAAAAATATTTTAAGATAGTTATTTTCAATTTATAAATATTTAAAGACGGTTTATTCAAATATATTACATTCATTATCAGATTTTTTAAATTAAACAATTCTCGGAAATAATTTATTTGCATGTTTCGTTAATTTCGTTCTTTCATAAATACACAATATATATATATATATATATATATATATATATATATATATATATTAATTAAGTGTAATTATAAAATGAATGTTATACAAATTATTCAAAACACTTACTACGTAAATATAAATCCTTGTGCCTGATTTGTTCAATAATGCCTGAAATAATTGACAAGCAATTTCTGCGTGAATTCTCTCGTTAAATTTGTAAATAGACAGCTGCCAGGGGCATTAATTTGAAATGTACGCTGTCAAAATCGTAAACACGTATATTTCCTTTCCCATTGACATTTATTTTTTATTTATTCTGTAGTAGGAACAATTGGCGATACATTGTAATTGAATATCAAAAAGTAAAACACATATTGTTTAATTTCAAACGATTTAAATCTTCGTACAAAAAAGAATGTTTTGATGGGTACTGTTTTAAATTTAGATAACTGTATAGGTATAGGGAACAGGTAGACAAATAACTAATTATTTTCTCTGCGAGAATTAGACTCGGTTTCAAATTCAATAATATGTTATATATCTTATTGAAATTTGTAGTTATAGCGGTAGTAGTTATGAGTTACAATTTGCAGTTTAATATTACACTAACCGAGTAGGTACTTATATAGTATTATATTCAAATTAAATTGCTTAATCATGAATAAGAGATTGTGTTATTTGATAAATTGAATGTAGGAAAATTTGTAAATTAAAAATTAAAGTCAATAAAATGAGTACAATAATATGCAAATATTTTTTATAAATGTATATTTTTATAAAAAAATCAACATACAATTCAGAGTTCATTATGTCTGTCTCTTTAGATCAGTCCAACTTTAGATCAATGCTCTATTAACCCTTTAAATCCAGGGAGAGATAAACGGTGATAAAAATTTTTAACAAATATTTTTGATTAATTAGATATTCTTTTATCGTAAATAAAATAAAAATTATAAATTTGTCAATTACAAGAACAAAATTGTTAATTCAGATTAGCCATTAGAAATTTTACATCTATTTCTATTTTTCTTGTTGTATTATATATTTAAAGCAGAAAATTATAGAAAGAAAGTGGAAAAATATTCAATTTTCAATAGAAATGCTGAATGTAATATTTTATGGATGATTGTAATTTTGTGTCCTGAAATTATTCGCATTTCCTGTATTTCTATTTAGTAAGAGATTAAGGGAAATAATATACGATGAGTTATAGTTTTATTTTGCAGAAAAAATCTTCCATTGAACTTGTTTGTTAACAACAAATGAATTATTAATAATTTTTTTAAATAAATATTAATATTTTATTTTTAGAGTTTGGGAAATAATCTAGAATAAATATTTATAAAAATCTACTGAAAAATTTCCACAACTAAGTTCAGATTTAAATATGGATCATATTTGTGTTTAGATTGATACGAATTATTGAAATAGTTTAAATTCATTAATAATTAAAATGGTATCAAAATACATCTAATGCAAAAATATTTATAATACGAGTATAACCAGTTTTATAAGATTTTATTCCAAATTTAGTCCAGAGTATGCTTATATTTAAATTTAATAAAATTTCATATTTTATTCGATTCCATGTATGATAAGAAATGTCTTTTTAAAAGTAATAATTTTTAAATAATCGATTATTGTTGTTATAAAAAATAAAATTTATTTTTAAATATTTATGTGAATTCATGTTAAAAATGTATTCTGTTTTAAAATGTTATAATTAATTCAATAATTTTTATAGAAATAGATCTTTATTATCTTATATACAAAATAATAATATCTTCTTTTTATTTTTTGAAAGGCTAGTATATCATTTTTATTATACATATTGCTTTTTCTATTTATTTTCATTCATATTTAAATAAAATTGTAATTTTCTAGAAATTACCAATTATTTCTACTGAAAATGTTTCTCTAGTATTCAGTTCAATTGAGGATTAATTTTGAAACGTACCTTCTTTAAATAAATTATTTGAAAGTCATAAAAGCTATCGTTCCTCATTAAAAAGTCTATAGAATATTCTATTAAAGTGTAACATTAATTTAATTTGAAATTATAAACTTTATTCTCATACTCTAGTTTAAAACTGAAAATGTTCGAATTTTACTTATAAATATTTATTAGATGTTTAAGGTAAAACTTTTTCAGAACAAATATATTTAAACAAATATTCAGAATTGATCTCTACTTTTATACAATTCTAAATTACTTCGTTAAACTTCTTTTTCGTTCTCTACGAACAGTTTCTGATAAAATAATACAATTTGTTTCAATCTGATCATAAAATAACTTTTATATAGTTGTTTTGTTTGTATTTTATAAATCTCGTTTTTCAAAACTTCAACTCCAGCTGACGTAGTTTCGAAATCGAATGTTTTTTACTCTTTAAATTTCTGATAAAGTTCGCATTTGTTTACTTCTCTACCATCACAACGTTTCCTATAATTGTTTTATACAACTATATGTATATATATATATATATATATATATATATATATATATATATATATATATATATATATATATATGTTGAGATAACGATTTAAACTTGATTGAAATCTGCTTGATTATAAAACCAATATTCGAAAAGCGATAAATAACACTTTGTACAATATAGATTAATTACGTTGTGGTAAACATTGAAACAAATGTGAAAACATAAACATCGGGCATTTTTGCAATCTAGCAGAAATTTTTTGCCATCAAAGCAAATGTCGCCATTTATCACTGTGAAATAATACATCCGCGGACCAATTGCAAATGAACAAACGCTCACCTGATATACATTTATTACTTTTACCGGACAGCCACGTAGATATTGGTCGCTATTTAGACCATGTCACATTGCACTTGAGTTATGGTGTCGTGCCGTAACAACAATACTCTCTTTATATGAACCTGTGACGGTTGTTTATTGTAGAGTCAGTTTGAATAAAAGCTCCATCGTTTTCAACAACTATGCAAGCGAGTGCACGACGAATGCTTTCAGCTTTACTCTTATTACCAATTTATACAACGTTGCTTTAATAGTAACTGTGTTCGCTTGTATATAGCTTCCTTTTGAACATCCTGCATGGTTGTTTACATTCACTTAATTTTAACTAATTTAGAAGATGCGCATGTATGTAAACTTGTTAACGTGTTACTCTATTTTTAGAGTTTCAGTATAGAACACTGAGACGAGAGCACTTTTAACGAGTTCCTATATTGTAAAATAAATATTGATATAAAATAGCGATACAGCAGAAATAATATTATATACAAAAGACAAACTAATTGAAAAATGTTAAACACGGTATCAATAAAATATTTTTACTGTTCGTTTGTGTAACAGCTGTTTTATTATATTGAAACTCAAATAAATCTTTTTGTATCTGAAACCAATCAAATAGTTTATTTCATCCTGGAAAACTATTCTTTTTCTATAAATGTTTCAATTTCTTCGATTTTAAATTTCTCTGTTCATTCTATCAAATCATTCTTTTTATTAGGTTGGTATAAAAATAATTGCGGTTGATTACCTTCAAATTCATATAATTTTTTTTGATTTTCCTAGCTGTTTTAAATAGAACAGAACTGTTGGATGACTAACGCCTAATTTAAGTGCAAGCTCTCGAATTGTCGTGCGTGGTTCTGATTCAAATAACGCTTTCAGTTAAAAGATTTAAAACTTTCAAGTGAATCATTTATTTATTAAAAAAGAAAACTTATTTAAAGATACGATTTGAATTCAGCTTTTAGATCTCATACAGCCACATATCAACCTCTCAATTGCAATCTTTACTCTGTCTTATATATATATATATATATAAGGTTGATAGAAACATAATTGTGGATTACGTTCAATTTCATATACATTTTAAACTTTTTTGATTTTCCTAGCTGTTTTAAGTAATCCAGAACTGGTATATGATATACGCCTAACTTCTGTGCAAGCTCTCGATTTTTGTGTATGATTCTGATTCAACTAATGCCTTCAGTTGTATCTTTGTAAACTGAAAAAGGATGCCCGTGGCCTTCACCTTCAAGGTTATCGTCCCAATACGAAAATTTTAGAATCACCATTGCACCGTACGTTCCTTAACAGTACCCACAGTAAAAGCATCGATTAGTTTACAGTTTTCGCTCCTTTACCCGTTTAGAACTGATAAAAATTGCTCTAATTTGCTTCTTTTCCATCTTTAATTCAATAGTTCATTTTAAAACGAAATTAATAATAAAATCACAGTCGATGTTACCAAAATACAGACCGAAAAATCCACTTTAAAATGATAAAACGATGAAATAACACTTTTATTGAAAAAATAAGGTTAGAATTCGGAAAATAAAAATCTCAATTGTTTTCCTACCAACGTAATAAAATGCAAAAAATAATTATTAGTGAATTTTCCAGTTATTTCATAGTTTATAAATATTCTTTCTTATCAGATTTCTATTTTATTACATTTATGTTATAAAATTCATACCGTAAAACAGTTGTTATTAAATTTAACGTCAGACAGAAAGACGTTTTATAAGTATTTAAAAATTTATAGTTATTGGAATAGTTTTTATTGACTGGCTAGATTGTATGCCGTGTTTATTAAAGTAGCAGATAAATATTTTCGTATCATATGAAATATTCATTCGATAAGTAAAAGTTAACTGCTTGTATATAACTTCCATCTGATAAGTAATTAAAATTGTCACACATACATGAAAGTATGTACACACATACATGTGCGTATGGTATATGCATACACATATGTGAGAAATATTTTAAAGACAGAAAGTTGTATATTAGTTCACGGTAATCCTTAACTGCTAATACTGAGTTAAGTAGCATGTACAAAAGTTTTAGTTTAATGCTTATAGAAGGATTATAATGGTCTCATAGACTTCAACAGATGATAGAAGGGAATATGTTTAGCGATAGTGGCTCGCTTGATTAGATTTTCATATCTATAGTAAGATTTTATCATAATAGGCAAGTGATTATAACGATACATTAATAATTGAGTGTATATACTACGATATAGATAATTATTTATGAATCAACCTATATTAATTGGTCTGTGTAGATGTTTACAGTATATTTATTTAATTTTCAATAAATCTTTCAGCTATTCCATATATATCCTTTTTAAAAAAACTATTTTTTTGTCATTTCATTTTTATCTCATCTTTGTTTTTGAATAAATAAAAAAAAGTCTGGCAATTTATTGATTTCTTATTCCAATAAAATACACTTCTTTATACATATGTATACATATGTATATATATATATATATATTCTTCTCTTTTATATTATACGGAATCATATTTCTTTCACTAGCACATTGAGCTATTGGCTTTCATGATTAGAATTTAAATCTTACCTTACAGTATATTTATTTTTCATTTTTTTTTAATCGATATTTTTTTGTGATTTATCAAAAAAATGTTAAATCATCGATAATATTTTTGTTATAAGTGAAAATCATGTAAATAATTAAATGTTGTATCATTTTTTTACTAAAAATTTTGTTAAAGAATTCTTCAGTTTTAGTATTGGGTTAGTAGAAAAATAATTCCGGTTTATGACTATCAGATTTATATACAGTTTTTCTTCAGATTTTTTTTCTATCTAATTTAAATGGTCTAGAATTGTTTGATGACTAATACCTAATTTTTATGGAAGCTCTCGAATTGTTGAGCATGGTTCTGATTTAAATAACGTCTTCAGTACGTCGTTATGAACTGAAGAAGAATACCCACAACCTTCTTCATCTTCATGTCTCTCATCTCCAGCATGAAATTTTTGGAACCACTATTGCTCCATACTTTTCTTAAAAGTACCCTCACCAAAAGTTTACGAACAGTTTCTGCTGATTTACCACCTGTTTTGAACTCATACAAAATTTTTTTTTGCTTCTTTACCATCTTTAATTGAAGAATCCAATTTGAAGCAAAATTAATAATAACATCAAAATCGATGTTACTAAAATACAGACTGAAAATTGCACTTAAAAATAATATTAATATGAACACGACGAAATGACACTTTCATTGAAAAAAATAAAGTTAGAATTCAAAAACAATTATTTTCCTACCAACCTAATATTATTATTTATAGTTATATTGGTATAATTTTATAATTATATTTTTCTATTAACTCATTTTGTGAAGCTGTGTTATGAATTTAAATGTTTTTGAGTTTTTTAATTCATTATTTTTTATAATATAGTAGTAATGGATCACGAATTTCAGCCAAATTTAATAGTGAGTTGTAGAAAATAAGATGTTTATTTTGACTTACATGGACTTTCTTGCATTCATTTATCAATAAATGACGAAATAAATGTGTTATTTTTGTAGGAATGAATTTAAAACTAAGAAAAAAAACATCGAGGTTAAATTCATTTTTACTCTCATCAGCACTTTTTTAAATTTCAATTCAATAATTTATTACTGATGATTTTGATAAAAATTTGTATTCATTTGGATGGCGGTTCTATCATTCTCAAAGCGCTAAGCTATGAAAAATCTGTTTATCTGTATTTTATACTGGTATTAATATTCTTAATCCATTATTATAATAATTAATTTTCATTGATTAAATATTTTGATCTGAGTATTTTTTGTGGTGTTGAAAGTTTAAATTCATTCATGAAAGAAAATTCAACTGAGATTAAAATACAAATTTTTTATCAATAAAATTCTTTGTTTTCTGACTCGTTTATTAAACTATAAAAAATGTTTGATGTATGAAATACATTGTTATATTAAATTTAATATTTATAAAATTGTGTTTATATTCAAAGTTAAATATAAAATGATTTTATATTTTGGAATTATAAGAAATGAATTGTATTTATTTTTCTGCTTGAAGATATTTTTATTTAAACGATTTTAAAATATGTCCAAACATTTAAATTACAGAAAATAATGAATTCCAAGCTCGAAACAATTCCAGCACATAAATAAATACCTACGCCGTTGAAACATTCGCTACTTAAACATAAATATATCGAATATCTATTGTTCCAGGAAAAAGAACTTTTTTCAGAGACAACAGCACAAATATTTTTCAGTATTTAGTTTGTCGTTGTTTAATACCCAGATTATATTTGAATACGTTTTATATTCATAATTTTTGATTTTTACGCGTTTTCGGTTTCGCTGTTTGTGATTCTTGTTTTGATTGTTTTGCATCGATAAAGTTGGAATCATTATAATCTGTTTGAAATTTAAATCGATTGTTGTAGATTGTGTTTGTTTTCGCTTTTGTATCCCGTTCAGTTTATCTCGTCATTATAATTTCAAACATTTTTAAGTACCTCCATAATTGAAAATGTGTTTGACATGACGGTGAACTTCAATCACAACTTGATATTTGAAATTATTTATTTTTTCCAATATGTTTTTTATCGACTTTCTAATACTTATCTTCCTGTATTTATTGTTGAAAAAAATTAAATACTCTTTATTAATTTTTAATAATTAAGCTAGATTTCATATAACGTTTCTTCTATAAAAAATATCACATGATCTTATATACTTAGTAAATATGCACACAAAAAATATAATTAAAATTGAAACTGTATTAAATGAATATGAAAAATTGTTAATTATCGTTGATAAAGATCAAGAACATTAATAATATATTTATTATACTCGACGTAAATGATTTATTTAAAAAAATAAAACCTTTTAATCTGAAAATGCATGTGTTAACTTTTTTGATAGGAACAATAAATCATGTTGACAAATATAAAAAGTACACACAATTCAGTATTTTCAAGTTTTTGTTCTACTCAAACGAATTTACTGCTTTCAAAAAACAATTTATCATACTCGCTCTATGTGACACATTTTTTTTAAAAAATCGCTCAACGATGTTTAAAACAATTCAATTACTTTTATTGGGAAACATTTGTATTATATTTTAACAAATTTGTTTTTATTAACTATAAATTTTATATACATATATATATATATATATATATATATGTGTGTGTAATCTTTATTATTATTTATGAAATAAATTATTATTGCTATTGTATGTTTGAGATATTTTTATTTATTTACTAACGAGTGAATAAAATATAAAAGTACGAGGGTGGTTTGAAGAGTTACTTAGTTCGAAATTAGTGACAACAGTTTCAGGTTCAAAGTGTACTTTATTTTTCTACATAACCCCCTTAAAGCTCAAAGCATTTTCACCAACTTTTCTTCAACTTTGGAATTCCCTTCCGAAAGTGGGTTTTCTTCGAGGTCCTTAAAATAGCCGTTTTTGGATTTTACTGCCCCTTCATTCGACCCAAATCAATTTCCAGCAAGAAAATTTTGAGTTTTGAGAACAGATAGAAGTACAAAAGAGCCAAATCAGGCGAAAACCTTATGCAGAAGGATATGGAAATTATATTCATTAGTTAAATTTGGTAAATGTGTAAGAACCAGTTAGTGTGACCTTTTGTATACAATAATTTATATGACTAGTCGTGGTAACAGTTGCTATTTCTTTAATATAACACAAAACATCTCAAATTGAACAAATTTAAAAAATAATTATTTACAAAAAAATGTTTTAATTTTCATTTGATTTTTCCAGAACATTTTTAAATATATTTAATGCAAAATTATTTACTTGATTTAATATTTTTATCAAATTTCTATATATTTTTTTGCAATCATTTAAGAAAAGATAATGTTGATGATTTAAATTCAAAAATGTAAGTGTTGACTTGGGTGCAAAATAATAAATTTCTAAAACTTCTAACAAATAATTGCAGAAAATAAAATCATATTACTACTATTTATATATCAATAAGTACTGAAACGTATAATATTATTGTTCTATTTTACAGTCACATGAATGATTGTATCACCATAAAATATAGCGGCACTTTCGGAAAATTAGCTAATATTTTTATATAGATTATTTATGAAAACAGATAATTATAACTTTAATTTATTAAAAAGTTCTCATATTATCTCAGATTATAATTCTGGAAACAGGAACAGCGAATTTAATGTAAAGATTTTGAATTTTTCTTTCGAACACCATTTTTAATAAATTTTAATATTTACAAGTTTTAGTAAGTTTTGTTTCTGTAAATTCTGGTAACTGAAACAAATTCATTATTTTATTGTTTTATATTTAAATTATTATTAAAATAAAAGTAGGATATATATATATATAATGTATATGTATAATGTAGAGAGAGAGGAAAAGAAAGAGAATATGAAAAAAACTGTTTTGTTCAAAATGAAAACTCAAGTCATATAAAAAATATCTCTATCGTTTGCAATCAACTCAATAAAAATCAATATCATAAAAAAACGCCACAACAAGAGGTAAATAAAGAAGTGACAACGTTTTTATTGCTTTCTCGTTTATAAAGCACTGGAACGATGCGTTTGTATCGAAGACAAGTTACTACACAAATACGACTAGATAATAAACAAGGACTAAGAGATTAATCGTAGAACAAAATGCACACAGATCCTTGTGGAACTTGAAATTAATAGGACGCAGTATATTTATTGTCACTGATAATATTTTTGTAATACTCGCGCTGCGGGGGACGCGCTATGATAAATTACACAAGAAACTGTCGGATCGGAACTCGGTAAGAATTATAACTTTCCATGATATACGAGTCTATTCCAAGCGTTACAGATATGATACCCTCACTCACCGAAAGATAAAAACTAACGCCGCATGACAGAGGTACTGACACAATGTAATGAATTATTATCTTGTAAAAAAGCCCACACTTTCTTCACACTGAAAAAATATGTCCTTTACTATTTTCAGTTAATATTTTTATTTGATTTGGGTGAGCAGGATGTGGAGTGAGAGATCGGTCAGTGATAGAACTTCTGAACATAGTTTCAACATTGTGTTATGTATCGTTCGTCTCGATAACTCTTTTGAACCATGTTTAAACACTACTAGAACCGAATAAATATACACGTGGTTGTTGAAGTGCATGAGTATGAAATAAATCATATAATGTGAGAATATTCAAGTGTAAAACTCGTATCATTTTTAAAGCATAGCTTTTTAGACAGCAATGAAAAATATTTTTTGGTATAACATTCAATAATAAGTTTACTTTTGTAAATAATTCGTTGAAATCAGATATATTTTTTTTCTGTACATTTTTTTTAATTAGTTCATCGAAATTTCATTACAAAATCTAAACACATTTTTTAATTTTTCGACTCTATATTAAATAATTAAATGTATATTTTTAAAATTTCAATATAAATACAATAAATATAAAACAATAAATGAAATAAAACAAGAATCTTATCAGAATTATACATTTTATATCTGATAAATCAAAATATATTTCACTAATTGCAATGGGTTTTCAAGAAACTCTACTTAATTATATACAAAATAAAAATAAAATTTAAAAATTGTACAGATAAATTTTAATTTAAAAACAAAATATTTAAAATTATCCTAAAAGTATTTACGGATTTAATAAAATCTTATTTAATTTTAGAATTTATTCAAAATATTTTCTGTGAATAATTCATCTTCATTTTTTTATATGTTGATTGACAACAAATAAATCCTTTAATTAGTAAAGGATTAATCGTGTTTACCAAAGAAGCTTTAAGTTAAATTGCTTCATTCTTGTGCAGAAATAGATAATTAAAGAGATTATCTAATAATATCAAAATCATACCATAAACCGCAAATTCGTAACGATCTCTAAGTCTTTGACATACCTGCTGTATAATATTTGTTGTTTTGTATCACTGCTCTATTTAGTGGTTTACTTTACTGGTATACTTTAATCAGTAGTGTCTATTGAATAATATACTATATATCGGTTTAATAATAAATCAATTTCAAATTAAACTGTTTTCGAATAAAGGTTACTTGAGCTGAATAAATCACAGTAAAATATAAGAGCGCTTTTAATCAAATACAGATAATATTAAATACATATTTTTTTAAATAAATATATTCAATTATGAATATGTGTTTCTTTATATAAAACATTTGAGTATTTAGTTTTGTAAATTCTTTTTCAATAATCACTAAGTATATAGAACAATTCTGTAATCACCCAGTTTTGAAAAAAGTAAATAATTTAACGTCAAAATTTTTATTTAATATTCTAGTATATTATTCATATGCTATAAATATATATATATATATATATATATTTGTATTATATATATATATATAATATCTGGATAATAAATTAAAATATATAACTAGATAGATTTTTATTATCACAATATTTTTTGAAGGAATTAAATTGAATGAAAGGACTGAATATTTTTTAAACGTGTCTATATCTTGAAAATCGCACAATCAACACCAGACTAGATATAAACCCTCTGATCCATAGAACTGTTTGGAATTTCAAATTAGCACGCATATCTTCAAGTAATCATATTATAAAGCATACCTAAGTGACATTGTTGTTCCTTTCACTATTGAATGGAATGTGTTATTTTGTAATTTGATTGAACAGAACTGTCTTATCTTAGCAAATTATAGACACTATCATATAACATTCATGTATATAAATACATAATGATATTAAATTCATTTGTCATTAGTCTGTCATTTAAATGTAATAAATGCATTTTTCATCTTATTTTATATTAAATTATGAACTTTTAAATTACGACTATTTCAATTATAAAATTTGAAGTGTAAACGACAATAATTTTTTTTAATCAATATTTTTTTAAAATATAAAAATTAATAAAAGAAATCAGATAGAATGATGATCAATAAAATCAGATGACCCATGGATAAATAAATTTACTCTCAAATATTTGAAATTTCAAAAAAAATAATTTTAAAATTTATAAAGTTTATAAATCTCAGTAATAGAATTTATATTTTATTTTATACTCGCAAGTATTTAAAATTTATTATAAGCAATATTATACGCAAATATTACTTATATATATATATATATATATATATATATATATATATATATATAATATATATACATATATAAGTGCGTGTATTTGTAACTTCTATCGACAAATAAATCAACCCCTATGCTCGATCTAATCTCTACACTCGAGAACTTACACAAGAGATACGTGTTTTAAGTTTCTAGTGTATAAAGTTAAAATTCAAGTATTACTTGGAACAGAATACCACAGAATCCAACAAAATCGAGAGTTTCGTCTCGAGTTGTTTCAACGGGAGCTTTGAGGCAGGAGCTTTGAAGATAATTCAACAAATTTGAAATTTATTGGAAAATTTATGATCAAATACAAACTTGGTAATTATTGGAGTCGTCTCTATTCATATTTTTAGTTCATAATATAACTCTTCATTCTATACACAAATACGTTTATGTATATATATATATATATATATATATATATATATATATATATATATATATATATATGTATATATAGTTTTTTCTTATAAAGAAGCTCGTTAAACAAAGTAAGAATTCTAAAAGAAAAGATTTTAAACTTTCATTTTATCACAGTTCAGGTATTAAAAATAAGTATTAAAAAGAACATGAGTCAAATTTTAAAGTAATGTAAAGAACGTATGTTACAATGAATTGAACTCATGTTATCAGATTGTCGTGGTTTGGTGACTCGTATATTGAGATGCTGACTAATGTGTCTAAACTCGAGTCCAAGTTTCCAACATATGTCATCTTGCAGTAAGAAAGCAATTGTCTGGAATGATTAATAAGTTTAAAACGTGACAGCGTACTGAAATAAATTTAATCTAATCTCATAATATTTTGATCAAAAATCTGACAACGAATGTTTCAATTTATCAACTTATCGCTACAAATATTCTGACTGAGAACAAACTTTTAAAAATTGTAGACTTCATATAAATTGAATAGAACGTGTTTCTTTGAAATTTATATAAATAAAATAAGTCGTTTTCTAGTTTATAATAAATCTTGTTGTTTTTCGATAAACAATTATAGAGTAATACGAAACACTATCCATTTCTCGATTATTATATTCCAGAACAAGATTATTCGAACGACGACAGAATAGTTACATGTATTTCAGATTTACTTTAATAATTAGATTTCTTATACATAAACTTCAACGATAAGACTTATACTAAGATTTAACTTACGAGTTTGTACTACGTTCATGCTACTACTAACTAATAACAAGACAATGTTTGTTTCTATTATTGTTACACGCTAGTAAGTTGACAACTTTTTATGATATAATTCAAAACAAGTAAGTTCTACTTCGCAATATCTTAAACACATATGTAGCGTGGAAGAAGCAATTTCATTCCGAGTATACAGTGTATAGTATCTTTTTTTTTCTTTACAGTCGGATCACAATCACATAATACGAACTGTAGAGACTTGAGGGGTAAGATTAAATGAACTGACATTCATTCTTTCTTATATCTATAACAAAAACTGCGTGTTTTTATAGGTGCATCTGGAATTTCTTTCTTTGTATGAGTTTGAGAATGTTTTCTTAAAGAAAAGTTGTTTTTTTTGTCAATTTATTACTTCATATCTATAAACGTAGTTAATTTAAAACAATATATAAATAAAGTGAAAATAAATGAATATCTCTCCATTAACATACTTTCATGTGAGAAATTACATTTTGTATCAATATTTGTTACAACATAATCGTTGATAAAACGATCCGAATATAATCAATATGTTATCGTGGAAAAAATATCATTTCAAACCACTTGAAAATCTTGTCGGCGTAAGCAGACAATCTGTAATTGAAATATGATTGATAATTCTCTTTCATACAAGTTCTTTTTATAGTATTATTGATCTTCTCTGAATGTCAGATTTTAAATTTCAGTTATTAAAATATTTTATATATTTAATCTCTTGCTGTATACCGCAGTTATGTGCAAAATTAAATTAAAAATTACACATTTTTTTCAGTATTAAGCTGTATTTTAAATTAATTAAATACTCACACCTTAAACCGACAAATACCTCAGTGTATATATATATATATATATATATATATATATATATATATATATATACATATTTATGGAGTTATTGAGTAAAAATTCCGCGTTTAAGAAATAAAAAAATTATAAAATATAAAATAAAATATTTATTTTTGTAAATTTTGGTGAAAAATTTAAACTTTTTATAAATTTTTCATCAATATCGGTATGGTTGGTAGCCTTAGATATATTAAAGAGTACCAGTCGCAATTTTAGACTTACAGAATCACACAGTAATTAAATCTCATATCAGTGATCAATATTTTCTGAGCTAAGTAATCTTTGTTCTTAAACTATCTAGATAGTTTATTGTTAGTGTACATGTAAAAAAGGTATTCTAACAGTCAGTATTGCTTTTTCAGTTATGCATATTAAAAAATATTTTTCTTGAAGAAACATCCTACATGTACGTTAAAAACAAAAACAAATAATTATGTACAAATATTTAATATTTTTTCAGAAAACTTTCATTCATTATATGACCGGATTTAAGCCAAAACTATTTCAATACTCTAGGACGAATTTCAAACCGTTCTTGTATGAGAATCTTTCTAATTGTCATATTTCACATTTTTAGATACCACAAAATTTTTAAAAGAACGTGGAAAGAACGTACAAGTCACAATATTTTTACAGTAAATACAACAACGTTAAGATACAGTTTTTAACACTGAAATATTCAGTTGGTAGGAAAATAATTGCGGTTTTGGTTTTCTGAATTCTAACCTTATTTTTTTCAATGAAAGTATCATTTCATTGTGTTCATGTCAATATTATTTTAAAGTGCATTTTTCGGTCTGTATTTTGGTTACATCGACTTTGGTTTTATTGTAAATTTTGCTTTAAATTGAGCTATTTAATTAAAGATGGAAAAGAAGCAGATAAGAGAATTTTTTCTATGGTAAAGCAGCAGAAACTAGTCTTAAACTAAACGATGCTTTTGGTGTTAGTAGTGTTAAGGAATATACGGTCCAATGGTGGTTACAAAAATATTATGCTGTGGATGAGAGCGTTGAAGATGAAGAACGTCGTCAGCGTCCTTCTTCAATTAATTACGATCAACTGAAGGCGTTAATTGAATCAAAACCTTGCACAAAAGTTAGGTGTTAGTCACCCAACAGTTCTGGATCACTTAAAACCACTTAAATTAAAAAATGTATATGAATTTGAATATCATAAACCTCATTTATTTTTCTACCAACCTAATAATTAAAAATAGTCAATTTTTTTCGAAAATTTTTCATTTCAATGTTATAAGATATACTTAAGCATATTATACATGTACTTAATAATTATTTCTTGATAAACTATGAAATATTTATTGTAAATTAATAATTTTATATTAAAATTAAAGGTAAATAATCATATTATAGAAAAGCATATTTAAAAACTCCACTTTGCGGTTACGGTTTGAAAAGTTTAACTTTTTTTATAAAGTTTTTGCTTAAATATTTTTCAAAATCATTTGTCATATATTTTACATCAACTGGACATTCTATTATTTGTTTAAACATGATATATTTGTATGTTTTACAACGTTTATAATTACTATTTGCAATGTATATTTATTTACTCATTTAATGTTTTTAAACGAATCTATTTTTAAATTACATTTAACTAATAAACTGAACAAATTTTTCATCAGTTGATTGAATATCAGTTTAACGATGATTGATTTAAATTAATGTCCAGTAAATAAAACAACAAATATTATTCAATGATATCGATGTTGTAATTTTCAGTTACTAATGTTGTATATTTTTAACATGTTTTCAATAAAAATTCTAGTAAAAATATAAAAAAATCACAGATAAATAACAATTTAGTATTCTTATAAATTACTTAGTTCTGTTTATTTTTATAGCTAAAATCATTTCTATAATAAAATAATATTTATTATATCATCATAAACATTCAATGTTATATTCTGGATTATGTTTATAATGTATTAAATTTTCATATAAATAAATCCATTTGTAATTTAAATTAGATTTTCAATTGCACTTTTCCATCTGAAAATATTTTCATATAGTAGTCGATTTTATGTTATCTCATTCGAGTATTACATGAACTTTGTGCAACAACCGTAGAAGATCATATATCTTTATTTACGAAACAAATATTCTCTCTTAGAAGTACGTCGTATAATTTTTCTGAAAGAAATGTAACTTTATAAATAGGTTATACTAGTATCATCTTTGAATAAATAATATCTGTTTATTATCCATTTTATTCTGTTTCTTTTTTAATAATTTATTTACATTTATGAATTCTGTATTTATGTAGATGTCTGTATTAATACGGATTTATGTAATTTTTCTTCCAAGATTCATCTTGAAGCAATCATTTTAATCTGGATTTATTTTAAAATTAAACTGCTATTTCACTATTTGCTGCTAAAGTTTGATTTATTTAGAATAAAAATCTTCTGTAAAATAAAAATTGTCCTGTTTTCTGAAAAAATATATTTGGAAAATATAAATAGCCTGAACAAACTATTTATATTTTTTTAATAGCAGTCTGAAATGTTTTTTAAATCTGTGTTTTAAAATGTTTTTTAGAAAATAATTAACTTTTATCTTTAATATATCTTAAAAGTCATTTATATCTCATCAGGAGGAAAAATAATTTAATTTTGTAATTATAAGAATATATAGATTGACATAAACGTCTTCTAAAAATAAAATTCATGTGTTTGAGAAAAAGTCAGTAATAAGAAAATTTTAAAATGTTAAATTGTATTTTTTTTAAAAAAATCTACCTTTCTTTGATGATTGAAGCTTATTTGAAGAAAATACGATTTGCATTTTTTTCTATATGTATTTTTTATTTCCATTAAGTTAGAACGTAGAGAAATTATCTATTATATCATCATAAAATGTTAGAAAAAACATATAATTACTACTGTAAACTATATATATATATATACACAAAGAATATTTATCGAATGTAATAGAGCTATTAATTAAAAAATGACTATTACTAATGAATAAATATTATTCACTTCACAAGTTAGGAAAACATTTTTGTTAAAGTATTTATAATAGAATTCTATATAAGGTATAGTTAAAATAAATATTTTCTCATATATATTTGTACATTTTTAAAGACATTAAAGAAGAATTTCTGTCAAAAAGATACATTAAATACTACAAATCGACAATGATAATATGTTGCACTAACTTGCTTTAATATTTATACAATTTTTTAATTTTTCAAATTTAATAATTATTCAAAACGTTAGGATGTTTATTATTCTGAAACAGTTTACTATTTTTTTTTGCTTCAAAAGTTTTAATTGGCAATAAAGAGAAAACATTTAAAATGTTTTTATAAAAATTGTTTTTATGATTTTCTCCTCTAGACTAAGTTTTTGTAGTTAAAAATGTTTATTAAATAACAAGTTATATATATATATATATATATCAACAATGAATAATTTAATGTCAAAGTATCTCAAATATAGACCGACAATCTACGTAACTAACAATAGAACAATTTAAAAAGAATCCTCTTGTCATTTTAAATATGTAACAAGCATCATTAGTGATTTATGTTCGTACATTAGAAATGTGTAGAACATTCTACGTTATATAATTCCGTCATGACAAAAGACTGATTCTCGTAATTATCCATATTCTACCGAGATGCAAAAGTTTTGTATGAAGTTAAGATGAGTGCATTAATTCTGAGTGTAGATGACAATCATATTAAAAATTCACGCGACTTTCTTTGTGCTACTTAATCAAGAATGTACTATGAAGTCAAGTACAGTTCTTTTTTTTTACTTTTTCAATATATTAAAAAGAAGAAATCTGGATGGAAATTAGATTGAATTATAAAATTTCTAACAAAGATAGTAAGTATAAAAATTATATAGAAAGTTGTTCAAATTTTAAATATAAACATATTTTTTTAATAATTACATTAAAAATATGACATTGTCTTTCTTATATTTATTTGTGCAGTTATTAATTTATATAAACTCAACATTTTAATGTTAATTCATCGTAAAGTAAGCACAATCTACTATTTCTAAAAAAATATAACTGAGATATGTTGTTTGATGTATATTTTTTCTAATGAATTAAAAAATATTTTTATGTTTAAATCATTCTATAGGAATAATTAATCGTTCAAATTTACTGTTATTTATACTTTTGTCGAGTTTACTACACACATATGAAATATAGTGTTTTCTTTTATGACGTTTTATTCAAAAAAGTGTAAACTGTACATAGTACAAGTCTTTATAAATAGTTGCTATATAATTCAAAATTCTATCGCGATTTAAAAGTTGTAAACATGTCATTTCATATCTTAATGTATCGTTTTTCATTGTAACATGTAAAATATTACTTTTTGAATGCAGTTCTTGGAACACGTTCATATTTTATATATTATACGTCTCTCTCTCTCTCTTTATATATATATATATATAATATGCCGCATAAAGCAATTGTTTTAACAACTGACACTTCTTGCAAAAATCTGAAGATTATTCTAGATTTTCAGTAAAGTTTCACAAATGAATTTTTCAAAAAAATTTATAGACTTATTATTTTACTTTATTTTTTATAAGTACATAGAAACAAATTATAATTAATAATAATAACTTTATCCAATCGGAATACAGATATTTTCTCGTGAAATAAAACCAACGTTTCATGCAATACAAGTTTATTTTAATAACTAATATGATTGGTTTAATAACAGGCAATTTTGATATAAGTTTATGTAAAACCGAAAATTTCATTATATGTACCTTATGTATACGCACACACATACTTACATATATATATATATATATATATATATATATATATATATATAGTTATTCTCGTAGAAAATTTGTTCATTATAATGTAAAATAAAATCGACGGAAATGTGAAGAATATTTAATGCAATGTTAGCAATGAAACGTTGCTTTAAATATTCTATACATTTCCGTAACTTTTATTCGACGTTAATGCTAACAAATTTCAGGTCTACATCTAAATTTATATCTACAACTCGGATATGTATATGCATATTATATTTGTTTCAATTTATGTATATATATATATATATCTTATATATAAATGTAATGCAATATTTATAACGTAAATGCCGCTAAATATTTTCAAATTTTATATATATATATATATATATATATATATATATATATATATATGTGTGTGTGTGTGGGTGTATAAATAGCAGTAAGGGCTCATACGACATGAAAAGTTAAACATCCTGGTGGCGGCTGTTTTAATTTCCAGTGATAGACAGAGTTTATGTTGACACTGCGGTTTTAATAAAGTCAAACAAAAAATAACTTTTGAGTGTAAATTTTAATTAATTTTACATTCTGTATTTGTTGATTACACATCGTTTTCGTATAGATGTAAAATTTGTTGAACGATATTATTAATTTTATTATCGTATATCTTGTAAGTGTTTCAATTAAGCGAATCGTTTATGAAAAGTTACAAGTCAGTTTTGTTCTGTTCTTTGAATTTGTACTGAATAAATTATTTGATTCTGTGAAAGTGAAATGACTGTAATTTTATTTCATTCATATATTTTATACTTATCTAATTTTATGTGTGAATTAATTTCAAAAATATTAAAAATCAGTAACTGTTTAATGTATTATTTGATTTTTGTTCAAATATAAACATAATAAGCATGAAAAATATAAAATATTTTACTGATACATTTATCTAAAATCTTTACCACTGTTAAATTCAAACTCTAAATTCAGTTTATGAAAAATATAATTATTTGCTTCTATATCTGTGAAATTTTTGATTTATATCCTGCTGGTTTTCGATCTTTTGGATCACATGAGTTTCTGCACTACTAGTTTCTATGTATATACCATCTTCGATAACGTTTGGATAACTAAGCTACCTTAACACTTTATCTACAGGCTAATTCAGGTGCAAATTGCACGTAATACGGAGTAGGTTTTGCTTATTGTGTGAGATCTGCAACTGTTAAATAAAAATATGAAACAATACTTACTCTGTATGAAGAGGATGTTATTTTAAATTATTATTAGGAGTATAAATGAAAGGAAAATTATAAAATTATTTTGGTATTTATTTTATTTGGTAGAAAAATTAAACTGTTAATGATATTTGAATGATTAGTGTTTTATTAGAATATAGTAGCGCTCGTCCATTTTTTTTTTTTGATGATCTTTTATATCTGTTCTCTATTTCATAATGATATCTGTTCAACTTTTCTGGTAGCCAAACTTTCCTATATTAAAAAAAAACGATTGACGTAATACTTCATTCGATACAAAAAACAGTATGAAAATAAACACGACTAAAATAGACTAAGGGAAAAACACGTCTACCGATAAATACAAATCTCTTAGAAAATTTTATAAGTACAAATATCTCGTCGTAGGCGGATACTGACTAGAGAATAGTGGAAGACTAATGTTTTTCACTCACAATACTTCTGAACTGCTCACACAAGCAGCTTTGTCGGTTGTAGAATAACTTCGCGTCACTACCACCGGATCCTCCTCCTCATGTTAGTATTGCTGTCTGCATTACCATGTACTGTGTAGTCAGCTATTTTATCTACAGCTTTCATTATAGTATACACGAGTTCCTTTTTAGTGGTTTTCATGTACGCTGTTTTAAACGTATCTCTTGTTTGGAACGGTTCGTGCGGTTTACACTTTTATATATTATGTATATTATATGTAAGGGGTTAACTCTAATAATGTGCGATACGTATTAAGTATAATTGGTAACGTGCGGTTTGGAATATCAAACCACTTTCATTTTACACTCTATATATTTTATTATTTTTTCCAAGTGAAAAAATCATATTGTGAATACAATTATAATATTATTCATTAATTTATATGATGTATCATACATATTTATTTATCTGTAATAATTAATGAAAGGTTTTATGCCCTTCATAAAAATCTACGTTTAAAACTTGCACTATTCTGAAATACGTTTAATATAAATTGTCATAAAATTTAAGTACTTTATATAAAATCACAGTCTTAAAATGATTTAATTGTAAATCAAGACAAAAATAATGAACATATTTTTAAAATTAAATTTAAAAACCGTAATATCAAATTAAGTAACAAAATAACCATCTACTTTAAAATCAACATTTTCTTCATCAAATAACTTGTGGTTCTAAATTAGATTCTAGCAATTAAATTATTAAATGATATTTGTAAGCTTATTCATTTATTACTGATGCATATATATATATATATATATATATATATATATATATATTCATCCATGAATATAGAAGCGTTAGTATCGATAGAACGCTCATCGAAATACAAATAAGGAGTAATAAAAAATGATTAATTATCCACTTCCTGAATATTTTAGATAAAAAATATTTTGTTATTTGAGCGGGTGTATAAAATTCATTTGTAAATTATCGTAATGTTATCAAAACTATACTCTAATAACATAAAATATATCCTTTTTTTGATGTAGACGTGCACTTATACCTCAAATAACCAATCGTTCATCTCTTTTTGTGAATTAACTGAAAAAAATCAATAATTCTCTTTTATTTTTTATATTATTTATTATTTCAAAATTAAATTTTACTGTTTGTATTCGTATATGACTTAATAAAATATTTTCTTGAATTTTTATTTAAATTTGTGCTTAAAGCAACTGAAAGAGATCTCTAAACAAAAAATTTAGAATATTTTAATGTGTTTTAAAATTAAACATAATTTATAACATGCCTTTATTTATATATATATATATATAGAGAGAGAGAGAGAGAGAATGTATATGTCAGATTATTCCAAAATAAAATTATTATTAAATTAAAAAATAAAAAGTTTTTGCATTTTCCATATAAATATCTTTAATACATATAAACATTTTATTACGTTAAATAAATCAAATTATAATGCTGTTAAAGATGCTGATAATCAAATATATTTACTGTTCTCGAAGATAAAATGTAGCTACACCGTCGTCTTGTATACCAGAAAAACTGTTAGACTTGATCTACTGATTTGATTTAAGGAACGTCTGGAAATTTCTTATTCTAGTTGTATATTATTCTGCACCAGTTACATCGAGTACGTTTAAACGAAATATTTTCCACTGCGTCAGGTTGATGCACGTCATATATTTAACATTGTGTCTCATTGAAAATGTATTTACTATGTGTATATATATATACACATATATATATATATATATATATATATATATATATACATATATATATCAGTAATAATTCTTACATTTCAAATTTTGTATATTTTATAACAGAAATAGAATAATGAGTTCTTCTATGAGAATTTTATTCTAATGGTTTCTCTAATTAAAAAATAATATTAATATTGAAAACAGGTTGTTTGTGTAAATAAGTAATTCAATAAAATTAATTTAAGTATATTTTTTGAAAGAACTCATGGCCACTTTTTACCAAGATCAAAGCTTAATTTTTAAGGTTATTACAAATCAAAGAAGTTTTTTACATTTCTCTAAAACAACACAGAAATGTACTTTAAACTGATATTAAGATGAACACGATGAAATGACATTCATTGAAAAAAAGTGAAGGTTAGAATTCAGAAAACCATAACCGCAACTATTTTCCTACCAACATAAAATTTATTAAAAATACCCACTGATAATTATTTTAAAATTCCATCTTTATTATTCAAAATTATTGTTTTTTAAAAAAAAATTATATTGTATGGAGTCGAACTGTAAAATTATGGAGGTTTTAATACAATTAAAATATGAAAATGTCCTTTTAATTCCAAAAAAATTATGAAAAACATAAATAATTAAATGATTTTTTTAATCGATTGAGCTATAGATATATTAATATTGTTTTTTATTCAGCAAGAGTTATTTTATATTCATGATTTTTATTTTATTATTGAAAAAGAAAAATAAACATTAGAAAATATAATATATATATACATTAATTTTTCAATAATAAAGAATATTTTCAAAATGATTGAATTTATTCGTTTGAGACTATTTAAGATATAATTATCAATGATTTAAAACCAGTATGAATTATATATATATATGTATAGATATATTTATATATATATATATATATATATATATATATATATATATATATGTATGTATGTATCTATATTTATACAGTACTTTGTAAATAAATATGTTAGTTATGAACGGACTTGCTTTCATGCCACATATTTATTTTATATATACATACATGTCTGTACATAGAAATTTTATACAAATTGAATTTCAAGAGGTAAAAGTCCACATGAGAATATAAAGAAAAAAAATCACGGAAAAATGTTTGTACGCGGTGAATTTACATTTATTATAAAAAAAAGTTTCGACAATAAAAAAACTTTTAGGTATATGTTTAATTAAAAATCACAGTTTTACTATAGTTGGTAATTTTATTTTTTTAGTTACTTTCTATGTTTATTTTTCTGAAACTTAATTAAACTTTTCGTTGATTTCGTTAACGTGTGACAGTTTTTTATAATATTTTTAGAAATAAGTGAATTATTTCAGTGTAAGTGAATTAAAATATAGCTGAGGACGTTTTAACATGAATTGTATTTAAATTGAATGGCAAAAAATACTAGGAATGTTTTATCAACACTTTTTTCATATATATATATAAGCAATAAAATAGTTCTTAATTTTTAATAAAACTGACTGAAAGCTTATAAAACAATTTGGGCATATAATCAAATTTTTTTCTTATTATTTTTTATTATTTCAATAATTAATTAATAGATGAATTGAACTGTCAGATAATTCTTTTAAAAAATAAATCATCAATTTTGTGATACGTACATAAAAATTACATAGATATATCTATAAACTAAGGATTTTTGATTATCCTGTATTTGAAAATTTATCTTCTTACCATTTCCTGTGATCGTCGATTGTGTCACATTCTTTAGATCGTGTCACTTAAATCAAAATCTCCAGTCTCATTCCACCTTTATCTTAATGTTTCAACCTCCTCATCCGTTCGTATATTAACCTCTTCCACTCAAATAACCTCTGCTCTATTTTGAATGGTTTATTTCCTTATCCATTCAAACTCATCCTCAACTTTTGACATAAGATCTGATACTATGAACATTATTGTTCGGAAACCTCTATTGTAACTAATGTGTTCGATTTAGATTGAGATTTTTTATTTCATTCGTTTATGACATATCTTATATTTATATTTTTATAATATATATATATATATAAGACAAAATAAACACTGTAATTGAGGGGTTCATATGTGAGTATGATATCTAAAAGCTGAATTTGAATCTTACCTTTCAAGAAGTTTTATTTTTTAACAAGCAAATAATTTACTTGAATATTAAAGTTTTAAATCTTTCAAATATAAGAAAACTAGAAAAATATGAGCGTATACTTATATAACATTACATTTATGTAATGAGAATAATTTAAAATTAGAATCTTTTTTTTTTAAATAAAACTATGAACACCAATACAAGAAATTTTAACAACCCCGTACATTTTTTGTTTCATCAACAATTGTACATGCGAAATTTTAATCAAAGTTTCTCTTTCAACAGACATTAACAATTTTAATAGAGTGTTATTTGTAAATATGTCCATCCTGCTGTTTGAAGTTAGGTGGATAACATCCACATCTTTCTTTTCAATGATAAGAAACATTTGTGATATATAATTTTTCTTTCACTTAATTCTTTGAACATGATTGATATACGTATTTACTCCTGTGAAATCGAATTTGAATTAATTTTATTTCTTTAAATCTTTCTCATCGGTTTTTTCCTTTACACTTTTTTGTTTATCCGCACAGTTTAAATGAGTAAAACGGTAGACAAAATCGAAAGTGTAACGTTTACATAAAAATAAGTAAGGTATTTGTGTAACGTTTACAAATCCACCAGTAAGTAGTTATTGATTAATTGTATTTTTTAATAATGAAGTGATTGTATTAAAATTAATCCCAACAATACTATCAGGACACTGTTTTACATAATTATAAGACAAAATTGTACACTTATGAATATTTGGGGATCGGCTGAAAAGTTTTGCACAAAGCTCAGAACTCTGGGATAGTTTGAAATATTTGAAAAAAAAACTGAAAAATGAGAACATAGATCTATAATCATCACTATCATCAATACATTTTTGTATATGCGTAACAGCATTCTTCGTTCCATCAAAGAAGAAAATCTTCTACTTGTTCCTTCTTCCAATCATTCATAACAGCATTATTTTTTGACTACTACTTTTGGCACGTGTACCATCTTCAGATAAAATTTGAATCGTTCTGCAAAATTTATCTCGGTATACATACATACATATATATATATATATATATATATATATATATATATATGTATGTAATACACAGAGAGAAATACCCATGAATATATGATTTATTTTTGAAGCAGGATTACTAACGAGAAAGTAAATAATGTTTATAAAATGTATAAGCATATATTTGTATGTAATCAACAATGTGTATAATTTCATAACCTTGCGATAAAAATACTTCTGTTGAATATAAAATAATAGATATACATGGAATAATGTGACTACGAACGTGTGCATAAAACAATTTATAACTGTTATTTTTCATACCCGGAGTGTATCCATATCATAAAATCATTCTCAAATATGAATACATTATTCAATAAGTTCACTCATTGCGAATGTACAATATACGTTATCTGCCTACATATATATATATATATATATATATATATATATATATATATATATATATATATATACGTGTTAGTTTATTTTTATATACAGAAACATATATAATCATATTTACATATATACAAATGTGTATATATGTATATATATATACACACGAATACGTGCAAATTTTCGTGTGTGAATATATGTGCTTTGGCTTTGTTGATTTTGGATTAAAATTTAAGTCCAGCCATGACGCTCACATCGACGTTAACTCTAATGTATTTATTTCGCTTGGTCAACTAGAGCAGTTGCGACGTTATATGCAAATGTATAAATGTTGTCCTCTCACATCGCTGATGAATGCTTCAAATGTTCATTTCACACTGAACCGTTATATATTGTTTGTAATAATTAAAGAAGGCTCTACACTTTTTTCGGTTATTACAAGACTTGTCGCAACGTTGGAAAATGTTAAATTTAAGTTTTAGTAAAAACACATAGTTTGTTTGGTGATTTTCTAAGCTTCTAGTGTCTTAAATTCGTTATTTTCTCTTGTAATTAAATATTGAAAAATAATAGAATTTAAATTTTGGTTTTTATATAGAACGAATTAAAAATGAATTAATGTAGAATGAAATTACACCAGTTTATAATCAATGTTAGTTAATGAAGACTTGATATGAATTTTTTAAAATTATCAAGTATATTTTTTAATTTCTCATGAATTGTATGTTTCCCTTGTTAAAAATGAAATAAAAATGTATAAATAAATGTATGATGTTAAATAATTTCACAGAAAATGAATTCTAGCACAGTACAGTGATATTATGTCACATATAATTACAATAAAAATAAAATAAAACAAAGCATGTTATAGCACGTATATGTGAGTGAAATATAGCTCTTTTGGTTAAATGAAATTTAGTTTGCAACGTCACATATATGTCGTATTTGTACTGCAATGTTATGCATACTAAAACCATGCTAAATTATTATGCAACTAACGTTTTACTGAAAGGTTTGACAACTCACGTCTTCTTATTATCATTAACTGGAAAAGTAATGCTTGTGTCCATTAAATATTTTATAAAAATGTATACATAAAGTCTCGTTTTATTTAGATTACACATTTTATCTCTTTAATAAATCTTAGTCGTCCATTTGTTTTTAATTAATTATTAACTGGCGTGCAAATAAAAAAATAAAACCATTAACCTTTTGTAAGACATTTATTATTAGAGAAAATACTAAATAATCGTATAATTTGTTTATTTTAATCTTAAATACAAACAAAATTAACTTTTAAAAAATAATACAATTTAGTTTTTTCCATCATTTACAGATAAACTGAAAAGTACTTATTTTTCTTCAAAGATGTTCTTATAAATATTTTTAGAAAAAATGTATGTAGAATATCAATAAATTATTATAAAATAAAAAACATTCGCTTATAAACTAAATAATAATAAAAATTAATTTCAAAGAACGACAGTAGAACACAAAACTTAAGATTAAAGAAACATTTTTAATTTTATATAAATTGTTTCTTTTAACTCAATTTTTAATTTAGTTAAAATATTTATTTTATTAGGCACCATATTTTTATTGAATAAATATTATTATGAGAAACTATTGAGAATTATATACAAAAAATGATAAAAGAAATGTTATGTTCATAGATAAAATAATAAAACATAAATCAGTAAAAAATATATTATCAAAATATACTTGAAATTTATATTCAATAAAATAATAACATAATTAAAACAATAAATTATATACTTATCCGTTTCTGATATAATTAATACCTAAATTATTTCCTTTAATTATATTATACCAACAAAATTATCAAATCACTAGTCTGTTACTAATTGCTTCACTACCGCTGAAACCAAAAAGTAATCAATAATTCATATATGTGGCGATATCATTTTGAAACCATTCCTGATCCCATTAAATGAGTAGATGTGTACAAAAAGAGGACACAATGTGACACTAATGTAAGTTGTGTCTTCAAAAATTTGTCAGTAAAAAATCATCGTTGACAAACTAAAAGAGAAATTAGTTTCAATCAGATAATTGTCATATCTCTTATGATAAATTATCACATGCTATTTTTTTCCCGAAAAAATCTGTTTGAAAGGATTGATTAATTACATATAAATGATCATATTTGAAACGATTTTAATTAATTTTTTGTAATTAATATTTTTATAAATATATAAAAATATATTATAAATTCATATTAATGTTATTACAAAAAAAACATTGATCCCTTATATTTCAATTAATTATATATTTGTATTATAATAAAACATTATATATATATATATATATATATATATATATATATATATATATATATATATATATATATAATTGTAATGGTATAAAATGCGATGGTAATAAAAACATAATTTAAATTTTTTTTATATAATTATTTTCAAATATATGAATAACATAAATATCAAATTAATAATTAATTGAATACTGATATAGAACGAAAGCTTACGTTTGAAGAAAACCAAATTTATTGGTCGAATTTGTTGTTGAGAAATATTTGTTAATAAATCCGTAGAATGTACTTATTATTATTAGAGATATGTTAAATTTTGATTTTTTAATTTTAGATTATTTATTATTTTTTTCATTTTTTCTAAGTATTAGATGGGTAGAATAATAATTGCGGATTAGGACATTCAAAGACATATACATTTTTTTCTTCTGATTTTCCTAGCTGTCAATTATTTAGCTTCAAATGGTCCAATTGTCTTAGCTTCAAATCGTTCAGAGCTATTGGATAACTAACACCTTACTTTTGTGCAAGGTCTCAAATTATTGTGCGTAGTTCTGTTTCAATTAATGTTTTCAGTGGGTCGTTATGAACCGAAGAAGGACGCCCGTAACCTCCTTCAGTTTCAAGGCTCTCGTCCTCAGCACAGAATTTTTGGAACCACTATTGCACCGTACGTTCCTTAACAGTACCTACACCAAAACCATCGTTTAGTTAACGAATAGTTTCTGTTACTTCACCACCCGTTTTGAAATTATATAAAAAAATGTTCTTATTTGCTTCTTTTCCATCTTTAATTTAATAGCTTAATTTGATTCAAAATTAGTAATAAAACCAAAGTCGACGTAACCAGAATACAGACTGAAAAATGCACTTTAAAATGATATTAACTTGAATACGATGGAATGACACTTTCATTAAAAAAAAATTAGAATACAGAAAACAAAAACTGCAATATTTTCCCACTAACCTATATAATAGTTCAAGAAATACAATTTTGACTTTTATTTAACAATCATATGCTTGTATATTTTATTCTTTTGCTGTAAATGTCTATTATTTCTTTTGAATTTGTTTACATCTTCATCAAAGATTTTTTTTTAAAAAATAAATACTTCTTAACCGTCCTTCATCTTTAATAAAATGTACGAATACATCATATATCTAATATAAGATTGTTAACATTTTAAATAACTTAAATATATATTTCATACAAGTTCAACAATACGCGGAAATATGAAAGTTTCAATTAAAGAAAAATATTTTCTTAATCTTTATTCTAAACACATCATTGTAACAACCTTTTAAACAAATTAGTTACAATAGTTATACTTTTTCTATAAAAAATTGATGATGATAGAAAATATATTTTTTTTTGGTAAATTTTGAATAAACACATTATTGAACTAATATAAATAATTAAATAATTTTATTATTTTATGCACACGTAACATATTTTTTAATAATGATAATCAATTTCAAACGTTATTAAATATTTAATATGGTATATATTGGTTTGTAACATTGCTGTTTCAGCTAGATTAATTAAATTACTACATTTAAACGAAACAGAATAGAAATAGATATGAATATGAAACTATATATCTTGATTAGATTCGGAGTTGTAAAGCAATTTGCTTTTAATTGGTTTTATTTTTCGTCCTCATGCAATATGAATGCGATTTTAACTATATAATGTATGTTTGCTAGTTTTGTATTACATACTATATATATATATATATATATATATATATATATATAAATATATATATATATATATATATATATATATAAATATATATATATATATATATAATTTTATATAAATATATATATATAAATATATATATATATATATATATATATATATAAATATATATATATATATATATAAATATATATATATATATATATAAATATATATACATATATATATATATATATATATATATATATATATATATAAAAACTATAATTATAGTTATGTTTACATATTTGGCCGAATAGAATCGAAGAAGATTATTATTATTCACAAATATAGTTACTTGGTTCCAAATTATTCATGTGTAAGAACTCGCTGAAATATATGTTCCTAATGTTAATTTTGTGCGTTTGACTCGGTCAACCATGTTTATATGCTTGTATATATGTTTAAGTGGTTACGTATATATATATATATATATATATATATATATATATATATATATATATATATATATATATATATATATATATATATATATATATATATATATATATTTATATATGTGTATATATATATATATATATATGTAATACATACATGCATATGTACATACATACATATATATATATATATATATATATATACATACGTACATACATACATACATTATTCTTAAAATTCTTATTACGGGAAATATTTGAGTATAAAATATTTTTTTGTACCAGTGTAATCGTATGCTTGTACGTAAGAAGTTCTGTTAACGCATGTCTTGTTTTCTTTATTTCAAAAAGCAAGTAAGCTCGTATCTTCTGATTTTAATATTAATTGAAAGAATGTACAATTTAAAATATGTACAGAAAATGTTTTCTGTATTTTATATATATATATATATATATATATATATATATATATATATATATATATATATATAAGCATAATATTTATGACTGTAGATATAAATATTGTTTTTACAATAAAATGTTTTCATAGATTTGTATTTTCTAGAAACTTATTTTTCACTCGCTTTACAATATATAAAGATGTTCTAATCAAGATTGTTAAATCATTAAATATTGATAGTTTTTTATTGTTGTTGAAGATCTTTTCCGTACGTTAGATGATGGTGTCGTCACAGAAATAAACTTAAGAGACAATTAAATATGATCAAAAAATAATTATTCAAAATGTTCGATCAGAAAAAATATATGTTCTATGAAGAAAGTGAAAAATTCATTTGTAAAAATGTATTTACTGTCAGATATAAAACTATCGTGACCTTTGTATTTGTTTTACAAATATTAACAAAATTAAAAACAATAATTCAAATAAATAATATAATCAATTAATTTTCACAATATTTACATACATGCACTATATATATATATATATATATATATATATATATATATATATATATATATATATATAGTGCATGTATGTACTGTGTACAAATTAATTCGGTGCCTTTTTTATAGAAAATGAACATTTACAGAAAAGTACAATAAATTTCAATCCTTAATAATCTCTCATTCTATTGTATAATGTTGCTCTATCAGTCGGATAACTGACAATCCTCTTCTCAAAGAAAGTTGGCCAATTTGAGTCAATGACATTTTAATGCATTTTTCGACCCTATTGATTTCTTATTTATTAATGTTTTGTGCGTCACAACTTGCGCCAAAGATGAAATCAGTCCCGTGGCTCCACCAACATTTTTTTCAACTATAATATGAAAAATATGGAATTAATAATATGCTGCTTTTCGAACGCCATCTTGTTCACTACTGTTTTGAAAGGTTATGCCAATTGCTTGAGCAAGATATATAATGTTTTTAAATGTTAATGTGGTCACTTCAAAATTCTAAAACGAAAAGAAATTATTTTAATTTAAAACAATTTTTTCAATTTCAAAACAGAGAATTAGTTTCTAAGACTCATATACATACATATATATATATATATATATATATATATATATATATATATATATATATATATATATAATTTGCAATATTCAGTACAGAAAATAATAAAAAGGAATTAATACAAAAGATATTTGTAAACAAACATTCAACTTTTAGTTATTTAGATATAAATAAATAAAAAAATAATAAAAATGTTCTCTAAATTCTTGTTTTACAATATTATAAAGATTTCATTAATTTTAATTAAATGTAGATTATGTTGTTCTTTAGTTGTCTTTATAGCAGTTAATAATTTCACAGTTAATTATCAACTTCGATAACATAAACCAACAAAAGATGTACATTTATACTTCATTTTGTTATTAATTCTCCCTCTCTTTCTCATTATTTATATATATATATATATATATATATATATATATATATATGTAATTAGTAAGATTAAATGAATTTAAATACTTATAATAGCGTTGTTATCTATATGTAATTAATATTTCCAATAAAGCTCATTTTCGTAACCATACTCATTATTTGTAAATGATATAAATGTGTTTCATAAAATAACATCAACTTCTTTTGTTCTCGAATGTTCATTATATGTTTGCATACACACAAACATATATATATATATATATATATATACATACATATTTACACTCATAATTTTCTATGAAAATATATGTATATGGATTATATTACAGTTCTACATATTATATACAATATATTAACTTGTCAGAAAATTTAATGAGCGTGTTACAGTTTTCCTGTTCTATACACTAATTATGTGATTAAATATAACGTTCCTTTTGTGAACAAATTGCATTCGGATTGAAATGTGAAGAATGGTAAGAAATACAAAACAGATACGTGACTAAGAAACAAAGAAGTGTGTACGCTGTGCTTAACGTTTTTAATTAGCCTGTACACCTAGTCACCGTATAAACAAAGCTCATTGAATGAGGCACAAAACATAATACATATTTGATTCGACTGGTGTGTAACATGCACCTACTGTTTTCACACATATATGTGTCACAGCTCGTCTCTATTTTAAAATTCCATAAATTATTTCCAGTGGTTATTGCCAGAGGGTATCATTAAAAGCATCTGGGTTACCAGACTCCTTTATTTAGGTGAACAACTCCAGCAAATACTGTACAGGATGTTCAATTCTAGGCTTTAACACGTATATGTACGGTCTTTTTCGCCACAGGCGACACACAGAAAACTTCAATTCTCTTATTTAAAAAAAATACGCTGTATTGATCTCGTATATGCGTTGTTTATGTTGCTATTTGAAATTCAATGTGCGTCGTATAAATTTGTTTCTTTTTTTGTACAAGTATTTAGTTTGAACACATGTGAATATATATATATATATATATATATATATATATATATATATATATTGGTGTGTAAGTTTATATATATTTATAAGTAAATTTTATTTAAATATATACAAAATAATTTGTTTAATTGAAGAATTTTGAATTAAATTTGAATTGAAGAAAGAAATAATTAGTATAGTTGATTGCGCATTTGAAAATTTATTATTATTTTTTATTCTGATTTCTGCATAGTTTCATATTATTTATTTTATGAGTGTTGTATATGTATTACTCTAAAAATACTGTAAATCACTTTGGATATTCGTGTAATACGTTCTTCCAAATTTTTCTTCTATTTATAAATTTTCCAATGTATTCATGTAGAGACGTTTTTATATAATTTTCATATTCTTATGCTTTTTATATTATTCAAATCGAGATAGTAAGTTAATATACATTTATCAGAATGTGAATTGAGTTTATTATTTTTCTGCATTGAAAAATAAAGATCAAAATGTATATTTAATCTTTTTTTTTGGAAGATTCATTTATTTCAATAAATCACATATTTTATTAATCGCATGTTTGAAAAATGATTGTTTATAATTTTTATTATTGATTATTTGATATCATCTTCATGACACTATGATTAAAAAAATTAATTAATTTTTTAAGATGGTTTTGTCTATAATTATGTTTTGTAATCGTCCAAATAGAAACATTTTTCAAAATATAATTTTATTTTAAGTATCATCACCATAAATACTGTTTTGTTCTCTTTAATTTTTCGTAATCCCTACTTTATTTTATTTTAATTCGACAATAAAGGTATGATAATTTAATAGCTTAAATTTAATATAAACTATATATATATATATATATATATATATATATATGTATGTATATATATATATATATATATATATATATGATTCTACGTTTTCTGTAGAAGCTCTTGCGTATGCTTATTACTGGAAAGGCCACGATTCTTACCACACGGATCTTCGTGGCTTTAGCGGTTTCCTCATTTTCTTCGAGCAAACAGTAAAATGTTATCAATACACTAAGTTCTATAACGATTTTACTAAATATGCTCTGTGTATATTCGGTAAAACTTTATACCCAATACAAAGTAATTGTATACAACTATTTCCATATTTATAAATTTAAATTATTTATATATAATCCTACTAAATATTTATTACAAATAGATATTTCTATTTTTATTTTACAAATTTAAATAATGAACCTTACATTGAATAAAAATTGAATTAAACGATGAAATATTATTTTTTAATAAACTTTTAATATCTATATTTGAAACTAATATAAATATAATAGTCATATATAGGATGATTCAACTTACGCTTTCCAAATAAAAGTATTAAAAAAACGCAAATATTAAAAAAAATATATTATCCCCCATTTAGTATTTTAGTTCCATTGTATTTTAGTATTGAATTCAACTAAATTACTAAATAAAAAATACAATGACTACCTGTACGCCCTCTTTTAATACTTCTATTTGGAAGTTTAAATTGAATCATCCTATATTAAGGAAAAATATAAATCTATAAATATTATAATAGAAATATTATTAATAATAAAGAACAATATTAACAAATAATTAATGGATTATTTTATATTAGGTGTTTTTAATAAATAGTTTAATTCCAGAATATAAATTTATCCAGTAAATTGCATTAAAAATATTAAATTAATATAAATAATAACAAATTATTCCAAGTAATTATTAGTCTGTGCTTGATTTCTTATATTCATATATTTATTTAATAATTGTTGCTCTTATATAAAAGAGGTGCATTTAGATTTTAAAAAATATTCCTTATTTTTAATTTTTTATAGTTACAAATAAAATTAGCTAAATTTAATCGAAAAATATTCACTTTTTATTTTGTTTTACATACAATTTAATAAAATACTACTCTAATACAATTTCACATGTCGTCTTTATAATAAAGTGATCAAAAAATCTCCAATCTTATTCGAAACAGTCATTTATATAAAATAACTATTTTTTTAGTTGACCATAATTAATAAATATTATATAACACTTAATATTTCATAGTATAAAAACACGTTTTAATCTATAAATTAGAATTAGAATTTTAAATTAAGAATCTCATTCTCTTAAATCTACGACAAAAAGTAACATTTATTACTTTCAGTTTAATTAACTTTACTGGAAAAGAATAAAAAGAAACACTAAGTCGCCGTAATATTTTTTGAAATTTAATTTAATTATGTTTTAATATATACACTCATTATTTTCTTTTTCTCTTTGCATACTTTCTTTCACCTGTATTTTTTATTTGTGCATAAGTAAATAGAACATTTACATTTCTTTCTTTTTTGTTTAAAGCTTTATTCGCACAGTTTTTTTCATTTATATATATATATATATATATAAATTGAAATTTATACAGAATTCATATGTGATAAAATGTGTATATATATATATATATATATATATATATATATATATATATATATACACGTATTTATATAATTTAAATGTAAAAATAAAACAACAATCGTACAAAAACAAATTGATTGAAGTTTTATTTAGAGTTCTGGAAATGAATTTTATTCTATCAGGCAGGAACTGAAGCTTAAAATTTAGCATCAATTTCGCATTTAACTCACTTTGTATAAATTGAGAAAGTAATCATAAATCCGTAACAAATTTCATATCAAAGTAGAGTAAATAGAAAGCATAACGGGAACACTGTAAGGCATAAGCGGAAGTCTTTTGAATTTTGACATAATTTAAATTTTGCATGTCAAAAGATCGTATCAAGGAAAACTGCAATAAGGAACGAATAATCTCAACATATGAATAGCACTCATGTTACTGCCATATACGGTTTGCTTATTATACAACATGTGTATTTCAATTGTGACGTTTCAATTAAGCTTCGTGTTTAAAATATTTATAAATGTTACTATTGTTATGTTCAAAAATAATGTTTACTTTTTGAGAATTATTTTCGTTCGTGTTAAATGTATACATTTTCATAAATACTATAACATAAAACACACATTTATAAATATGAGATTATTTTTAGATTGTTCTTATTTTTTAATTCAGGTAACAAAAATGCACACACTAAGTAAAATACATTTTTTAAAACTATTTGTTGAAAAATTAGAAAACAATTTCTTAATTTTTAAATATTTAATTAAATAGTTTAATATTTGAGAGTTTTAACTAAATGTTGAAATATTTTAATGTGTTAAATATCTTTACATTGTTTTCTCTATGTATTTTGTTCAAGTAAAATGATTTTATTTTTATATAAATCTTATTTTTTTACATACTTTATTTTAGTAAGTCCTTGATTAGCATTCAAAAAACGCACATCAAAAAACGTAATATCAACGACATACTTTGCTACCTGTTTTAAAAAATTGCAAAATCATAACCTCATAAAATATTCAATTACATTTAAGAATCCTCAATCTGTTCCTCTATGAGTATTTCTAAGGATTAAAATTGTACAATAAATAATATTACAATAAATATTAATAACTGTTATTATAACGAAGGAGAACAATTCTTAAAATATTTCTTTGAAAAATGAATTTTTCCAGATGCATTTTTTTTGAAAATACAATTATTTAAAATTCTAATTTTTTAAACTACTTTTCACAAGTTTTGTTTTAAACTTATTAATTGCTTTCAATATTTGTTTCTTTTATGAAGTACAAATGCTAGTTTCTATTTAGTTTTTTTTTAAAAAAAACATTTATGAATTTAGTATGATCATTAATTTGATTTATATAGGAAATTATGTTATTTGTAATGATTTAAAAATATATTTACTTTAAATAAATGCATTCTATATTTTAAATCACATAAAGTTAAATACATTTTTTTTCAATTTATCTTAATTTGTCAATCTATATTTCTCAATATATTTTTTACTATTATGGTTTATCTCTATTTTTAAAATAATTTTTCATAAACGACTTTTCCATTCACTTCATATTTTTTTCTGATCAAGAATATTCGATAATTGATTACTGATCATTTCTGATTGTAGTTTATAGACATTTTGATATCGATACCATCATTCCATGTATGTATATATATATATTATATAGGCATATATATATTATGTATGTATATATATATATAATGTGTGTGTGTTTTTCAAACTACGATTTTTTTATTATTAAAATAAATCATTTAAATCATAAATTCAATTAATTAAAAACACAAAAAATTAGATATAAATATTTGTCTAATTTTCTTCATTAATACAAACAGATTTTATTTTATATTCGAATACTTTCAGACGAGCTACATAAATGATAAAAAAAAATAAAAACAAACAAATCGGTTATGTCTTCAAAAAAGATAAATAGTTTAAATAATTAATCGCTGTATATGTATGTGAAACTACTGCAAAAATATTTGATTAATTGATGTTAATAATGTACACAAACGAATTTAATCTGCCGTTTATCACAAACAGTACGAATGCGTAAAAAAAAATATATGAAACGAAATGTGTTATTAAAGAGCAAAATTCAAATAGTGGAAAACACGACCAAATATTTAACGTATGTGGTTCTCGTATCAGTGTTTATTTATACTTACCGAAATTTATCTAACTATATGATAATATATTGCAAGCGTAACTTGATACAGATTATATGTATATATATATATATATATATATATATATATATATATATATATATATATATGAATGTGTAATTCATTTCTGAATGTTTACTTTTTTATAAATTACATGTATTCCACATAACAAGTTCCGACTTTCCGCACGAGAAACAGAAGTAATTCATTACAAAGCCGCATAATTGTTTACAAAAGCATTATTTAAATTCTTGTGTTGTTGTGTGTGGATCGATCTCATTTTCACGGATGATTTGCTAGTTGGAACATACAGAAGGTTGGCAGCTTCGATCGTTTAATTACCGTTAAAGTCTATCGTGAAATGGCATCTACGCGTGAAAAGGAATGACACGTCTAGCAGTCGATGACGATATTGGATGTTACAGCTTTGTTAAATCTAGATAAATTACATGACGTGAACTTTGTGTGTCTACGGCGGCGAAATGTGTTCGAGCCGATGTAGACAGAGAGGATGAATCTGAAAAGTGTCCGTTGCAGACGTATTATGCGTGCGGATTCATTTTCTTGCGCTTTTGTAACCGGCAAACGATTGGTAGTCGGTGGACGCATATGTTTTCGAGTCTTGAATACGTCGTTACATCCACTAATGGTTTACGCCCTCTGACCTTTTGTGTAGATTTTATTCGATTCACTGACATTTTTCTACGACGAGTTACATTTTCTGATCGTTGTGTGTGCAATACTGAAAACGGGTTTTTTATGATGTTAAATGTACTTTGAGCATGTTGTTATGTTTTATATACAAATATTAGCTTCATTGAGAATGAAAGATTTGACTTTGATATATGAGATTCTCCTTTTTTTATAAACATGCACCGTTTACTTGTTAAATTTTAAGTATGACAAAAATGTCAACTATAATAATTTATTAACTACAATGAGATATTTTTATTAAAGATAATATTAAATCTAATTATAATTATTATTGGAATTATAAAAAAAAACAAGTATATATAAAATATTTACATATATATATAAGGTTCATAAGATTGTAGTGTTTTATTGAATTTAAAATTTATTTTTTTAAGTAAACAAAGTACATAAACTAATCAATTTCCTTTTTCGTTTACGTTTTCCTCCCAACGTTCTGGCATTTTTTTAATTTCATGCCTAAAGAAATTCGGTGGTTTGAAGGTGAAGAAGTCGTCAAGCCAATTTTGAAGAACAGCGTCGTTATTAAAGAAGATTATTCGGAGATTGTTGGATAGAGAGTGAAACAGATAAAATCGGATGAAGCAAGAACAGAAGAATAGGGCGGATGTGGAATTACCTCCCAACCAAGCTCTTGAATAGCCGTTTTTGAAATGTTAACAGAATGTGGACAGATATTATCATGGTGCAAAATTTCAATTATCAAAAATGCATTATCATGTTGCACTTGACCCCATTTTTCAAGTACTTTTTTAATTTCTGCCTTGAAAGGCAATGGAGTTGTTGGCGTGGATCATCGTGAATTGAAGCGTTTAAATGGTCTTTATCAAAGTTGGATGGTCTTCCTGAACGTGAAGAATCATTTATGTCAAAATGACGCTCTTTGAAACGAGAAAACCATTTTCACGCCGTATTTTTCCCGATGGCGTTCTCCACGTAAACGACACAAATGGAGCTGCATCTGATGTCTTAATTCCTCGGTTAAACTTAAACAAAACTATATATCAAAAATGTTCATTTTTTTATACTTGACACTCCATTTTTCTTAGCCAACGATTAACACAAACTTTCTACAAATTGAAAAATTCGAAAAGTAATAAATAAAACAATATTAAATACAGTATTAAGTACAACAATATTATGATATTAAAATGACATTAACATGTGACAAAAGATTTCTTTCCAAATCACTGTTGCCCAGGAAAATAAAAACGCTATGAACGTATGCATCAACTCAATATATATATATATATGCAAATTGATTTAACTTCTCAAGTTTTATATATTGGAAACTTTCTTATATTTTCTGAGCTTTTGATACATGTTTTAATCAAAAATATTGATATATATATATATATATATATATATATATATATGCGTACAAAACATATTTTTATTCTTACAGATGTTTTTATATGAAGTTCGTTTTTAAAACATGCACCGTTTTCTTATTACGTTCTAGGTACGTTACAAGATGTCTAGTGAAATGATTCATGAGCTATGATGAACAATGTTTAATAAAATAACTGGCTAATATAGTAGAGAAAAGTTATTATATTAGTATTTTTTCTATGTTATTTATCATGAAGTTTATATTATATACTATTTTAGATAATAATTAAAGAAAACATATTAATAAAGATAATTTTTGCAATGTCTGTAAATATTTCATTAATAAATAACAAGTTAATTTAATAATAAAAATGTAGGTTTTTATATTAACTTTATATCTATATTTGCATTTTATTTATGCAAGTTTATATGAGATATGTATCATTTAAAAATGACAAAAATGAAACTATAGTTTATAAAATGATAAAAGTTATGAGAGTCTTGTCAGGTAAAAATTAGTTGGTTGGTTGATTATTGGGGGGGGGGGGCTGTTTTTTTTAAAAAAAATCATTTCGGTAAAATGCGACTCTTTCACTTTTATCAAAATGTGCCACCCTAAATTATGTGGTGACATCAGTTCGATAACGTTATGCACAGAACCGGCTCAGTGATGTATGAATTTGTATGATTCGAATATTCTCGACTCAGAAAAGTTTCTGAGTATTTTATCGGTTTCGTTGCACGTTTTCAATACTTGCACGTCAAAATACGTGTCAATAATTGTCGATTACGTCAAAAATATTGATAAAAAAAATTACGAAATTTTTCGAAAAAAACGAATAGATTGTGTGGGTGTTCTCGTGTATACAAATAATCAATTTGAGATATTTTTTTCGAATAATATCTAATAACCGAAATCGTGTGATGTCAATTAGCCCATATTCGTTCATCATTTTTAATTTATTTTAATTGAAACAAAACAGTGGTTCTATTTATATAGTGTCAATTTATTTAATTTTTAATCTCTATTTTAATATTCATATCCAAGCTCATTTTAATAAAGTATTAAGATTCGAAATATAATTTAATGTGTACAAAAACTTCCACCATCATACGTTAATGCTTCATAACCGTACGTAACTATGTATGCATAATAAAGCTTAACTATGGCGCAATAAATGGTTTAAAACTTTACTTGATGATATTCAATTTTGCATGTATGTGCACTTCTGAATATCTCTATAATACTAAAGTTGATGCAATGATACTTCTGTAAACATTTATGGTTTTCTTGTATAGTTTCCAAGTTTGAAGTCGGAAGGTTTACATTTTGAGTTATTATTTTAAATTCATATATGGATTTATTCAACGATTGTTTCATATGAAATAACACTTATAAAATTGATTTATTTATAAGATTTTAATGCATATTTAATTGTTAATATATATGTATGAATGATATAAAAACATTATTAGAAAATATAACAGAAAACTGAGAACAAAAAGACTATAAAGTGTGTTAACTTGTAGGTAAAATGATTCCTCTTTATTTCATATTTTGTTCTAACATTTCGTTACTGAAATAAAGTATGGCGTCTCGGATTCAAGAAATTGCATTGTTGCTTGTAAGTCCGTAGTTTATACTCAGCTCACGAACCAAACGTTGTTCAAGGCGTTCAATATATCGGAAGAAATCTTAAAGTGTTTCAAATTCCTTACACGGAATACTGCTGCTGCTTTTATTTATGGTGCTCTGTTATTTGGTTAGTACCATGTAACTATATCTGATCGACATGGTTTTAATGTTAATTAGAGTACCAAAGTTAAGTATTTATTACATCAAATACGTGTTCAGTTCGTTGGTTCGAGATAGAAACGCGGCACTCTTCTCGAAATTCTACAATTATAATTTTTTGTATCGTAAATAAATTTTCTACGGTGCCTGTATAAATTTCAAAGGACATTTATCACTTAAAACAAATTGAAAATCGATAAAATTAATTATACTTTTTTTTTCTTTTCAGTACAATTACATATATCAAAGTGTGGAACCGTAATTCAGTAGAGAGCCACTGACACAATGCACTTGTACAATAGATGTACGGGCTCGTTGGTCAAGGGATCAAATAACGTTGCAATAAATCACTTTTTACTTACGGCATTGTACGATTTGGACACTAGCATACCACACGTACTATAAAATCTTCCACGAAATTACGTTAACGCATTGTGCAAACGCCGCTCGTACATTCGCATCAACTTTTGTAATTTTGATAACAGTGTACTTTATAATTTATAAGAAGTGGCTCGTTCTATCTAGAAAATTGGTTCGTCTGTATAAGTTCTATTTTCTGTGTTAATAGACATCTAATTGTTTGTGTGTTATTCTCATTGTTTAATAATTAATTCATTAAGTGCTGCTGTAGTGTATACGCAACATTGATTTTGGATTTTTTTTCTGTGCTAAAAGTATAACTAACCTTTTTTATATAACAGTAAATATTGATTCAATAGCAAAAGAACTACATTATTATTTTTTTCAATTTTTGTGAAAGTGAGAAACAAGCGAAAGTGATGAAGACTTTGAGTCAGACCATACGTGGGTCGTTTGATTATAAAAAAACAATTTTTTTTAGAAAAAATCGGGTTTATTTCTCAACATAGTCTCCATTGAGGGCTATACACTTATTCGACAAGAATTTGTTCCTACCAAGCTAATTTTTTAAGTTTGTGTGAGGAGGAAGTCACACGCGGTCAAATCCGGAGAATAGGATGGATGAGTAATCAATTCGAAGCTTAATTCGTGCAATTTTGCCAATGTGACGGTTAATTTATGGGAAAGCGCGTTGTCCTGGTGAAAAAACACTTTTGTGCGCCCATCTTGGCCGTATTTGTTTTAGTTCTTCTTTAAAACGATCCAGTGACGTTGTATAATAGGCTCCTGTTGTAGTTTTTCCCTTTGTTAAGTAATCGATCTGATCGATTCCTTGGGAATACCAAAAACAGCGGTAATCACTTCCCCAGCAGACAAAACGGTCTTCGCTTTCTTCAGCGCACTTTCACCAGTCGTTATCCACTGCTTCGACTGGTACTTCGACTCAAGGGCGTTGTGGTGAATCAATGTTTCGTCCACGGTGACAAATCTACACAAAAATACCTACTTGTTTTTTTCCATTTTTACTCAAACTGCTACAATGCTTTCTTCAAACATCTGTAGAACGTGTACAACGTGTCGCTTCTCGATGAAATTTCGCCTATGCTAGTTTGAAAAATGATAATAGCCCTGATGTTACCAAATGAATGATGGCGCCATATCATAGAAATTTATATACATGGATATATATATATATATATATATATGTATATATATACATATGTATATATATATATATAAATACATATATATATATATATATGTATGTATGTATGTGTGTGTGTAAAAAGTGCAACGTTTTTCTCTGCCTGAAGTGTTTTAGGAACAATCACGACATTTGATTTGGATTTTAATAAAATAATTTAAAACAGATTAGTATTTATTCATTTTTAAAATATATTTTTTTGATAATGCTAACATTAATTACCGCTGTTGCGTATACAAAACATCTCTCTGTGAAAAGTAACATTTTATAATTTTTTCTTTCTAAATCCAAATTAATTACAAGCGTCTTAAAACCAAATAATGTTAAACGTTTTCGATAATTCCAACAATTTTGAGTAGCAGCGTTTAATGGGTTAAATTTATTTCATAATACAATATTTTATGTTCTAAAATATTCCATGCTCAATTACATATATATACATATATATATATATACATACATATATATATATATGTACATGCATATATATATATATATATATATATATGTACATGCATATATATATATAAACTTTAAAATAGTTTAAAATATCAGTATTAAACTTGTAGAGATTACCTAATATCCAAGACCGGCCGTTCTAAAATACAAATCGATATACCTAACGGTAAATACTTTAAGAGAGCAACTTATATAACTTGTATATAAAAATTTGATACTATTGTAGTAGGTAGAGCATATTCTTATCGATGCTTCACATTTACTTTTATATTTCAGATACGTTTGATAGTATGTAGGCCTCCTTCATTCGGCTTAAAAAGTGTATTAAATCGCGGTTTTCGCTAAATATAATTATTTATGGACATTTTATAAGAATATTAGAATCAGTGCGATTATTGGAAAATATTAGAAAAAAAACGAAACTTGGTGAGTGTATATTTTATTGATTTTTATTATTATTTCGTATAATTCAGTATTGTTATTTAGAATTTTTTTTAATCTGTTATTGAAAAAATATATGATGATGGGTTTTTTATATTTTAAATGAAAAAAATCGTTGGAATATTGAATATATTTTTTGTACACATTTCTAAATTTTCTCAGTTTTAAATTGAGTTTGATTATCTGTTCTGAATTAGTCATACAAAATATAGTTTTTTGTCCAAAAATATTTTTACAGACTTTTTCATAACATAACTTTTAAAATTTCTACATTAGATTAATATATATATGTATATGTATATGTATATGTATATATATATATATATATAAATGGATAATTTTTAGTATTAATTTTTTTAATTAATTTTAGTAATTGATTTTGAGTAACCTGTTTGAATAACAATTTCTATTAATAATTTTATGTTATAAAAACTTTTTAGCTCATTTTTTCTATTGGTACTTGAATAGAATTAAAAATTAGAATTATTATTGGTTCTTATACTTAAAACAATAACAATATAATATTTTTTTGTAGTGTTAATATATTAGAAATTATTTATTCAAGGTCACACAACCTCTCAATACATATTAACTACTGTGTCCAATATTTATTTCATTTGGCACGTAGAGGCATTTATGATTTTAATTGCTTTTTCCTTAATGACAATTTTTAAACTGTATTGAAAGTTTCTTACGTTGAATTGCGTTTTTTTTTGTGAAAGTTTTATTTTTACTTCACGCCATAAAATCAATGTTAATGTAAAGATTAATGCTAAAATAGGTTTTAGGTTAAATTAAAACTGGATTGATATATTTTATTTTCTTATATATATATATATATGTGTGTGTATATATAATAAATTATTTTAAAATTATTCAATTTATGTAACTATTTCAAAAAATATTTAATAATGTTTGGAAAATCTACTGTTAATTTTATTACCAATTTTTTAATTTTTTTGATTTAATTCATGATCTTTAGATTTAGTATTATATTTTTCTTAAAAGTTCTAAATTTTGTCTAATATTTGAATTAATACTTATAACTTCTATATTTTGCCGTAACCTTTTAGAATAATATAATAATTTGAAAATTAATTTTTTTTAAAAACTATTTCCAAGTCCTGATTTTCTTATACGAAAAGGAAACTAGATATTCATAAATTTTAAATAGTTCAGTATCAAATACAGTTCACAGCATTTTAATACTACAAAATAAATATATGAAATTTATTTTGTATAAAAACATTTATAATAGTTTATATTATTGTGAACAGTTTCGGTGTTTTACATAATATTTAATATATTGAAAACATGATGAAATCACACAAGTTTTTGACTAACGAACGAACCAGTCTACAGTTAACTTGTGACATAATTTTCATAGACCCTGTTGTTCAACTTTACTGTAATGCATTTCAATAAATACTATTATTATACACTGTTAATTGAATATCGTGGTAATAATATTCAGTATATATATATATATAGAATTTATGTAATCCATTTTATCTTTATTCATTTATATTGATATATTAACAGTTACTAATATAACAGATATTTATCAATATTAAATTCATATATATATATATATATATATATACATATATATATATATCACAAATTGTTATTCAAAACTGTGCAAAATTTAATGAATTTAAATTTCTTCACTGATTGAAAAAAATGAAGTGTGCTTTTATGCAATTTAAAAACTATTATTGTATATAACATTTTTAATTTAATAAAAATGCCTGTAATAAATACCATTTATTACATTTTTTTTCATTTATAATTTTGGTAAAATCATTGATAGAAATATTTTGTGAAAAAAATACCTACATATTTTGTTCTATTTAGAGTTATGCATGTGATGTATTATTTCGAAATAATCGTGTTAATTCAATGTTTCTGGATGCATCTAAATCAAATTGTAAAATATTTTTTATTGTACTTTCTGTGTTACAGATGAGTCAATTGTTTTTGTATTACATAACATAGATTCTCATTAATAGTCATTTATATATATATATATATATATATATACACGAGTATATATATATATATATAGGGAATAAAGATAGGGATATAAAGGGAATTAATAACATAAAAATATGTTTATGGATCTATTTCCATTTTTTTATTTTCACATTTTTTATCTATGTTATTATTATTGTATATAACAACAGTTGGGTATTGTATGATCCATGCACCGGCTGGTACGCTGTACTTTGGTATTAATAAGGTATTTTATCTAAAAAGTTGCCTACATAATGGCAGTTCTTAGAAATAAGTATTTATTTCGATTTTTATTTTTTTTTAATTTATTATCTTTATAATAATAATAACTTCATTTAAAACAATATTAGCAGTGAATTCTCTTTAAAAACATATAATATTAAAATTTTTATTTTCCTCTTTTTATAAAAGCGAATGAAGAAGAGTAATTATTCTAAGTTTTAATCATAAAACTGTAATTCTATTCCAGTCATGTCTTCCTGTCTTGAAAGTAGGATGTTTGTATATTACATAAATTTAGAATATATTGAAAAATAATATCTTTTTATATTTTAACAATTGTCTTCAATTTTCTTAATCTATTTCAATTCGTAAAACATGGAATCCATTATTTGTATTCAATAACACTTGAAATATAAAATAATGTTTATAGTTTTTAGCTTTCCGAATAAATTCACTTTCACAAATGAATTTTCATATTTCGTACACCCAATAAGTAATAAACAAAATCTGAGCTAAATTTTTAATACTTGATTATTAGCTATTTTCATTACAGATTTTGTTCATATTTTCTACTTTCAATCTACAAGCATTTTTATACTTCTTCGAAGATAATAATCTTATTTCAAATGAACAATAATCAATTGAATAGTTTGATCAAACAAAAAAAAATTAACATAGAAAGAGTGAAGATTAATTAGATAAAATATATATTTGTAACTTTTCTTAAATTTCTTTGAATATGAACTCTTTAAATCAATTGTATTCTTGTTAATTTCTCTTTTAAATCATATACTTGTGTACATTCAAAAACATAGAAGGGATATGCTTTTACAAAAATATAGTAGATATATATTCACACACACACACACACACACATATATATATATATATATATATATATATATATATATATATATATATGTGTGTGTGTGCTTTCATGATTTATAAATGTATATCTTTCTTATACCCTTCTACATGTTTATAGCTCTATATTTACTAGTTAGTGTGGAGATTCCACAAATTATGGCAATGTTCCAGCTGAGATAAAACATTTTTCTTTGATATTTATTAAGATATATATATATATATATATATATATATATATATATATATATATATATATATATGAAATTGAGTATGGGGCGTATGTGTGCGTGTATATTAAAGTAGAAAACTAAAAACTTATATGAATTCTTAGTATTTGAAAAGTTATTATTTTGGAGTAAAAGTTTGTCGAAACTTGTGCCGATTTTGAATCCGTTCGTCAAACATGGCATTTGTAGCGAAATAAACTTCGTAAATAAACAAACAAGTATACGGCAGTAATATTTCACGTATAAAAGAGGTCCTATCAATGCTCTGTATAGTTGGCCCGAGCAAATCTGATATGAAACTGCTCCCAGAGCGCACATACTTGGCACACTGCTTTGGCTTTGGTTTGCGAGCAAATCGATATAAACTGTCACGCCGATGACAAATTGAAAAATAGATATAACCCACACACTCATACACACAAATATATATATATATATATATATATATATATATATATTGATGAATAGGGCGATGGGCGACGTAAAGTTTTTCGTCGTATGTTCGAAATTCTGAAAGCTGTGTGCTTATTCGATGATTTATGAACCGTGCAGATCGTCGGTTTAATTTTCTGTGAAGTTATCTGCGGACGTTCGATGCACGCACACAAATACATATATATGCATATACAAAAACACCGGACGTGCAAAACAGCAGATTTTTATTTGTGTTAATCCAGTGCCTGTCAAAATATACGCGGCAACTTTGTTTAAAGTTCAGACAGGATATCAAATAATTCGCGTGGGAGTAATTCGCATGTATGAGCAAATGTTGGATAAGAGTAAAACGGTTGTTACACAGCGTGTGTTTCAATGAAAACCGTTATTCGAGAAACCTTTTTTGTAATCAACTTGACACAAAGGTTCTTATGCGTTACCTAAAGTGAGTTTCCGTCTAATTCAATTTATACTCAGAATGTAATTTAATACTATTTAAACACAGAATACTTACATAAGAATAAGTAAATATCAATATCTCTATGTGTATATATATATATATATATATATATCATTGTGTTTATTCTTATGTGTATTCAGAGTTAATCGAAATCTTTTTTGTCCGATATTCTCCCTAGCATTTAAAAGTCGGTCACGATATTTTTTTCTATCGGATAAGGGGAAAAATCGTACACGAAAAGTTTATTTTCCATCGACGACTGGCACATCCACAGCAGTTGTCCGTGAAATGAGTGTTTCACTGTACAGATCTGGAACTTTTTCTCTACTCGGTGTATTTAATTTATACTTTTTTGACATCCCGAGGTGTCATATTTCATCGTGTCATTGTCACACTTTTTAACACGCCCATTCTATAGCTTTGTGTTCGGTAATGTTTTCAAATAAAAATTCCGATTAATGTCTCGCCGACGAAAAAATGAATTCATGTTCATTGAATGACACGTTTGTTAGAAATTTAAAATACCACCAACGGCTCGCGATATTGTGTCAGTTATTGAAACTGGCTTTTTTTTATTGTATTCGTTTATAAATATTTTTCTCACGTAAACACACATATGTATATACACACACATATAGATATATGTAGGTTTATCCTTCTATTTTTAGTCTTTCACAGTTCGGATACTTTTAATCATATAATTCTCCCAATAATTTCCATTAAGTTACTTTTTTAATCAATATAGTCATATATATATATATATATATATATATATATATATATATATAGAATATCAATAGAATAATATGTGAACGGGATCACATGTAGATGCAGATAAATATAACTTAATTTTAAAGAATATATGACAAATACATTTTGTTAGTAGCCTCCGTTCTTTTCATTCACAGGAGTTTTTTTCTTTTACTGCAGCAGAAACTCTAATAATTAGAAAGGTCTAAGACCACCCGGACAATGTATCAACAAGAGACAGATATAAAAATTAAACAATTAAAATGTTATTATATAAAATATAATAAACATTTTTTCTTTGATTAGAGATAAAAATCGTTATCAAAATTTAAGGAATCCAATTTAACATTGTATTGAATGTTAATTTTTCAATAATTTCAATATATTAATCTAAAATTTTCATAAAATAAATTGATTATAGTATTTATTACGTTTTTTTAGAAGTTTGTTTTTTTATTTTTTATATATTAATGTTATTACTGATTGTTTTATACATACGTATACACTTGAAATAATTAACATGTACATACTTAAGTAATTAAAATGTTTAAACAGGTACGGAACCATTAGTAAAATGGAAATGTCTGTTCAGTATTTTCACTGATAAAATTACAATTTTCATATTTGAAAAATAAATATTGATATGATTTAACGTCAACCAATTTACATATTTAAAAACAGTATCATTTTTCTATTAATATAATTAATATATATATATATATATATATATATATATATCTTATTATTTTATAAATTATTTCTATTTCAAATAGAACAGCTTTTTTTAATGACCAGTTAACTTCTAAGTATTTATACAGAAAAACATGATCTTCTTTCAAATTATTATAACACTTAATTTATACATACAAATAAAACTCTTGTACGTACTCACTGTGCTGTAACATTCGGTATTTATTTACGTACTATGTAATTTAATGTGTGGGAAGTATCTGTAAAATGTTTTATATGTGAGGTTACTTGAATCAAATTTCAAAAGAAATAAGATCTTGTTATTTAACTGTCATTCAACGTTTTATGTTCTAAAAGCAGAAAAATATTTTTCATGGTTGTTTTCAGAAAATATTTTCGTCGTGTTAGAGAATTTCAGTGAGTTAAAAATTGTATTTGTACATAAAAATCATCTCTTAGAATATAAACTGTGAAACTTATAGTTATTTTATTCAGGTTATACTTGAAACGTTTTTTTAATAATACTTTTATGATTATTTTATTTAAACGAGCACGTTTGCTCTTATATAAAAATATAAATCAATATATAAATAATTCTCTAATGTAAAGAAAATATTAAGTTTCGTCTAAGATTAGAAACTTAATAAAGTTTAATAAAAAAACTAAAAATAGACAATTAAATGTTTTGAAATATTTGATATTTGATGTCTATGTATATTATTAGGTTGGTAGAAAAATAATTGCGGTTTATGATCTTCAAATTCATATACATTTTTTGTTTTTTGATTTTTCGAGGTATTTTAAGTGGTTCAGAACTATTGGCTGACTAATGTTTAACTTTTGTGTAAGCTTTCGAATTGTGCGTGGTTCTGATTTAACTCACGCCTTTAGTTGATAGTTATGAACTGAAGAAAGATGCCTGTGACCTTCTTCATCTTAAAATCTATTGTTCCTACCATCAAATTTTTGGTACCATTATTACACCGTACGTTACTTAATAGTACCTACACTAAAAGCATTGCTTAGTTCACGAGCATTTTATGCTGCTTGCCACCCATTTTGAAATCATAGAAAAATTGCTTTTATTTATTTCTTTTCCATTTTAATTCAATAGCCCAATTTGAAAGAAAATTAACAATAAAACCATAGTCTATGTTACCGAAATACAGAATGAAAAATTCACTTTTAAATGATATTGAATGTCACTTACATTGAAAAAATTTAGGTCAAAATTCAGAAAACAAAAACTGCAATTATTTTCCTACCAACCTTATATATATATATATATATATATATATCGAAAAAACTATAAAAATAATATAATAAATTATAAATATTTCCTTAATATTGATACTTTACTTCTCTAATAAATAATTGATTTCTTTGTATTATTATTTTATTTATCATGATACTTTTTTTATTGGTATATTTTTGTTTTCTTGAAGTTCTCTATTCATCTTAACGAATACAAGTTAGAATATATTAAAACATTAATACATGCATAGTTTCGATAAATTAATATAATAAATATTAATGAAATAGGTTTTATATTTTTGTTTGAATTTACAAGAATGTACACTTTGTAAATTTAATTAATAATTAAAAAGATTTTTTTAAAGTTAAAAATATCACACAAACACAATAGATATTTTATTATATATTTTTTTAAATATATATTTGTCTAAACAGAAAATATTTAACAATTATTAAACTCAAAATAAAAAAAATCAAGTAAATAGTCAAAATAATCAGTAATATTCGAACAAAATTAAACTGAAAATAATGAAGTAAAATACAATATAGGAAAATAAAATATATTACAGTCTCTATTATAATAAATACATTTGTCGAAGTAATATGTCAATAATTTTGAAAATTCAGTCAATTTTCTCTTTTCTTTCTTTCTATGCGGATTCACAAGTGTGTGGATATATATATATATATATATATATATATGTATCACACACACATAGAAATTGTGTCTTCTTTGAAATATAAGATTGAACACCATAAACATCTGTTTGAAGAAAACAAACTTCATAATCCATTGAAATTCATTCCACTTTTTGAGTTTTCGAATAAAATACAATATCTGTATTTTTATTTATGTTTCATATGTTTCTTTATGACCACTTTGGTTATGTTTAAATATAAGATATAAAATCTAAAATGTGCACAAACCGTGCTGTTTTATTATAAGAAGTAAATATACTAAAAAATACACACGCACCCACACACATATGTAATCACATACTTTATGTATATTTTATATACAAATATATATATATATATATATATATATATATATATATATATGTATAAGAGTTGGTATTATACCAAGATCAGAGAAATGGACACAATACGATTGGTTTTTACAACTGTGACACGACAAACATACATAGATAAGAATTTCTATTGTCGTGCCATGCGTTGCAAAAACATACCATTCTGATATTCGAATTTATCGAGCATACTATAACCTGGTAAACCGTAGTCTTTGTGATGTTCATATGATACTGTACATATGTTGTATAGAATATTTTGCTGCCTTTTGGATACTTAAATTGTACAGAGTGTTCAATAGTTTGAAATAATTGCGTGGTTAGTACCTAAATTTAACAGGCCGTGTTCAATTGAATAATAATCGTTATTAAAAGTATATTAATGGTTCACGAAGAATGATAAATGCAAAAAAATATAAAAAAATAATTAACTTCTTTATAAATTAACAAATTGATATAGTTCTTGTACATTTATTTAAAAAATATCAATTTGAAAAAAGTGTTTCCAGTTTTTTTAACTTTCATAAATAAATTAATTTTTAAAAAGTCAAAACTTCCTAAACATGTATATATATATATATAAATGTATTGTGGTATTTGAAAACTGAAGATCTTAAAAAAATAATTATATTTTATTAAAAGAAAATATTTATATAAGATATAAGTAGATTATTTTATTATCATGTGAAATCATCATGAAATATCATGAATAAATCAATTCATGAATTGATTGATTTCTGAATTGATTTATTCATGAAATTATCATGAATAAATCAATTCAGGATAATAGTTAGTGCAAGTGTTCTAATGAGAAATAATGTGTTTAATTTTTACTAATTTTTCTTTTTCTGCAGTTGATTTGAAAAAGATACTATTTGATTATTTTTTTTAATTAATGTTAATAAAAATATTTCAAATGTTAATATTTTCATTTATAAATACAATATATCTATTTTAATTATTAGTGTATAGAAAAATGAAAATTTTCTTTTCAATTTCAATCCAGTAAAAAATATTTGATTAATAAAATTTTCAAATATAGCATATTAATTTTTATATATTTTATGTATTCTTCATATCATTTTTCTATAATGTCATTTGTAATCTTAGATCAACACTTAGTTTTGAAAGATATATTTTATACAAATTCTTTATAATCAATTATTATACATTCAATAACAAACAATTTTCCAAATTTATATTTTCCAGTTATTTAATAATTTTTTTAAAATATTAGTAAGAATATTTAACAATCATTTTTTTATATAATGATTTTTTCGTATATTATATTTGTAATATTGCTATTAAGATATTAACAAAGAATTTATTTAAGTCACAATATAATCTTCAAAATATTGGAACAGATGATTAATCATTATATACACTTACCCTTTTTAATTACAAAACTATTTAATACACATAATTAAGAAACTAATATCTGTATAGATAATCCAATAATTAAAATGAACACATTTAGTAATAATGAACAGAAAAATTGTCATTCTTTATGAAAAAGGTTTCATTTACAGTACTTAAGTCTAAAAATATGTTATAGAGGCGAATTTAAATAATGTCTTAGTTATATACTTATTTATATGTGGTGTATATACACATATTATATATATATATATATATATATATATATGTGTGTGTGTGTGTGTAGGTGTGTATGTGTATATAAATTACCATATAAATGTGAACATATTTCCCAAGTCACTGAATTTCAACGTTAAAAAGCATCGACCATCAATCGTTGTAAAAAGAACGGACATGATAAATGTCCGATAAAAAATTAATCAAATTCCATTTGGTACAACGTCTCGATGTGCATTTATTCAATGCGCTTTTGTTCTTTGCAGCCATGTGTGTTCGCTAGTTTCGGTCGACGGGTGCCTTCCTCTTTCGAAGCAAAACTCTTGCGCTTTGACATTTAGAGATCTGTTTTCTGTTCTTGTTATCGAAGCAGTAGACCTCCTTGAGCACTCCGCTCACGAACTGAATCTCATTTACAATGGTCGATATATATCGAAAGAGATCGTAAAGTGGTTTAAATTCGTCCTGCGCTCTCGGATCTCACTCTCTCACTCCACCCTTCCGTTTCCTGACAAATACGATACTTTGCGTCACAAAATATACGTTTTAAGAGACGAGGGAAAAAATCGAAAAATATCACGAAACGTGATGCCACCCGGTGACAATTTCAATTAGGTGATATATTTCTTTAATGTGCACTCTCCAGTTGTATGCTAAACGGATATGTGTACCATATGTGTATACGTCATTAAATTACATTAATTTGCTTGAAATATCTGTATAAACTATATGAGTTTAAAACATAGAAACGATTTTAATACGATTATCTGTATGTGTTTGTATTATTTGTTAACAGATTCTTTTCTAATTATCTACGAACATGATATGAATATAAATAATGAATATATTTCTCAATAACAGCTTATATATATATATATATATATATATATATATATATATATATATATATATATACATACATATACACACAACATGTTTTATGTGATATTATTTAGTACAACTTTCTTGATATAAAATATTGATTGCTTTTTTTATTTGAACAATTTGTTACTTATAATTAGTTATAATACACACACACACACACACATATATATATATATATCTTTATATATGTATTACAAAAACACGTTTAAATAACAAGTAATATTTAATTTTTATATTACACAATTTATTAAAATTTTTTTTAGGTATGATTTTAAAAAACAATGTAATTGTTTCTTCTTCTCTAGCAATCCTCAGTCTTATATCTTCTGTCTCTGGTGACATTATATGAACCGTACAAGAAACATGACTTCACCTTATACAAATCTTATAGAAAACCATGTATGGTTTGTATAAGGAGAGAATGAGGGTGGTCACTATCATCCATATATGATCATTAAGCCTATCAAATGCGACCTTCTTTACCTATAAGTGTAAGGAACATATAAAGTTACTTTATATGCGTTATAAAATTAAAATAAGGTATATATATAAGGACTCATGTAAGGATTCAGATCTTTTTATGAATTGTATAGGGAATATCTCAAACCTTATACGAAAGATATAAGGGTAAAGATTACTAAAGATTTTACAAACATTTCATTAAAATAGATTATTATTTTTAACATCAATTCATTTATTTTACATAAGTCTGTTTATATAATATAAAGTTTTTATTTTATGCATTGTAAAACTGAAATTATTAAAATAAAAATCAATTTGAACAGTGAAAATGTATGTGCTATATATATATATATATATATATATATATATATATATATATATATATATATATGTAAAGAAATAATATCTTTGATAAAAGTTTTGTATATTTTCATGATCTTTAATTATTAATACAATAGAATTTGAATTTTAGTTGGAATGAATTGAATTTGTTATTAATAATTCTTTATATATATATATATATATATTCATTATATTACTTGATATCATAAATAACATGACCTATTTTTTACATCTTTTAATAATAAACATTTAATGAATTATTAAGAAACATCAATATTACAAAAAATATATTAAAAGTTTACAATCAAACAATATAAACTTAACAATATCTTTTGGGAATAAAAAAGAGTTAAGGAGCTTTGCCAACTGACCTCAATTTTGACGAAGCTTATTTTGAATATGAACTTGTTTGTTTATGAATATTCACATTTAAAATCACACACACACCAACACACACACACACACATATATATATATATATATATATGTATAACACAAAATAATTTATTATAAATATTTGATTTACTTTAAATAAGTAAATATCTTTAAAAAGATACTTTTTTCTGAATTGTCAATAAAAAATGTTGATGTTGAATAAATCATTTTCGTTGTAATATTTTCCAATTATTTACTTTTTTGCATTTATTTTTTTCTATTTGACAGTATTATTTGTTTAATTTGGGTGTAATTGAGTATTTCTGCAAAATTGCTTTCGAAAAATATTAGTGATATAGTAAATGCTTTTGGGTATTTTTATTTTTCAAAAATATTAAAAAGGTCCATTTAATGATATTATATTTCATTCATTGATAAAAAGTAAACAAAAACCTTACATAGTTTGCATAACATGAGTAAATAAAATAAACCTTATTAAAACATACACCATTTTCAAATATGTTTTTATCAAATGAATTCTTCTTGTTCAAAACTTCTAAAGCTACAAATTCTAATGTTAAAATATTCTCAAGTACATTTTATTTTATTAGTTAAAAAGCTTATCACTTCACATAGTTTTACTGTTATATCGCAAATAGTTTCAATATCAGTACAGTAATGTTTCTACTGTAAAACCGAACATTGTTTATGGACATTAAGTTCAGTTCCATCTGTTTCAAATATCTTGACTGTTTCTAAAACTGTTAAATGAGAACAATGTTGAGTTACCCCAATGTATTTGTATTCTATTTATATTATTTACTTATAAATACCGTTTGAAAAATGTATTTTTTAATGATATAGCATCCATTTTGTTTCATCTGATTTATTAGTTTATTTTAATGTCATCCTTAATGATTATAAAAATATTAATAATAATATATCAGTGACATCTGAGAAAATTAAATAATTTGAAGTGAATTATCGAACAAACTGTTCACAACTTATCCAATACTACAGAGTAACGTACATTCTGAATAGTTGTACTTACAATAATTCATACAAAAGAATCATAAATGTTTGCTTTATCTGACTGTTTGTGTTGAAAAACTATTCGATTAATTAAATTTACGAATAGTTTACATACTGTTCCATAAATGTTTTATATGAAATTTCTAACTCAATTTATAACATTTGAAGTATCTGTTCAAAACATACTTCACCCGAAATGTTTAGTCTGATATGGGTTCTACAACATGTAATATATTTTTAATCGACTGTAATAAATTGAAGTGGTAGTGTTTCAAGCTCAATAGACTAATATAACATGGTTTAAACGCTGCGAAACGGTATTTAATCCTCGATCATGATTTATTATGTTATACATCAATGTACTTGAAACTTATTTTTAGAAATTGTGTTCTATTGTTCAGTGAAAATAATAAACACATGGATGGAAATGATTAGTACTACAAGATTCTATAATGCAAGTTCATTAAACTTGTATTATCTAACTTTATATATATATATATATTACAAAATTTATATCATTTTCTAGAAATATATATTAATTAATTTGTTCGTAGATTAATACTATTTATAAAATATTTATTTATGGTTTCATACATACATTTCTTACGTTATAATTATTATTTAAAGATTTTTTTTGTTTTCCTTTAACATATTTCATATGAATTAGAATATAATCATACATTTTTAAAACATTTATTATTTGCCTTATTTGTGTAACTCCGTCATATTCTAAATTATTATACATTTTTCAGATACGCATTCTCCGCAAACAATACTTATAAAGTACATCTTGTTATTTTTATATTTCTCCTTTCCATATCATCATTAACCACACAGTATTTTTAGATCAATCCATGTTTTGTATTTTTCATTCAAAATACGCGAAGTTATATCACAAATTTTCAAGTGTTGTACATTTCTGTGAACTTTCAGTTTTCCTTTCGTTTATATTTTTTGTTAACTCTTTACACTTGCAGATTTTGTTTTCACTTCACTTACCAGCAACTTGAACATAGTTTTTTAACAAAATAGTAAGTAACAAATAACTTCAAATGAAATTATATAGCATTGTAAATATTCATTTATTCAAATGAAACTTCAAAAATACATTTATTAATTCATTGTAAAATAATATTTTTTTGTTATTTGTTAATAATATTTTTTTTCAAAAATAATATTTTTTTGTTATTTGTTAGATTTACGATGTCCCTTCAAAGGGTGACAATCGAGTAAACAGGGTTAATATTAAAATATTTTTTTGTTTGAGGCTAGAGATAATATTTCTTATTGTTTAAGTTACATATATATATATATATATATATATATATATATATATATTACATAGAAAAATGAAACATAGTTCAAGTAGAGTAGTGTAAAAATGTATATAAAAAATGACAAAAAAAGTGACTGAAAAATAAAATAGGTAAAAATAGCAAACTTTATATCAAATAAAAAGAGTTAAGAGTTAATATGACAGATATAAACTGAAAACCTTCTCTTTTTGTAATTCCGTCCACTTGAACCTCATAAAATAACAGACTAATTACAGAAATTACTTATTGAAAACTAAATATATAAAATCACAAAAAAAATAATAGTGTTGAAATATAAAAATCATAAAACTTATTATAATATAAACGACGAACACTGAAAATTAGAAATAATTTGAGAGAAGCTTTCTAATTGTTAATAACGAATGGTTAAAAAGTTTAATTTAATGTTTTTACACCTGTGATCAGATTGAGGCGTTGTCCTGATGGTCTCTGTTTTTCTATATCATCTAACTATATGTTCTCCTGTTTGAAAAGCAGGCCATCTAAAATCAGATGATTTAAAAGTACGTAGACTAAATGGACAACGCATTATTTTAAGAGAAACAAATATTTAATCATCTTTTACAACATAAAATATTAACAATAAATATATTTCGTTCAAAAAACTATTTTTAGTTTTTGATATTTAATATTATTCGGTATCTATTTATCTTTTATAGATCTATTACACTATTTGAACATAGAAACAAATAATCAATCTGTACTTTCATATTTTCTACAATGTCTATTTGTTGTTCAAATAAATTATTCTTAGCATATATTTAACTTAAAAAATAAGTTGTGTAGTATTTTTTAAAACAAATTTAAAAAACCATCTTTAAAAGGGAGGATTCAATATAATAATTTGACATATATTCTAAATATAACTCTGAAATTCTTTTTTTTTCCTCTTATAACAATTTATATATCGGTTTTGTATTTTTATTAGGTTTTGGATTCTTTTTTAAAAGTGACTTCACAAATGAACATATCAAAATATTATTAATTAAAAAAATCTATATAAAAATCTATGTCTCATGTTAAAAATTAAGCTTTTGTTACAAATTTAAATACTATTTACGAGTTTTTTAAATTCATTTGTAAAAATGACGTTTCATTGTAAAAAAGGCAGATAAAATAAATAGTTTTGTGGTGATTCGTCGAAAAATCACGACCTAACAAATGAATATAATACATTTTAGTGTAGTTTCAGCAAATAAATTTCGTGAAACGATCGAGTGAATAGAATTATCTGTTTACTTGTACGACTGATTAATTTCATTATCTATCGCTATTCTGTCCATGCAACTAAACACGCACTATTTGTACACGCCTATTCAACTACTTGCACGAGTGCACACTAATTCCACAACTACATGCACGACTGCACATTAAAACCACAAAATACCCGATTTATCAGTAACATGTAAACGCTATATGTTTCTTTCCAGTTATCAGAATTCGTAAAAATTTATAAAATCGATTCTGTGAAATGTATAAATTCTTTTTAAAAATACTGACATATTTTAAAATATATATTAGATTTTATGAAATTTATAATAATAAAAATGAACGATCTATTTTATGTCAGTGGTAAATATAAAATATAAAATTTTTGACGCTTTTATTTATGAAAATTGATGTGTTTTTGTGACAAAGGATATTAAATCATAATTTTTGATTTTTTTACTGAATAATCGAGAACCGGTCGTAATTAAATCGCTCAGTGTACATTTATAAATTCCATGATTTATATATATATATATATATATATATATATATATAATATTTATAAATCATATCGTTTGCTAATTAATATCTACTAATTTTTTAATATTTATACCAGAGAAGTTTTCATTAAAGTATAATTATCTGAAAAACAGAGAATTTAAAATAATAAACTATATGAATATAATATTTATTTTATAAATATTTCATTTGAAGCTGATAAACTAAAAATCTGTATATATTTTAACGCTTATTATCATAAGAGGTTTTTATTAATTTATAATTTTATTCTTTTATTATTTATTGAATTCACGGACGAATTTATTAAATGGAGTATAATATCTCAAAGAGAATTTATAACTAGTACAAGAGAAATATAAGCTTGTAAGCTTTTAGTGAATGAATATCCCTAAATTATTATATTAGACTACTGTACCAAATAGATTTTATTAATTTTGATTATAAAAAAATTTATTATTTTTAATTAATTGTAAATAATCTTGATTTTTCTAAAAAAATTACTTATTACATTGTGATTTAAATAGTTTTTTATGTTTAAATTCAGTTACAGTAAAAAAAAACTATTTGCTAAACATAAGAAAATGTAACTCTATCAACTTTTTATTTTTCTATTTATATTTTTTGAACTATTTTATTTAAAAAAAATCTAACATATATACGAGTATAACAGTAAGTAAATAAAAACTACACTTTATTCAAACACAAATTCTAAAAAAAAGTAGTAAAAAAATTCAAACACTCGTTTGAACAAATTCTATGAATAAATACATATATTGAAACTTTTTTCGTATGGCCCGCATACAGAATTCGATTATAACACATATGCAATGCTTATCATAATAAAATCAATCCGTCCATATTTTCAACATTTCGCTTCGAACTGACGATCTCTGGTTTTCCGGTTGAGTAAATTAACTATTGCGCCAACGGCGTCTTTCGTAAAATTATTTTCTGTTACGTACACATCATTTGCGTTTTATTTAAAAAAAATGCGTTGTTACAGTAAATTCTAAATCATTTCCCATCCATTAAACAGAAAATTTGATAGCGTTCCTACATAAATTATTTATGTTGCTACGCTTTGAAGTCTAATATAATACTAAGCACTATATATATATATATATATATATATATATATATATATGCGTACTAAATTGAATTTATGAGGTCATCTTTCAATGGAACAATAATTGTTTTGAATTTTCAATGGACTTCCATTTTATCATATTTTTTGAATTATAAGCTAAATATAATTTGCATTACACAAAAAAATGATCAATTATTATTCTCAATACTCAGGATTAACTTTTTCATACATGATTTATTTATTTTATTTTTATACTGATTTAAACGATGTATTGGGTCTTCCTACAAGTAATGAGATATTACCATATATGTGAAAATGGATGATCCAATACTTTACAATTATTGAAATGACGTATCAAATGCATATACTGCTTAATTGTATATAATATTTTCTCAGTCTTATCGTGGAAGATTGACAGTAATCAGGAAAATTTACAAGAAAAAATATTAGTTATCATGGAAGTGCTAAAGAGTATATTAAACAAAATTTGTTTGGGAGTTACGTCAGGGCAACAACGCTATAACTACAGTGAAAAAATTGTGGGAAATTTATGGTTGATATTATTAGTCTAAGCTAAGGGAAAAATTGGTTTCAATAATTTCAGTCCGGGAATTGCAGCCTTGAAGATGAGGAAAGGTCAGGACGTCCTCAAGGGTTTGATGATGAGATCCTGCGAAGACTAGTGGAGCAAAATTTTAATTCAACGGTAGAAAAATTAACCAAGATGCTCAAATCAATGCATTCAACTATTCATCAGTGCTCGAAAATGATTGGTAAGGTTTTTAAGCTGTGTCGATAGGTTCCACACAAGCTTATTTAAAATAACGTGTGGAAATGTGCATTTCTCATCAATTCCGGTTGCAAAATGATCCATTTATGAATATAATTGTTACTGGTAATAACAAGTGGATTGGTTATAACAATATTAAACGTCAAAGACAATGGGTTAACTGCAACTAAACACTGTCTTCAACTGGAAAAGGAGTGCTTCATCGAAAAAAGTTTGTTGTCTGTTTGGTGGGATATGGAAGAAATTATCCATTGACCTGTTGCCAGGGGATCGAACCATCACAAAGGAGTTATGTTATTAACAACTGGTACGGCTAAAACAATTTATTGACTTAAAAGGGCCTGCATTAATGCAACCGAAAAGGACCATGATAATGTCCGACCTTACACGGCACGCAAAACCTTCAAAAAACTGAATCAATTTGAATAGGAAGTCATAACTCATCCACAGTATTCTTCTGACCTATTACCATCGGATTATCATCTATTATGAAGTCTCCAAAATCACGTTAATGAAAAGCTGCTTAATACAGAAAGTGATGTCTTAAGGGAGCTCAACTCTTTTTTAATGCAAAGCTCAAAAAGGTCTATCGTCAATGAATTGAAAATTTAAGATAAAGGTTGAGTTGTAAATAATAGAAAATATATTTAGGATCAAAATTAAAACGTCATTTTTTTACTGTTTCAAAACTTATTTTAAAATATTACATTACTTATAGAATGATACAATAACATTTTTTCAACTCTGAAGTACATTTTATATTTCCGAAATTTTAATACTATTTTAAGATCATCGAACAAATGTAATTGGTGAAATAATTTTTGAAAATAATTTTTTATGGTGTTCAATTTTTAAAACACAAAAAAATCAGGTTCATTTGTATCTTATCGTTCTAAAAGTAATCACTAAAATACACATAATGAGTACTCAGAATGATCAATCAATAATTATTGAACAGTTTAAGCGGAAACATTTTATAAAAAGTGAAAATTTTTAAAAATGAATTGAGCTACACTGCTAAAATATTTATTTGGATAAATTATTTTATTTTTAAATCCGTCAGTTGCACGGACCTCTATGCAAGATTAATATCTCTATAAGCAGGATACTAACTAATTATCATACCTCAAAGAAAAAGAAGATACTTTCTACTCGAGAAATATAATTATTTTCTAAGAATGAAACTTTGAAATCATAATGGAAAGATTTAATAAAATATTGATGTTTCGTTAATTCGTAAATTAAACATAACATTCTTGATAGTTTAGTAATTATCCTTGAGAATGTTATGACAGATTTTAGTTGATATTCTTATATTGTTATTCGTAATTATTTTTCAATCGAACGAACAAAATAAATCATCTGAACTAAATATGAATTATTTTCTAATTTCTCGTATCATAAAAATATATTCATCCAATTTGAATCCAAATAAAATCATTGAGCATGGAATTTATTCGAAATTAAATCTAATTAAGTAATGGACATGCACAAAAATGATCCGTTTTTGTACTTCTATGAAATGCATTTAATTTTTTCCACATGTGGAATTTAAAAACGAATGTAACATTTTAATATCGATTTTTTATCAATAGATCACATCTAGATTTATTTTCAACAGTTTGTTTCGAATTCGATTTATTTCATAATGAAAGTACGAATCAAAGCAATGTATATTGCACTGTTCATAACAAAACTAATCCCTTTGTTTCCACTAATATCAAGTGATGTGAAATGGGTACAGGACATTTGGTTGACATTTCGAATTAACAAATATCAATATTCTAGTGAGCTGTTATTCGCATAACTAGCATGAAATGATCTAAGTTATGAAAATTAATAATTTGTGTGTTAATGAATAGGTTTCAATAATTTAAATAATAATATTAACTCGCACTTTAATAAATATAATTTATTCACTTATATATATATATATATATATATATATATACATACATGTTTATTTGAAATATACTGGAAAATTTGCAAATATATAAGTATAAATTGAACAACATATTGAAATATGAATAAATAAATAACGAACAAAATTTTATATTACACCTCCTAACAATACAGAAAACACATAAGAATATAATAAAGAATGCACAATACGACCTAGAACTGGTGTCAAAAATTTACATCGACAACCAATATCCAGCTGAATATGTCTGAATAAATGAAACCGATAGTGAGCAAAAAAAAAATAGTGCCCTAAAGGAAAAGACAAACAATTCAAATCCAACTGCACAAGTATAAAATAAATTGCATTTATATATATATATATATATATATATATATATATATATATATATATATAATATATATATATATATATAGTAGACCCTCACCGAACAACTTCCCCACCGAACGACTGATCGCACAACGACCAGACCTCATGAAGTAAGAATTGCTCACCATAAGAGTATCATATCTCGTGAAATAACGGCAGTAACTAACTGCATTACAGCTTGATGGATGTTGTGCAATAACCCCCCTCAAGACCCTTCCTCTCCTTGACAATTCTTCTAGTCATGACCCTAACTTAGCCTTGTGTCTGATGTCTCAGTGTGATTTTATAAAGATTGAGTTCTTACCATCTAATAGCTCAAAATATATATTAAGTTATTACCATCTAATAGCCCCTAATTGCCATAGCCCATGGATTAGAAGGGTAATTTCTTACTTTAAGAAACTTTATACAAACAGAATGTTTAGGACATGTTTCTATGGTACCAAAACCAGCGGTTAAAAATCAAGTATTATAGAACATGATTCATGTTACAAAATTAAGTATATAATTGTATTTTATAAAACATTACAAAACGGCAAAAACTATTGTTTGAATTTAAAATAAAAGTATTTCTTACAAAACTATATCTAGTTGCCGCACAATGCAGAATAGTGTATAAAAAATGAAAACGAGAATAAGATGAGAGCGTAGAAAATGTGAAACCAGACGCTCGTGTCGACTGAATAAGAATATATTTGAATAAATACTTACGCAGACGGATACAAAAGGGAATGGAAGAGATTAAGTGCCGGGTCACCTCAAAATCGGCGCATATGCAGACTTTACGAGCGCAGATATCCCTAATTTAACGTTCCGTGGCGGATAACGTTCAATCAATAAATCTGATAACGGAACGGAATCGGACAGTCTCATTAATTTTTATCAGAGATTTAATTTCTGAATTTCACGTTATTTGTTACTTCGACGCACATCCGTATTGGCAAAATATTTACAATACAATGTTTAATAAAGACAAATAAATCGGTTAGATAATTGATTTTTTTTCCTCTTCGTTATTACCACAAATTCGTCACTTGAATATTGAACTTTTTTATATATCGTTTTTATTTCAATTTATACTGTTTTGAATATATATATATATATATATATATATATATATATATAAATTATAAATAATATATTTTAGATCTATCAATTCTGCTATTTTTTCAAATACCAAATATTTTTTTTAAAATTATTTAAAAAAAATATAATAAATAAACTGTTTGGAAATTAAATGTTAACTTCATAAAAAATTAACGATATCGATTCTCTCTCTACTTGTTTATTCATTATTTAAAATTAGTATAAAATCAATAATTGTATTATCTCTACAGAAAAAATCTGTAGATATGTCTTGACAAAAAAGGGATGATAACCCTTTTCTAAATGTGTGAATTCGATTACTACGAATTCCAATTCAAGCAGTCTTAAAAAGATTTGATGTTCGTAAACCTGCAGAGTATCCTTGTTCGATCCTTTTACGGTCCACAAAATACATTTAGAGAAATCTTTTATTATTCTTACTTGAAAAAATATTAGGATTAATTTTCAACAATTTGAAAACAATACTATAAAAAATTAACTTTATAATTTGAGCTGAAAATTATATTTTTTTTGCTAATTTAAGTCATGAAAATAAATATTTAGACAGGAAAAATATCACAAAGAAGATAAGTATTCAAATGTATTAGAGAGGAATTTGAAGGGTTCTTTTATTAGGTTTTTGCAGAGTTTGGTGTAATGTAAAATTATTCATGTTGAAAGTATTTATTTTGTTGGTGGGAATTTTATAGTAAAAATATATTTAAAGAAGAATATCGAGAAAAAAGATTGATTGAATAATTTTCTATAAAATATTTTGTTAATAGTTTTTTCTTGATATATTCAAATTGTATATTAAATAAAATATTTTTGAAAATATTAAATTCCTGATTTGCTGAAAAAATTCCTTTAAAATGTAATAGAAATTCAATATATTTATGTTAAAAATCAAGATTATTTAAAAGTATTTTATTAAAAATAATTTATTAACATTTTAGTATTATCAAAATTTTTCCTTAAACTATTTTTTCATTAATAAAAACATCTTTTCTATTATTTATAACCGACGAATCTTTTTGAAATCATAACCTACATTTTTATAAAATTAAATAGTAAAATAAAAATATATTTGTTGATTTATTTATAAAAAACTCTATTTACTACGAATTTTTCAAACTTTTTCTGAAAGCTATCAAGAACAACTGTCGAATAGCCATTGAGTTATTGTCTAGAACGTCTTGAAATAAAGAAAAAAAAGTTAGAATATATTATCCCTTGCAGACTGACAATAACAAAAAGCTCCTCGAAACGCATCTTTGATGTAAAGTATCATTGAACAAAGAGGACCAATGTTAAGTTTCTGATTATACTGAAAATTTTAGAATATAAGTGATTCTGTTTTAACCGACTTTGAACTTTAACCTACATTCAATTTTAATTTAAAAGTGTTTTTTATAATAATTTGTCAGGAATATATATTTTTATATAATTAGATAAATATGTTTTTATAACATGTTTTCTAGATAAATCAAAAAATATTTAATCGTTTTTTTTTAAAAAGTATTATTAGTATTTTAGTAATGTTTTCTTTTTATAAATTTATCAGTCTGAATTTAAAATTAATAAATTAAAATTAAAAATTTATATAAAATCATTATTTAAAAAATAAATCTTACCAAATTACATATAAAGAATCAATTTATATAAGTACTTCCTAGAACACATATATACACTGTTCTTAAAACGTTTCCCTTTCTTTCCGAGATCAAATAATAGTAGATTATAGTCAATAAATTTACTTCTACTTTGACGTAAATGATATCATTCTTTATTCATTGACTGAACTTCGGCTTAGACAACTTTTGTTCTACTAATCTGGATGGATCACCATTTTTTAGAACATAAACTTTACTGCTAGATTAGTTCTTCGGTATAGAATTGGTTGTTCTGTACCGATTTCGCACAGAATAACTACAGAAACTCTTAAAAAAAATATATAAAAAATCACTAGCGGAGATAAAAACAGGTCATTGTTTTTGATTTTATTGGGACATTTTGCCAGTCTGAGTGTATCATTTAGATTTATTCATTTATATTAGATATTTTAATTTAATGCAGATTTATGACTGAAAAAGTAATTATGTATTAACAGAAAATAACACAATGGAATACAATTTTAAGCGAAGAAGTCATTTATGTAATGCTGAACAACATGTTGTGTTTAACAAACTCAGTAGTTTATATTTACTGCAATTTACACAAAACAAGTATAGTATCTTTTAAAATACAGTCTAGACTGTTGACCAATGATCTATGGGTTCAGTTCAGGTCACATTTCATCAAGCAACTTGCTATCGAACATGAAGAGAAAATAAAGGTTTATTTTTATAAAAAACCACAACTTTATATATATATATATATATATATATATATATATATATATGTATATATATATATGTATATATATATATGTATATATGTATATATATATATGTATATGTATATGTATATATATATATATATATATGTATATAAAATATTAGGTTGGTGTAAAAATAATTGCGGTTTTTATGTATCTTGTATAAAGACGCATATATCAGTTAAACATTATATTTATTAATCAAAATAAAGACCATTGGCCTGCACACATTTTTCCTAATGGGAAACAAGTTTGTTGATTCCTACAAGATAGAATTCTAGAGTCCTGGAAGTAATAAATTCATCGAAAGCGCAGAAAAATACTCGCCGAATTGAAAATGATAAAAACCGCAATTATTTTGGCACCAACTTAATAAAATATACTTTTTCGATTCGATTTCCGTACAAACAAAGTTATTAACTAAAGGCACAAGAATTAGGCTAAATGTAACGGAAGGCATCTTCATAATAAGTATTAAATTAAAATAGTATTTCTCCAGTAATTAGAAATTTAAGAAGGTAATTGAATAAGCGGCGAGAAAAGAAATTTAATTAAAGGATCATTTAACAGCAGCTAATTATTATTCAACGTATTAGAGAGACCTGAAAATCGCAGCGCCGGCTTTCTAATGACAACAATTAAACGACGCCTACACGTCGGATTTCCGTCCCGCCGCGTCCCTCGTCCGTAACGCGTTCAGGCGCGACGGAAATGCAATTTAAAGTTTTCCCATCCATCTCCCTAATACGACATCCTCATAATATATGCCAAGTTTTAAGTACGTTACGTACGCCACTAGAGGTAAATAGCTTCTAGGCAGAGGTGCTGCGTGTCCGCGATTTTCAGTGCCGAAACCGCGACGATGTCGCGTGATCGATGCGCGTTTGAGTAATGTGAATGTAATTCGAAAAATATATCGAGGGGATGATTTTTTTATGACGGTACGATAACTGAAAATGCGATACGGGTACAGCATGAGATCATAACAAGTGGACGTTTATGTCGTAGCAGATTAGATTAAGCTTTATCGATCATTTTTTATTAATTTTTTATCCATTAACTCGTTTTAAAACGATTCCACACGCACGCGGTGTTAAATTATAAAACGTTTTGCTCGTCGAATTTATTTGATGAAATATTTTTTGAAATGCTTTTAGATATGTATAAACATATCATGTGTGTGAATAAATAATGTATAAATAATTATTCACGTATTTATAAAAAAATGAATTTTTAAAAGTCCAATTGCTAAAAATAATGAACTATTAAAAAATAAAAGACTAATAAAACACCTTCTTCGTTAAAAAAATAATACGGTTCTTTTTAAATATTTTTACCAGAAATTACTCTTTGAAAAAAGAACACCATTCTTTTTTTCTGCCACAATCTTCATTTTTCTGTTTATAGCATCATCCATATAAAATAATTCAAGTGTTAGGTTGGTAGAAAAATAATTGTATTTATGACCTTTAAATTCATTTAAATTTTTTTCTTTTTTGAGTTTCCTAACTGTTTTAAGTGGTCTAGAACTGTTGGATGACTAAAGGCTAAGTTTTTGCAAGCTGTCGAGCTTGTCCGTGGTTATGATTCAACTAACGCCTTCAGTTGGTGATTATGAACTGAAAAAGAATGCCCGCGATCTTCTTCATCTTCAACGTTCTCGTCTTCACCACAAAATATTTGGAACTACTATTACACCGTGTGTTTCTTAACAGTACCCACATCAAAAACGTCGTTTAGTTTACGAGCAATTTCTACTACTCTACCACCCGTTCTGAACTCCTACAAAAAAATATACTCTTATTTGCTTCTTTTTCATCTTTAATTCAATAGCCCAATTCGAATCAAAATTAATAATAAGACCAAAGTCACTGTAATCAAAAACAGACCGAAAAATACACTTTAAAAATGATATTAATTTAAACACGATGAAATGCCACTTTCATTGAAAAAAAATTGCTAGAATTCAGAAAATAAAACCGCAATTATTGTCCTACCAACGTAATATTTCCATTTTATTCAATTGTTTTTAGTATTTTATTGCATATTTTTCATTTTTAAACAGTTGTTAATTTGTTCACTAACTTGTTAACATAGATTCGAAATTAATTTTTATTCAATTTCAGATAGTATTACATAATACTTTTTTTTCATAGTTTCATTTAGAGCTTAATATAGAATATGACATTATATATATATATTGTATGAATCTCCGTAAGCATTTGGCATTAGCTCGAAACTAGTATTACCTGTTCGACACATGATCCTTTGTTTAATTTCAATGACTTATAAATGTATATCAGACACGATACTACGGTCGTCAGTAACAAGATTTAGCTTTGAGTGCACCGAGTATGATGATACATAGACCAGCAAATCCTCAATATAACTATCACGTTCATTAGTGGAGATGTCGGTTTATATACTACTAAGGTCTGCATGGAACATTACCACCTTCCGCAGGCTATTTCTATTGAATATCTATTAAACTAGTATTACAATATGCTACACATTTACAGTACTATGCATATACGATAAGCTTTTAATAATGAAGTGATACTGTTTGACGGCAGTTAGATATTTGATCAAGATTCGCTTTGTTTGTGCCATAGTTGATGTAGGTATTAAAAATAAGATCTAATTTCGTGTCAAGTGTTAAAGTTAAATCTGATATTGTACAAAGTTTAACTCTGGATTAATTAAATTGTTGATTAGGTTGTCACAAAATGTGTATTGTTCGAAATATTCATTTTTAATTAAACTTATATTAATAATTCATATTTTGACATGCATGTTTTCAAAATAAGTAAATAAAAACCTAGGTCTTTATATTTATATATACTAGTATTGAGTCCGTTAAAATTGATAGGAAAATAGAAAGAAACAGAAAGAAAAAACTGTTTCTTGGTTTTTACCACACAATATATTTAAACATAAAAATATCTAAGAACGAAACTTACAAAAAATAATCTTGAAACCTATGTCCTTTTTCTGTTTATAGCGATCAACTGAATGTGTTTGTTTAATCATAATCACTCACAACAGTTCGAGAGTTTGCACAAAAGTCAAGCGTTAGTCGTCCAGCTGTTCTGGACTACTTAAAACAGCTAGGAAAATCAAAAAAAAAGAAAATGTATATGAATTTGAAGGTCATAAACCGCAATTATTTTCCTACCGATCCAATATTATAAATAAACTTTATTTTTATTTTCTCGTGTCATTCTCGAAATCACTTTAAGACATAGTTGTATTGAAGCTTCAATACTACACATTTGTCATATAATGTCAAATAAATATCAATAAATAAGTATTCTGCAATGAAACAGTGTTAGTGTGCGTGTATGTATGTAAAATTTTATTTTTAAAATATGTATTCACCGATGTTCTTCTCTCATTCATCATCCCGTCAGCTTCCAGACAAATCCTCGTACATTTATCCTCGACGGACTCAGCTAGAGTCTCATATCTGATATATTATATAAGAAGTTTTATGACGAAATAAATTTCGTGTAACATTATAAGTCAGCAAGATAAAAGATATGCTCTTTTTTGATCATTTTCGTGTCTGCACGTTGTATGACTAGCGTGCTGCTATTCTGTTTCAATTTCTCGTGTCAAGAACAATTTCACAATTATGAGACAACTTATGATATCTCTACGTATATATGTAACACAGACCTATATATTAACATACATACTGTATGTATACATACATATGTGTACATATATACATACATACATATACATATATATATATATATATATATATATATATATATATATATGTATATGTATGTTATGAAGACAATATTTCTTTTAACTTGTAATTAGGTCTTTATGAAAAAAAAAGTTTAATGAAAAACATATTAGAAAATATTTCCTTTACATAAATCATATTTTTCTTTCTACGTTGTATGTTATGTTTTTTGATTAAATATTTATTATATAATCAACATTAAATACTGCTATAAAATATTTTCTAAAATCATGTTTTCGTGATCTTGTAGTTGTTTATTTTTTAAAAATATAGTTGTTATTCAAAAATTAATTGCCTTACTAGTATAAAAGTATGAAAAATATATGTTTATCTCCACAAAATTTTATAATAATTTAGATAGGGATATAAGGGAATATTTTCACTTATTAAAATGACTATTTGTCTTGGATGTTTGTCAAGACAACTATTAACTTTAACAAATGCTGTAATAACTGATCCACAATACAGACCATAACAAAAGTTTAAATTCTTCGTGTCTGATTTGGTAACTAAACGTAAATCTATGTATCCACAAAGATGAATCAATACTGTGATAAATTAAATAACGCTTAAAAACTACACAATAATAAACTCAGATAAAAACATCTACAAATAATTAAAGAAAAATACCTGTTTGTGTTCAAGCTGATTAATAGCTATTTAACTCATATAAAAATGAAATATTAATCATAATTTTGTATCAAAAACTGATAAAAAAGAAATTATTTATTTATAAATTTATTTCATGAATTATTAAAAAAAAAACAATATAAAATATACCCTGTACAGAATCTGCAACATAATGCATGTTCAACATTGATGTATAGAAGATGGAAGATATAACCTCAAAACTGGTTGATTGCAGTCGAGTACGAAGCTCTTGTAATTCGGTGTCATTTGTGATTATTATGCATGAAGTTACATGCATACAAAGTTCATTAAAGTTGATTAAGATATCGTTAGTTGTGCATCTACTAGTTTTAATCATCAATTTATTTTGACTAACGCTTATACTATATTATAATTATTTAGGTCATACTCGTTGACTAGATACTAAATTTTTGAACTAGTTTCTCCTTTACATCTAAAAAAATATGTAAGCTAGAAATATTTTCACAGATTTATTGTCTTTTTCGAAAAAATATTTTTTTTTATCTAAATTGCAACTAGACCTTATATATTTATTTAACTTTTATCTCACGCACCGTATTAGTCCGATTATAAGACGAATCCCAGTCTTTTCCAAAGAAATCAAAAAAACGACCTCGATTACAAGACAACACGCGGTTTTTCCTCAAAAAAAATGATTTAAAAAAATGTTGATTTACTTTTTAATAGAAAGTAATATTTACAAATACATATTTAAAATGCCTACAGTAATGTACCAGCCTAAACTTCTGAAGATCCTAATATAAGACGACCCTTGTTTTGTATGAAAATGTGTGGAAAAAAGTCTCGTCTTACCTTCAGGCTAATACGGTATTCATTTCTTTAAAAGTATTTTTAGAGCTATGAGTTTAGTGCTCGTTTATTGTCTCCACAGTATTATTCACGTAGAATCTTTTCGAAGAAGAATGTCAAGGTTGAAGTCTTCAAATATATAAATTTTACATTAAACCCACGTATTTTTCCTTCTAAATATTTACATAGATACATGCGACATATGGATATAAAGCATTTTTGTATTTGTATTGTCATCCAATTGAACTCGAATAGTGATGAATTTTTATAGCTATTTTGCACATGTATTTGACTGTTGTCTGCAACTGTAACTTGTGTGTGTGTGTATATATATATATATATATATATATATATATATATATATATACACACATGACTAAATATACATATATACGTATAAACGTGTATGCAAAAGAAGGTTTGTAAACTATTTTATGACAAATATACGAATATCAGAATTCATGTTTATGCATGTCTTATTTATTTATGTATGTATGTTTGTGTATATATATATATGCACATATGTCTGACTGTCATCTGTATGTGTGTTTCGAATTATGTTCTACTCTAACGAGCTTATCGTGTCCGCGTGCATGTCTGACGTTTTGTTGTACGTCAGCTATTTATTTTAGAAAAGTTTTATCCGAGCCGCTTCACTGACAGCTCCTGTCACATTAGTACGATATATGTGGAAACTGGACTTAGAGTTTTACCACATCCTACCAGAAACCTCTTTGCCTACGGGAGGATTGCCGGTTTGGATTCGAGCGAGATCCTGTTCAGTTCTTTTTCGAGTATATATTCTGTAAAAAAAGTGTATGTACAGAACACGTAATTAATAAAATATCTGCTAGACAGTATAACACCTTTCATCACATTTTTATTATGAAACAGTCGCTTTTCTGTTGGATTATTTTTTTTAGTTAAATTTATTGTTCTTCTCTATAAAACAGTATTTTTTTCGTACATGTTTTTTTTATAAATATCAATTATATATATATATATATATATATTTAGGGAGAGAGAGAGAGAAAAAGAAAAAAGATATTTAAAAACTAAGTTCTTATTTCTTTCTATAACTGAAAAATGATCCCGTCGCTATGCGTGCTTTTTAATCGTTCTCTGATTGGTTAATCTCAGTCACATGATTAGTGTTCTGTTTCACGGTGAACAACAAAAGAAGGTATAAGATTTCAGTGTAAAACTGATAAAAAATTTACTCGAAATATTGTATTTACTGAAATTTTAGAATAAAAATATTGTTGCATATTTTAACATTGTATTTTGTTGTGTTAATTTTTATAAACTCTTCCAGTAAAAATTTTAGGCCTGATATTTTACCCGGTTTATTTGTTTGTATAATTTATTAATTTCTGTAATCGGTTAGGAATGGAACAAGCGTTAGCGAGCTGAGAGCAAAGCTCTCTGGAATTTTCTATTGCAGCGAGTAGTGGATCTAGCCCCCTAGTACTTAAACAAAATAATTTTATTTAAATTATATGTTTAATAAAAATTATTCGTTACATACTTAAAATGTAATTTGGTGAAAATTCTGTTCAGAATAATGTTAGAAAAAATATTGTCAAAAAAGAATAAATCTTGGTTAAGACGAGTATATATTTTATAAAAAGCAATCGTTTGTCAATAATCAATTACCAAACTACGTGGTGGAGTGGAAACTAAACTACTTTAACAAGAGGAACCAGACTTCATACGCTTGACTAACCATAGTGAACGAGCTTTTTTTTCCTAGTTTTCTCATGATGTGAAGAACAATGAAAAATGTTCAATGACATTTAAACGAACACACAAATACGCATATGTATGTATATATATATATATATATATACATATATATATATATATATATATATATACATATATATATATATATATATATATATATATATATATATGAAATATTAAATAATCATTTTGAAATTTCGTTATTTATATCAAAAAATATACAACCTAGAATTAGTATTTAAAATTAAGTTTTGAAAGCAAAATTTATTTTTTTATAAAACAGTTTAAATAAATTAATCATTATTTGGAGATCAGAATATGGGTCCATTAAGGATGAATTTATTTTTAAATTATATTAAGATATATTTATATAAATTTACGTTAATTACTTAAAAAAATGAAAAATATTCTTTCTTAAAATATTATTTCATAAAATCTTCCCACTACATTTTTTTTCTTATCAAAATTTTTAATAATTTCTTATTCTTCACTTTTACTTTAGTCAATGCAGATTTCAGTTGAAATATTATCTTCTTCAAAGCATGGAAGTGCGTATATTTATATAACCTGCTTCTGTGAACATAATATAATCGCTATCAAAATATCGCAGTCCAAAATTATAATAAACTATAAGCAATGATCGAACAAAATTTACAATTATTTGGTTTCATACTTATGATTGGATTTTTATTGTTCTCTTTCTTTGAAAAGTCCCACTTGTAGGAATACTGTCAACGTGTTCTGGTATAATCTGTGAAGTACATTAACAAATATTCAATAATTTGATAAAACTCATTTTTAACATTCTCTAAAGACTTGATCCGTAAATAAAATGGAAAAGAATTACTTATTGATTTATCCAATTTTTCAAACAAATATAAAAATATAATTTATTTCCTATAATTAAATTCTTTCAAGTACAATATATTTCATATGTACATAAATTGAAAAGTCAGAAATATTATAAAAAAAATTTGAATATATACTAAGTATATATATTAAAATATTCAAAGGAATAAATTTTGAAAAAAAAAACTGTTAATATCCTACGTTTATAAAATGTGCAGTATTTATTTATATGATTCGTTTTTATGTAAGAAAAGAACTTTGTCCTGAATTTATTTCTGTTTTTCTGTTAAATTATCTTTGGAAACTTAAACGATTTTATATACAGTAGAATATATATATATATATATATATATATATATATATATCAGTAGATGTATATATAGTGAATGTCACAGAAATAACAGAAAAAAAAAACAATATAATTAAAATGAAATTATAACAAGACAGACAATAGTGTCTTATAGGGTATATCTTATCGATAAAATGTGTTTAAATATTATGAGATATCTACATTTTGTACATTTTTCAATGTAATAATCATGAAGAATCTTTAAAATCATTGCATTAAATAATTTGACAACATTTAGGTATTCTATAATGTTTAAATAAAAAAAGATAAGTCAATAATAGATGCCCTGGCAATATTACTATTAATAATATGTCTTCGCTATAAGAAAATTATTTTTAGAAAAACAAATAGCAACTTTAAAGACATATTTCCAAGAATGAGGATTTTTGTATTCTTTAATTTAATCTCTTAATGAATATGTATGTGGATAATATGTAAAACACTGGATTTACATTAATTTATTAGATATTTACAAGAAACTTGTTTATAGAGAACCACGCATGTGATGTTAAGGAAACTTAGCTATAAACCTGATACAAATAATTAAAACAAAAACAAAAGAAAATGTTCAATTTCCTACATTGACTTTTAAACATTTACAAATCAGTCAATAGCAAACGTGTGCAGAAATATATAAACGATAAAAGCATTTGTTATCCAAGTTTATTCTCAATGTATAAGCGAACGCCAAGAGTATTTCTGTCAGCTACAGCGGCAAAAGTAGTTTTGGTTCTAATATAAAACCAACACATAAATGTTTTATGTCTAGGTGAACAATTTCATGTATGTTTGTATACGTTTCGATTTCCGCAAGTTGTCGTAACACGTATTTTTTTTTGAAGATTGAAACCAAACCCAGACTTTCTGTAAACACAAGCGCAAAAAATATTGGATAGCAGCAAATTACAGAAAAACGAATAGGAAAGAGGAATCAGTGCGAAAGGCAGGAAATAGGTCCTCCGAGACAAGCACGTAATCGCGTTTCGTAAATAACATTGAATCAAATCCGATCTGAAACTCAGGGGGGAAGCAATTTATAGACTTTATATGGACGCAGTAGCCACGTCACGATCATTTCGTTAAGATCGCCAAAGTCCTCCTATCTTTGTCGATGACAGAATATCACGTTTTTTTTTAAAATCGGATTCAAAACAGAATAGGTAAATTATGTACGCTCTTTATATATATATATATATATATATATATATATATATATATACAACTACTGACATTTATCAATGTATTCTTAGAGTATAATTGTTTATTGTCTTCTATTACAAATCAATGATGAGCAAGAAAATGACTAAAATTAAGTCGAAAAATGATTGGTTATAAGAGAATTTTAAATAGTTTTAGTAATTTTCTGTTGCAGCGAGTAGTGGATATAACCTCCTAGTACTTAAACAAAATAATTTTATGTAAATTTTAAGTTTAAAAAACATTATTCGTTACATACTTAAATATCATTTGGTGAAAAATTCTGTTCAGAATAATGTTTATGTTAGAAAAACCTAGACACCTTTAAAAATTAAATTTCTTTCAGAATTATACTTTTTGGTACTGTAACTATCAGGTATACACATTAATTCGGTGCCTTTTCATTGAAAACAATTGTTGACAAAAAATGGAAAACATTTCAATCTTCAAAATATTTCTTATTATTTTATATAATTTTACTCTATCTGTCTAGTAACTGACGAATCCCTTGTCGAAAAAAATGACAGCTTTGAGTCAATGAATTTTCGAAACTTTTCCACTCTTTTAAAAAATTTTTGTATCGTTTATCTGTCACAACACCTTCTCCCAAAATTGAATAAATCATTCCCACGGCTTTGGGCATTTTTTTTTCAATCAGAATACGGAAAGTATGCAATTCCTATTATACTGCTTTTCGGACGTCATCGGTTTCACTACTATTTTGTGAAGTCAACTGCTTAGCCAAGATATATACTGTTTTTAAATATTAAGTTTACCATTATCCTTAAATGACAATAAAATATTTTAATTTAAAAAAATATATGATTGATTCAATTTAAAAGGACTGAATTGATTTTTATATCCAATAAATTTATTTTATTATTCAAATGGTTTTCTGTCTTTTGAATTAGATTACTTTTCATCTTATACGATTCGTTTGAGCACGAATGCCACTTTAAAATAGTAGTAGATAACTCATAATTATTTATCACTATTTGAATATGGCACACGTGCTGAATATAATCTTAAAAAATAAAAAATTGTCATGATTCAAAAAGACAGAGACACTAATGCAGTATATCAACAAGATCACTAGCATATAAAAATAAACAATTATAATTTTAAATCGATTTTCATAAATAATATTCCACTCTCCACAAATTACACGAAAAATGTTGTAATATAAACCTTCAATAATCGATTATTGTGCATTTTAATTATAGCTAATTAATATTTTTAACAGAGCGTTCATGTCAAAATACAAAATCTAAATTTCGATCCTTTATTTACATTTAATCTACTTTAATATTATTTTTTGTACTTTTTGTACAATTAATATACTTTGATTTTAGTTTAAGAAATTCTATATCTTCATCATTTCTATACAAGTCTAATTATCTATAATTAAATTTTTATATGAAATTTTATATATCAATTTTTAAAACATTGTTTTTTATGAAAATTTAATAAGTTTGTAGTAAATAATTTGTTTATTTGTGGTTTATCATTAGTAGTTTCATGTTATTTTTATTTAATATGTAGATATATATATATATATATATATATATATATATATATATATATATATATATATATATATATATATATATGTATATATATATATATATATATATGTATATATATATGTATATATATATATATATATATATATAATTTTATTGTATTCAAACTGTAAATATTTATATGTATAAAGAAATTCTATTAGTTTGAGTAAGTTTAAAATTATTCCATACATAAATATATATCTGATAAAAATATTGCCCTTAAATGACTGAAATTATATCTATAAATTTCAACTTTTCGTTGAAATATCAGCCTGAGAGAAAACAAAGAATAAAAGTTTTTCTGTATTAGTTGCATTTCCATTCGAGCGAGAAAATTTACGAAGCACACATTTATTGCCGTTAACTTTTCTTTGTTTTCGACTTTTGGCGCAGGTGTTTATACCTCGAATACACTGATTTGATTGGACGACATCTGCGGACTAGAGATATCTACGACAATAACAATGTACAAGGATATTCACAACAATAGTAATATGTGTTTGTGTCTTTTCTTCTATACATAAGTACATTTAACATATATGTTTTTCTCTTTTCAGTGAGATCTAAGTATATTCAGTGCAATGTCAACATTCTGAATACGCTACGTATCGATCGTACCAATGTTTTCCCAGTGGGACACCAGTCAACACCAGTCAACATCAGGTTAACGCAATGTGGAACATCATGACAAGGTAACGGTTCAACATATTCAAACGTTTGTTGTTGTTTCTTTTGCGGAAATTTCAGATTGTGTATTTCTTTGACATTGTCAATGTGTCATAACTTGTTACAGAGAAGAGTTTCTTCAAAGTTTGTAGTAGTTTCGGTAAAGAATATAGATTATTAGTACATGGCTTTGTGTCTTTTAGTTTTCGTTCATTATATCAATTTGATATATCATTCTGAAAAAAACAACATTTCAATTTGAATATTACTTTTTTCCATTTAATTGACAAATATTTTTAATGTCATGATTTGCAAACATAAAATAAACGAGAAATCATTTTCTTTACATACCTAAAAACATTTAGTCTACTTTTTAAACTGTTTATTTATTAGCTATTAATATTTTTTGAAAAAAAAACATATTTAATCGAAACTAGAAATTCAAAAATAATTTCATAAAACCATAAATAAATAAAATTTGACCATTAGTGTATAATATGAACTCTAAAACTCTTATGAAGTGCACCCTAATGTACCGCAACACCATAGGAACCTTGTTGAGATACGATGGGGAACGATTTGTAGAATAGGAACCCTCATTTAAAGCTCTGCAGCATTCGTTATTCAGTACCCCTTAATTACAGTCAAGTATGTGGAGTAAAAGCGCAGGAGGAGGAAAAGATATCGTTGCTCTATCGCAGCTTGCGGTATGACAGGAAACACTGCTAATCAAAATTATTATTTTTAAAATTTAATTTTAATATTTCTATTTATGAAATAGAAATTACTTAAATACGTTGCAAATTTACTATTTTACTATTATATATTTTAAGTAATACAATTTCATGGTGCTAATTTAATTAACATATCTGTATATATATATATATATATATATATATATATATATATATAAATAAATGTGTATGTGTGTGTATATATATATGTTATATGTATAGAAATATACATACAAATATTGAAAATTGAAACCTTAACAGTATATATTTTAGTTCAATTCAATACACGCATAAATCTTTCTGTGAATTTTGCTTCGCTGCAAAATAAAGTTACTCGTAGAGTTAACTATTGTTCAATAGATTCGAGCTAAAGGTAAAATAGAGTTATATTCCCATTCATATTCGAAATGTAAAATGTATTCTAAACGAAACGCTTATAAATCCTTTTAAATTACTTCGAAACAATATACTTCTTATTAATTTCTGAATATAATTTATTATAAATATACTTTTAACAAACTTATTATAAATATGCTTTAATTATGAAGTTTGTAAAATATTTTTGTTTGATAATGGAAAATTTACACACACACACACAGGTGTGTGTGTGTGTAATGAGTTTCCAAACACCTGTAAGACCTACTTGCAACATAGATTGAACTTAGTTATTTACTTCCTTTTTTATTTCGTTATAAACCCTAGCATAATTCTCATAGTGTTTCGTCGAGTAACACAAAGTTTTTGTTCTTATGTCGAGTTCAAGAACTGTATTTACAAAGTTAGGAATAGCAATATGAACTAATTCAAATTTATTTTCGAAACTTTGTTTTATATCTTATTATCTTGTTTCTTAGTATAATATTATCTGCTTATAATCAAGTTGAGATTTTTTTCGTTTTATCTCTCTGTTAGATCAAATTATTACTCTTGATGTGTTTATATTTTCTTGTATATTTTTATTTTATATATGAGATTTTTAGTTTTCTATTTTAATTCAATCTCCTCTTAAAATAAAAAATGTCATTTATGAATGATTAATTAGTTTCTTAACATATTTATGAATATACTTGTTTAAGTCTGATATTCTTTGTTTAGTGTTATTTTTTCAGATTGTTATTTCGTGTAACACATCACTAATTTCAATGATTATTATATCTTCGAGTTGAATAAAATCCTTTTTTAAAATTAATTTTATGCTGTTTTATTTTAAATACAAACAATATTTAAACAAAGGTAAAAAAATGTAAAAATAATTTATTTTAGAAATTGTGTTTCTAAAAAGTAAATATATAATACCCTAAGTTTTGTTTGAATGGTTTATTCTCCAGTTCAGTCCAATTTGCATACATTTTCTCTGCTCAACACTATCTAAATTCAGATAAAACTTGTGTAATGAGATATGTTTGGTTAGATGTGCATCACAAGCTAGTCGCTTTGCTTTGATCATCCACATTGGTGCTTTGGCGACGGGACTTGTATATTAATGTTGTTAGTTTCCTCTAACGCAGTACATTTCATTTGTTAGATTGACCATTATTGCCACACCTCGTACGTTAATCACAAATAATGCAACTTAATGTTGAGTTATCCTACCGAGATCATCTGAAAATATAATTTTAGTTTATTTAAACTATAAATTATAAAACTACTATTTGAACTAAATATACTTATTACTAGTTTATATATATATATATATATATATATATATATATATATATATATTCACACGTGTGTGTGTGTCATACATATAACCTGTAAAATGATTTGTTTTGACTTTTAAAATAATATTTGCATATAAATTTTGTAGAAAAATGTTTATATTTGGATTATGATTCATGTGATTAATTCTTTTAAAAAATAATAGTCTAATATTCTGTAGAATATTATAAAGTAATCATATTGATAATTATGTATAAATATTCAGAACTTTGTCACTTTTATTTAAATAGATTATTTTGTCAAGTGATTAGAAAGTGTATTTGAAATGTTTTCTGGAATTAAATTAAAGATATTTAAGTTAATTTTAGTATTTTTTATAGCAAATATAAAAAAATTAACATTATTAATAAATTAATAAATGTAATACTCCATACTAAATACGATGAGTTGTCTATATTTATTTTTTTTTATATATTTTGAAAGAAAACTGTTGTCCTGTTGATATTAAATGTTGATATTATCCTGTTGATATTAATTTTAATTTAAGAAAAAAAATTCAACTCCGATCGAAAGATAAAACTTTTATAAATCAATATCAAGTCACGTTTGATAAAAATAACCTAATAGAAAGACAGAACACTTGAAGGGATTCTTTTTCTCTCATATTTTTTCCAAGAATTGTCGATCTGAATTATTATTTATTCATAAATACACGAGCTTTTTTAACATTTTTCATAAATTATAAATAAATGTTTTCTAACTAAATTGTGTGGTTTTTGTATCAAAAAATATCAGCTTATTCTAGAAATAGTATACACATTTTACAAGAATTCTCAGTAATGTCAGTTATACGTTTGATTAAATGTTACATTTTTTATATATATTTTTCTTCATAAAATTACATTTCTTAAAGAAAACAGTTAATATTATTTCGATGTCGTTGGGTAATATTGTTTTTATTTTTATAAAATTTTTGCTTTTATTCAGAAAAATATATAAATAAGAACGAAACTGTTCTTTGTGTTGCTGATGTTTTTAAAAATATTTTGCTGTTATATTATATATATATATATATATATATATATATATATATGTATGTATGTATGTATATATGTATATGCGTCTCTGATTGTGTGTGTGTATTTATATGTATAATGTGAGCGTCGTACGGAAGTCAATAGAATGGAACGTTATATCACCGTTGCAACAGATTTATCCTTCCTGACCTTTGTTTTATTAACAATTATTCGCCGTCGGCGTTTCTTGTCCTTTGCCAATGTCCATGTTCTGCAACAGATGACAATCTTTTGCCAAACATTGCTTCTTATTTATGTGTGTGCGAGTGAAAACCGCAGTTTGTGCGCACTCCGTATTACAAATTGATGCTATAACTCTGTAAAACCGCGACAGTGGAATTTCCCTGAGAAAGTTGTATCGGTGAGCTAGCGAGCACTTTCAAACAACAGTAATTTAACCTCGCCGCTCGGTTGCTACGATATAATTTATTGAAGCCAAACATCTGTGCAGCGTCGTGTGTTGCGCCGTAAACACTGTGTTTAGAGATGTTTTATAGCCGTTATGGTGCAGCTTTCACGCCGATATTTAAAACTTGCACACACACATCAACGAAGAGCTCGCTATCTCTTAACGCGTTCAGAAGTTTTAAATATCTAATGAAAGTGATATAACCCAAACACGAGCCTATTTTTTATAAATAACGATTTTACGAGTCGATGACATAAATGGTTTATAGTTTTTCAATCAATCTTGTTTCAACCAAGATTAATTTTTTATATTATTATTAAATCGTTTATTTTATCCCTTTGAGAGAGGTCTCTTTCTATGTCAATGAAATTATATCTATTTTACTCTACATCTTATATATATATATATATATATTCTTATTTATACAATTATTTCAGAATTTATACATCTGATCAAGATATTCTCTGATAAGTTAAATAAAACATTAAATTTTAAATATATGTTGTTGTTAAATAAATACCCCGTGCATGTAATTTCTCTCAGCTATAATACATTAGTGTAAATTCTTTTTCCACTTTTATATTTTTTTCTTGAATCACAATTAGAAATTTTCCCTTTTTCTGTTTAATACTAACAGGTCACATTTTTCTATCAATATTTTGAATTTCGGAATTATAAATGCTTGATGTAAAAAATAAATCTGTATCTCTAAATAGAATCAGTCATAACTCTGTTTTCAATTAAAATATTTTCTGGTCGGTTTATGATTTACAAGTGCCAACTTCAACATTTAAAACACTATTGTATATATTAACCAAGCAGTTGGCATAACCTCACAATACGATTACGTTAGAAAAGCAGCATATTAAGCATTACATACGTTTCGCATTCCAGTTGAAAAAAATACTGTTGAAGCCACGTTAATGATTATTTTAGTTTCGGGAGAACACGTAGGGTATGCAAATAATCCTGAAACACTAGACGCAAGATAGATTCATAGACTCAAAGCTGCCCTCTTTTTTCAACAAAGGGTTCGTCAGTTACTCAACAGATAGAACAAAGTTATATAAAATTATGAGGTATATTTTGAGAATTGAAACGTATTTAATTTTTCCATAAATGAATATTATTTATTTATAAAAAAGGTACCGAATTAGTTTATACATCTTAAAGAACAGTAAATATTCATTTAAATCAACACAATAATTATAAAAAATAATTATTACATTTTCACATAAAAATTGACAATAATATGCATCTTATTATAGCAAAATAAAAACCTATTTTTCAAATTTAATTGCAAATTTTCAATAATATTATTTTATTCACTTTAATATAATTTATAACTATAATAATTAATAAGGCTTACAATCAAAGATGCTTTATAATGAATCAACCCATATTTATTAAATAAATACTTATAAAAGTTAAAATTCGTGAAAAAAAAACATTCTTTTATGAAAAATACACAAGACTAGAATGAATTGCAATTTTGCTTCTCAAATACACTTTTTTATTTAATGAATTTTGTTAGGAATAAATTGAAGCGAGTAATTAGTAATAATTTCTTATAAAAACTTTTATATTATATTCTCTAACTTAAACAGGTGTAAATACAACTTTTAATTAAATATAAAAAATAAAATATGACAAAAAATTATTTATTTGTCTAATGTCTATTTTTGTAGTATTTTGTTATTTAAAAGTAATATATTTGACGAAGATATAATTGTTTGAAAATAAAAATTGAAATAAGAAGTCTATATAAATTCTGACTAAATAGAAGTTATAAATAAATAATTTAAACACATTGTACGATATAAAGTAAATACTATTTTTTAATACAAATTAGTTATAAAATTAGAAATGAAACTATTTATTATAAGAGTCAGAATATAAAGAAAATGTTTCCAGTTCTTTAAAGAAATTTATAAGATGATATTTTAAATTTTCCCGAGAAGTTTTTACATTCTAGAATAGTATAAATTTTTATTCGAGACGAATTCTAAGTATATAATTAAGAAATTATTCCAGAAGTACATAGTGTAATATTTTAATTTTACTCGTGTTGAATATTATATTAATCCGAACATGAGTCTGAGGCGATGTAACTGGAAAATAGTTAATGAACACATTAAAAAACACATTTTACATATTAAACGTTTTTTTTTCTTATAAAAAATTAAGTACCGTACATATACGCTAATAGTCGTTGTGTTTAGTCTTTGAATAATCTGTTTTAATCCTTAAGTGCAGATGGATTTTTTAATAATTAAAAAAAGTAACGAGAAATTATTTAATTATCTTAATCGGATTACATAAAGTGAAATATATTGCTTAAACCGTCATATGTTGTACATAAATGTTGTTTAAGAGAAAACACCTAAATGTTCTTTATAATTACACTCTGTTTTTTTTTGTCAATTTATTCTTTAAAATTTTATCATTATTTCAAATAATATTCTATTATGTTTAATTATTAATTTTTAATTTTGATTTTTTTGTTGACGTATATTTTTAAAAATATTCTAATAAAATATAAAAAAAATGAAAGAATTATGTTAGAAAAAAAATATAAATAATTTTAAAAAGTTAGAATATTTATTTCTCTAATCAGTAATTACAAAAATTACCTGAATATATTTCCAGATATAATTGACTTTTTATTAATTTACAATTGTCTTCATATATAATAAATCTAATATAAACAAGAGTAAACTGACTCTATTTAAATTAAATTTGTAACATCATTAAACACGAACACAATTCTACATAAATCAATTTGATTTAATTACATTTTCGTTGAAAAATATTTTACTGTCGACATATATTTATTTCTATACAAAAAAATGTGTTTTTACTGGTGTGTTCTCCCAGCAAAAGATCAACCTATAAAAAGTAATAAGTTCACTATGTTGGTTACTAAAAACGTTACCACTTAACTGATACAATAAATTCGCTGTTTCATTGTATAAATTATCTCTTGGAAATTTATTTCCTTGAAGCTGAAACTACATTAGGAAATACATTTCTATGTTCATTTATAATCTTCTCTATACTGAATTTCAGTGTCATTTTTTCATCACAATGCGAATAATATATACCAATTATGTTTTACAAACAGACTGTTTTCTTCTAAAAGAATAACATTTAATTTACAAATGAACATTAAATATTTAATTTAATATGCCTGTATCTACAAAAAAAAATCATATTGTTTTATTCTATAATATTTCGTCTAAAATAAATGAAAATATTTATAAATATTAAACGATTATACGTTTATTACTATTTGACCGACCACCCTGTACATATTTTTGCTATTTTCAGAGAATTTCGTAACTTAATATTGTTCAAAGTTTGATATTACACGAAAAAGTAAACTCGTGAGATATAAAAGTTTAGTATTATAAAAACAGGTGTCATATAAACTTACTGTAAGTTTTATGAACAAATCTCAAATCATACATGTAGTTGTAAACATATATCTACACACAAATTCAAACACACACACACGTACGTACGTATTCTCAAACATAAATCCCAAAGTGAGAGTTGATCTTAAAAAAGTTTCAGTAGAACATAAGACTAGATCATCTTTATACATATTTGATAATGTGAAAATATAAAACTGAAGATATAACAAGCAATATAGTAGAAATTGTTGTTTGTTCATCCAGAAAGCGTTTCCTGTTCTCGGAATATCGTACGATGTTCATTATTTTGGCTATATGTACGAATATAACAACAGTGGCTTGTAAATATTTTAATTTATTTCGTTCTACTATATTTATACATACATATATGTATATATATATATATATATATATATATATATATATGTGTATATATATATATATATATATAAATACATTTTTAGTATTTTAATAGCAAGAAGAAAACTAGAAAAATTAGTTTTTTTAATTGTATTTAGTCATACACACACACACACACACACACATATATATATATATATATATATATATATATATATTTATTTATTTAAATGTATAAAAAATTAAATTTTAATTAAATAATAATTTACCATAAAATAATCTTTGTTATAAAAGCACATTAAAGAAATATTGCGTTCTAATACATAATAAATTTGGTAGCAAAATTTTCATAATAAAATACTGTTCTTCTCGATCTTCTTTTTTAGTATTATTGCTTGTAGATGATTATGACATTGAGTGTTTACATATTTATTAGCTTTTACTTCCGGAAGTCGTTACAACAATTTCATTTTTTTACTCTCACTATATTTTGTTTAATTTTTATAATAATATGAATGAAAACTGATAGTTATTGTTAAGAAAAAAATATGATTAAGAATTGATAAATTGTTCTAACTTTTTGTGTACGATAAAAACTCAAACCATTCGAAGTATTAAATACTTTTTAATATTTAAAATTCTTTCTTCTAAATATGAAGACTAATATAACAGTTATTAGGTGTATAAATTTATTTGATGCTTTTTTTATAGAAAATGAATATTTATACAAAAATAGAATAAATTTTAATCTTCAAAATATCAACTATTATTTTGTATAACTTTCCTTTATCTATCTGATAACTGATGAATCCCTTGTCGAAAAGAAGATGCCCGCTTTGAGTCGAGTCAAAAAAAAGTCATCATGCATTTTCAGACATCTTCCTTTGTTTTAGCATTTTTTGTATGTTTTATGTAACACTAGACCATCTACCAAAGATGAACAAATTATTCTTATGACTTCAACAGCATTTTTTTCAACTGGAATCAAAAAGTATGCAATGCCTAATTGACTGCTTTTCGGACGCTATTGTGTTGTGAAGTTATGCCAATTGCTTTCCCTCAATATATAGTGTTTTTAAATGTTCAAATTGGCCTTCAAAATCCTTAAATGACAATAAAATATTTTAATTTTAAACAGAGTTATGATTGATTCAATTTAAATGTACAAAATTAATTTTTAAACCTTACATACATTTTGGAATTTTAGCTAAATTGATTTTCACAAATGAATGAATACCTTACAATTTTTTCAGAATGCGATTTAAGAATAAATGTATTCTTATTAAAATAAATATTATCATAATGGACAATTATTAGTTATTACGTATAAAGAAAAACTTGTTTTTTTAAAAGAAATTCATTCATTTGTGAAAATAAAATTATAGTTGCAGCTTTTTTTTGAAATTTTAATTTCTTATAAAAGTTAACCTTTTGCACTCGATAGGCGAGTCTCAATCACCACGGTATTTCATGCGGCAACTCGAGTGGCGAGTGAAAGGCGCCAGTGTTTGTATATATTAGAAGACTGGCGTATCTCACACACCACTCGAGTTGCCGCATGAAACGCCGTAGTGACTGAGAGTCACCTCTTGAGTGCAAAGGGTTAAATTCTGCCAGAAGTAATTATAAGTAGCTAATATAAATTAAAAGATATTGAAAAAATATTAGAATAAGAGAATAAATTCTAAATTTTTGATTTTCTGTTTTGTAGTTTATCTCATATAAACATATTTATAAATTCAAACGCAGAAAATATATTTTGTTATGTGATTTCATTTTTTTTAACACTAACAATGTCTAAAAAGCGCACGTAAAAGTTTTAAATTCATTAAAATAATTATTATATTTATTTGATACTCAATAAGCCATGATTTCAAATCCCATTTTATCTCATGTTAATTGTATGTAATGTAATCATTATATTCTACAAATATTAGGCAGTTCAGCACCCAACGTTCTCTAAAGTGATTCGTATCTAATTTACAACTTTCCTTATAAAAATTATTTTCAGTAGAGCAATAAATCAATTTAAAATATAAAGTAAATTTAAATAAAGTATGCGAGTTATTAAACGATATATTTTTTATTATAATCTTATACATTAAATATTGTCATATATTCTTCTATTTTCTAAAAAATAATGTCTATTATTATCAATTGTCTACTTAAATCGATCAATCGATACTGAAAAAAAATATATTTTTCTAATCTAAATAGTAATAAACTAATTGAATACGCTACAATCATGGCAATATATCGAAATAAGTAATCATAAACTTATCTCAAAAGAATAAAATATTCAATTTGTAAAACAATTGAATAAATTGTTCTAGTGACTTATTGTTTTATTCATTTTTTAATAAATTGTAAGTTTCGAATTTAATATAAAGTTTAAATTCGTTTAGTCAAAGCCGACATCTTCACAGAGAGAATAAAATTGAGAGCAGTACTTTTCTGTAGCTTTTGTTAAGCAATAAATACAAATAGTACTGCTACAGACTATTATATAAGTTTCTACATTTCAAACACTTTTTATTAAATCAAACTGTCTGATTCAATTCATAACTTGTTTTATTAAAATTTTTTAGAATTATTTTTAATCTTCAGTGACCCAATGTTGTTATTGTGATAAAATCACACGTTTATCTTTTTTATTATCGAATGAAATCTGACTTTGATTTTAGTATTAACAGAAAAATCTTTATTTAAAAAATATTTTTTTTTTATATCTGTTATCTATGTAACTTCCAATAAATTTATTTGTTTCAGTTTCAACAAATTATATACAAATACTACATTTGTTTCTATATTTATTAAAATTGATTTTATCTAAAAGTACCAAAAAAAAGTTTAATTACTTTAAATACAGACTTATATCATAAAATATTGACAAATGTAGAATTATAATTTTCTTAGGTTTTTTTATAATCAAAGTATTTTTGGAGTCTGGACTAAAATCTTAAATTTATACCTATATATATATATATATATATATATATATATATATATATATATATATATATATATATATATATATATATAATATTCTCTGAATTTATTTTTTTAATTTGATTCTAAATTTATAAAAAAAATTAATTTGATTCTAAATGTATACAAATGTTTAATTTTAAATCATCAAAAACGTCAAATCAAATTAAAACCAAATTTTGTGGAAAAAGTTTAATTTTATTTGGATTATCAAGAATTTATTAATGGATATATTGAAATATTTATTTTATATCAAAGATAAAATAAACGGTATACATTTGATATGTGTCATTAAATTAAAATTTATTATCGTGTAAAAATATTTTTAGAGTTAATTAATTTTGTTTAAAATAGGTTCTATTAAAATTTAAATAGGACATTAAATATATACTATACACACACACACACACACATATATATATATATATATATATATATATATATATATATATTATATTAAACATATGTTGTTTGAAAAAGCGTCCACTAAAATCCAGCAAATTATTCTGTGTGTTGAACTAAAAGCTGACATAAATGTAAATTGTGTGATCCAGATTTCGTTAGGACATTTGACAAGGGTCAACGTTTTCAACGATTCATAGCACCTACATTCCAATTCGGTTAAACATAAAAAATGACATGTGTTCATCTGTCAAAAATGTAACAAAACGATAAAACACGAACATTACGAGTTACGCTACAAAACTAATAATAAACACTCACTGCCGCATAAGATAAATACTTATATAAAATCTTTGTACGCTGGAAGAGTTTTTTTTTTGTTCAACATTCGTCATACAATTTGTATTGTTTATAGAATTTCTGTATGATTAACGATGTGAACTTTTTGTTCTAGTTTGGAATTTATTGTAAGGTTGAATTTATTTTTAACAACGTGTGTTATTCATTTTTCATACAAAACGTTTACAGTTTAAGTAAATATTTTGTGTGAAACGAAATTCTCTTCCTCTCTCTCTCTCTCTCTCTCTCTCTCTCTATATATGTATATATATATATATATATATATATATGAGCAAAATGATTATATTTTTTCATCTTGTCAATTGGCACTTGTAAAATATTGATATCTTTTCTTTATTTAAGAAAAATATAGTTATAAATGTTACTTTTCAAATTTTTAATAAATAAAATTTAAGCACGTCCGGTAATTTTTAAAAATATTTATTACAAACAAAGTGAAAAGATAGTAAATATTTTAAATATGAGTAAAACTAAAGACGAGTCTTGATAAAAAAAAAATAATTTTAATTCTTCAATACTCATCCAGTATTTGAAATATATCTTCAATTTGAAAAAATATATTTACAAGTAAAAATGATGTAAAATAATTGTATTATGTCATTTTTAATAATTGACTTTTCTTTATTTAGAAACACAGATAATATATTTACAATTTAATGAATGAATTTTCATTTAAACCGTTTTAATTGTAAATTAAAAAGATATTAATAACCAGTAAAAATAAACAATGGCCGATTCGGAAACATAACGAATAACTTATTAATTTTTTATCATTACGTATGATGATCATTAAATAGATAATCCGATTTTTCACATTTATTATCAAACATCAAAAAGGTGTGTCGTGACACGCATATCGGACATATTGTTAACTCCAATGAATATTACATGATAGTTCATTGTGCAGTTCATTGAATTGTTTGATTGTAAACACGTATGTTTGAAATAAAATTTGTTATCGGTACATATACAATAAACTTTATTCAGTGGTGCATTTAGATCGATTTTAACTAGTTCACGTTTTTTGTCGATTCATGTTTTATTTAGATTCAGATACAATGTCGTAAATTTGAATTCTGTTAATGTCCGTATCGGTGATTCTCTTCTCCCTCGTTACACTATTTTATAGAATTTAGGGAAAAAATAAAATAAATTTAACAATTGTGACACGTGGTAAACACAACAGCGTTCAGTATAAAAAAACGTACCAAAAAATTATAAAAATATAAATTGTGACAATGGAAACTGAAGTAAATAAAATTAATTTAATTGAAATTTTAAATATTTTTCATTCTTGTTTTATTGGTTTATTAATATTCAAAGTATCTACTTCTCTCTCTCTTTCTCTCTCTCTCTCTCTATATATATATATATATATATATACAAATAGGTAGATAGATATATAGAAAGATAAAAAGAGAGAGAAAGAAAAAGAGAGAAGGAAAAAAACAGAGAAAGATGCATATATTCGTTTTTATTCTGCATTATATGACTTTAAACAATTCAACTACGTTAAACTGCAAAATATAATAAAACATATTTCGGTCGCCAAATTATCATTAACACGTTGAATGTCGGGGGAGGGGGGTCATCGATGACCGGCACTCAATTTGCCGGTAGCGCCATGGGAGTCATTGGTGACTGGTGATGCCAAGATTAATAAAAACACATAATTGAAGTAAATGAGAACGCTTTTAAAATTTTTAATATTATTATCGTTGTTACAAAGATGTTAAAAATCTAATTCGCCATAAGACATAGAAGCGTCATCGAAAAAATTTACTCCAGGGCCGTGGGAGTCACTGATGTCTCACACTAAGATTAATGCATAAAACATGATAATACAGTTCAACTGAACTGTTGTATATTATATTTTACCACAATTTTGCATCGCAAAACAAAAAATTCATTACGGCCCCTTGGCTAAGTCATTTAATTTATCGTGGATTCAACGTGTTAAAGTATCAACGATATTATTTTGTGTAAAATTAAGGAAATATATTACATACTACAACTATAAATGAAAAAAAAATTGTAGAAATAAATTTTAAAATAAAACAAAGTATATTTTCTTATTTTTTTTAGTTACTAATCGTATTAATAGATCAAGGGAGATTATTGATAAAATCTGTTCAAAAATAAGAACTGCTTTTCATTTTTAGATATTTTGCTTTTTTTATACAAGAACAGCTTCTTTACAAGAAAGATAACCGTTCATTCTTATTTTTTGAATTTTTGTATTCATTGTTGTTCACTATTAAATTGTAAAATTGGAAATTCATAAGTATAAAAATGATAATATATATGAATATGTATAGTTTTAAATTTTAACTGAAAATAAATTAATCTTAAATTCTTAATGTTATTTAAGGATCAAAATCTATTTATTAAATATACCCGTTTCTAAATTTATAAATATATATATATTTATTTTTTATTAAGAATAAGTTACAAATAAATTACTTCAGAGGTATAATAGAATATTCGTTGAACACTATAAAAATATATCGAAATGTTTTCGTTATTTGTTGGCACAGTACATAGATGTAATGCAGTACTCTCTCATTGATTTCCTGTGAGCAGATAACTGAACGTCTAATACGATCACTTTACATGCATTATTACGGCTCTGTACATTCATACCAGTATCGAGAATTCGATAAATAATCCCCACGCTGCAGTGAATTATAGTGGCTACGTGCAACAATATACGGTGTGAGGAATGTTGCAGCACAACATGTGTTCAGGGACCCGACACCGTTTCAACGAACGGTTTGTTAACATGAAAACCGTACCAGTTCTCGTTGAACAGACATCCGCTGTGTTTACATAGCGGTGTGTCTTCTGGTCGCTGAGCTTTGCGAATCGGATACTATGAAATTTATGTGTCATGTTACTTTTGGACTATGAACATGTTGATTAGTTCCACGCTTGTTTATTTAAGATATTGAAGTAACGAGCTTCTCGTAATCGGGTTAACGAGCTCGAAACACGTCTTCGGAGGGTAATATTTACATTGTGGGTTTTAATTTATTGTAAATGTTATGTACATTTACATACATTTATATATATATATGTGTATATATACATATATATATATATATATATATATGTGTATATATACATATATATATATATATATATAAACAAAATATTGTCAAAGATATATTTAAGAACATACAAATTTAAACTTCCTAATAGGAAACAACTTAAATTATTATATATTAAGGTTAGAATATAAACAAAAACCGTAATTATTTCCTACCAACCTAATATATATATATATATATATATATATATATATATATATATATATATATATATATATATAAACAGAATCTATTATTTTCCATCAGATGATTTTTGAAAAAAGTAAATTTCTGATAAATTTTAATGTGTAATAAAAAATACTTTTGAGAAGCAATATCATCGACATATGATAATTGACATAAAAAATTATATATATAACTCCTGAGCACAAAATAAAAATACAAATAAAAGGTTATTAAAATTCCATTAAATTATATTATATCTAGAAAGTTTCAAGACGTTGTTCTCACAAAATATGTTTACTTTTAAATAGGATTTTTATTATCAATAATAAGTACCGTTAAATTTACATTTTTTTCGTTAAGTATAAAATAATAAATCGTGTTAAAAAGTTTAACTGTATTCATAGAACGTTGCGTGCAGTATCTGTAAGAATCATGCACGAAACAATTTCGTTATCATCTTTGAAGTAACCTTGCAGCTTTTTGCAGTCTCGTAGAGATGAAATTTAGTATTCTTTACTTAAAAGTATATTACTTTTATAGAAAAAGGAAATAATAGAGAAAATTGACTTTTTGCTGTGTATATATATATATATATATATATATATATATTTATATTCAATTTAGTAATTAAACATACATTAAAATATATACCCAGTGTAATATGCTCTATAATGATTAACAAAGGAGCATATATTATTTTTATATTGAAACCGTCTTGTTTTATTTAGTAATAATATTAAATACATTATTAAATAAAATATAATTCTTGCAAATTTAAGAAATAAATCAAACAAATCGCATGTACTTTCCTATAAATTTAATTTTTTTAAGTGCCATTATTTAATATCAAGCCACTGCATACTAAACATCAAAATAAACATTTCAAAATATTAATTAAAACTTATTATGTTATTAATTATTAGTATAAAATTATTTACTATTCTCTGCCTGAAATATGTGGTTTCACCCTTATTTAATAACACTTCTTTGTTTCTTAAACACATATGCGCATATATATATATATAGAGAGAGAGAGAGAACGAGAGAGACGAGAATAAAAAAATAGTATATGTATTAAACATATAACTAGGATATTTTATAACGACAATAATCCATAAAAAGTTTTCCTCCATTATACATTATTTCATAAACTTGAAACAATGAACTGAAACAATATGATTATTGATCTATTTGCCAATTTATTATTCTTGTTTAATTATCAGTACTAGCAGGGAACACGGGCAAGTCGAATTGGACAACCGTTCGAATAGTCGTGACTAAAGAGTCATCAAACGAGCACAAAATGTCAATTTAATACTCTGACATTTCAATTAAAATAGGTAACGACTGTTCATGTCTTGTTTCAAATATAAAACTGTTCTTCACCTCTTTTAGTTGTAAAATTATCCTCGAATAGAATAATATGCAATTCTATTAAATATTCACTCATTTTTTATCTATTATAATGAAATTATTTTAAATATATATATATATATAATTTTATTATATATATGGAACGATAAAAAATTGTTTATAGGAATTTATTTTAAGTACTCAACATAAATTAATTTTTAAAGTGTAAAAAAGTTTTGAAAAATTACATTAATAAGAGATATTTTTTTCTTGATTTTATTTTAGAGATAGTAGTAAAATATTTATTTTTTTTATAAAAGATAGGATTCAGGATAGATTAGTGTTTCAGTATAATACTAAATAAGCTAGTAAAAAAGTTGTAATTTAATATTAAGAAGTATTACAACTGCCTGTATGTAAATTTCCATAATTTAATTACACTTTTTGAACAGTTTAAATTAACGAATACATAGTAAATTTCCATTCCATCTGAACTGAACCGAGTAAATAGCGAATGTGTATTTAACATGTTTTAATATTCTACAAAAATCATAAATCCATACAAAGTACCTACGTCTAAATGATAACCAAGTTTCTTAAACTTTACTCTTTATGCACGTGTACATAAAATCTGCCTTCGTTTAATTAAATCTAAAACGGAAACCAGTCTTTTAGTTCGGGAGCTTTTCGCCGGAATTACTTGTTTTATTTCATTAGCAATTAAATTGTTTTCAACGTATTTATTGCTAACTCGCCACATAAAACTTTAACTGTAGGTACGTACGTATCCGCGTTCAACTTATCCACTTTATGTACTGAAGTAAATTCATATTTAAGTGAATAATATTTGTGAATATATTCTGTTACACAAATTGTATATTTATAGATTCTAGGCGGCGCTTGCTTAAAGTCAATAACTATAATAAGAAAATTTATTATTCATGCAGAGTCGTGGAAAAAATACTTGGATCAAAATTTTAAATGACTCACATTATACGAGAATTTTTTATACATTGAATGTATATATAAATATATATATATATATATATATATATATATATATATATGTATATGTGTGTATACATAATTCAATCTCTTCCCATAATGAGGCCATATAAGAATATGATTTAAAAATTATAAAAAGTTCGTATATCTTTCTAAAATATTATAATTTGAAATCGAAAGAAAATCTTTACCGTTATTGTTGCCAAATTTAATATTAGATAAACTGTTTTGTTATTTAAATTCTTTTTTAAATTAGTCATAAAGTAATACCTTCAAAAGTAGTAAAGTAATTTCTGAATGAATTTCGCATATCGATATATAAGAAAAGAATTTTTCTAATTCCAAGTATTTTTTTAATTTATAATTGGATTTGAATTTATTATTGGATAATTTATAAATGGATTGTTTCGAAAATTAAATACAAAATAGCAATTTTTAAAAATCATAGGTTAATTAAGATAGTATAATAAAATATAATTCTTTTATTTTTAAAATATGTAAATTGTATTTAATTGAATCTATACACGTTATTTTATTCTCTGAAATTAAAAATAGTTTTTTTTTGAAATTAATAACTTTTTGTGGTTATAGGATTTTCTATCAGGAGTGGTGGTATTTTCTAAAGATAAAAAATTGATCTACAGTAAATCACTCTTATTATTTATTTATGCATGTATATATATATATATATATATAAATGAAAATATTTTAAAATTTTCTGGTAACTGTTAATCCTTAGTTATAATTCCGTCTTCGCCAAAAACAAATATAAAATGACAATAGAATTAAGAGAAAATCACAGTCATTAAAATTCTTAATAAAATTACAGTCTATTAAATTAGAATTGATTTCCTCGTTTCAACAAAAATTAAGTTCATTATACAGTTTAAGCAAGGTAATATTTTGAGATACAAATATATTGAAAAAAATAACTCACATGTGTATGTAATACTTCTTTCTTTAAAAAAAAAACACATCGAAATCAGTTCAAAATGAACACATTTTCTAATTATCAAACAATGAAAATATTAAGAAAAATAATTAAATAGAAATATAAAAATCCTCGAAAATAAATATGTTTTTACACAAAAATATAGGAGTGATCAAAATAAGTAAGAGATTTTTATGAATTTGATCATAAAAAATAATAAAATGTTTTATTTTTTTATAAAATAGACTAAAAAGTCTGCGTTATTTTTAATTTTATGTGCACACACACGCACACATTTATATATATATATATATATATATATATATATATATATATATATATATACTTTATAAATAGTTCATACCTCATACGATTAAAATATTTACAATTTTCAAACTATTCAGAAAATTCTATGACCAACAGCGTAATGCATTATAAATTACAAACATATAATAATGCTTTGGAATTTTGTTATGAAATTTTGTACAAAAATAGACGTACAGTTTTGAAATATCATTATATCAGAAAGAACAGAAAGAACATTTATTTTCAGCTTTATTAAAGAATTTCAATTCATGAATAAAACTATCATGCAATTATATTCAGTTATTATATACACTTAATAAATAAAAATAAATATATTTTTGAAATTTATTATTGTAAATATATATATGTATATGTATATGTATATATATATATATATGTATATATACTAGATGTAAAAAATAATTCAGTTCCTTTGAATTTAACTAATTATAACTCTGCTTCAAATTAAAATATTCTCTCGTCGTTTTAGAATTTTGAACTGCGAAGCTTCACATTTAAAAACACTATATATTTTTTCCAAGAAATTGTCATAACCTCACAAAACAGTACAAACTTTATCATGTCTGAAAAGCAGAATATTAGGCATTGCACACTTTTCACATTTCAGTTGAAAAAAAATATTTCTGACGCCACAAAAATGATTTGTTCAGTTTTGGAAGAAGGTGTTGTGACGCATAAAACATAAAAAAAAAATTAAAACAGTGAAAGAGGTTCGAAAATGCATTACCACTTCTACTTAAAGCCGCCTTCTGACAAGGGATTCGTCAGTTACCTAACAGATGTAGCAAAGTTATATAAAATAATGGAGGATATTTTGCGGACTGTAATTTATTCAATTTTTCTGTGAACATTAATTTTCTAAAAAAAGCTGTGAATTAATTTTTACATATTATATATATATATATATATATATATATGTAATGTATGTTGGTATAAGGCCACATTTCTGTCTTTATATAAAAAAGGTTTTTCTATTCGTCCTGTTTCCTGTTAGATATTATTTTCATGTCATTCACGTGCTTTCAACTGTAATCTTCACATCAAAGTAAAGCAATTTTCCCAGTTCTTTGCTTGTTAATTCAATAATGGCTGAAACAATAACCTCATTAACTTTTTTTTTGTTAAAAGACGCATACCAGAAAAACATATCAAGTTCTAAAAATGATACAACGTTATCTACACAATACTTGAACAACATTGTGATCAGTACTCGACGATAATCAAATTTCCATTAAATCAGCGAAACAAGACTCTACATAGTTTAATTAATCTTTTTAAAACGGGGAGTCAAGCTATTTTTGCAAGACGTTATACATGCACATGTGAGATAAAACATTAATGCCGTAGATGTATGGATAACGTGTACATAAACATCAACTCACGAATCTGAAGATAATCTTTAAACGTTTTCTACATAAATCTGGTAATATTGTGTGGGCATAGCAGCGGAATATGAATACATCTACTTTAAAAAAACAGTGTTCTTATTCATAAGTTTATCATGTCCAATAATGTGTAGACAACAAATGGACAACCATGTAATTGAACAAGTTTCGGAGTTCTATGAACTTGATATTGAGTTAAAAAAAATATATACTAGTTTTCAAAGTAAATCTGTCATTAAGTTCAAAAAAAATGAATTTCTTCTTTTTTTTTTAAATTGTACATCACTTAAATACATTATAAAAAATCTATAAAGGGTATTTCAAAAAAAAACATCTTATATAATTAATCTCATACATTTTATCTCAACGTCACATATATTGAAAAAATGTGATGACAAGTATCGATTTTGTCAAATTTTTTATATATATATGTATATATATGTATATTAGAATTAATAAACTGCTTGAAACTGGAAATAAATTAAATCTCAAGATTTAATAACTTACTTAATATTATTTGTTCATTTAACTTTTCCCATCTATTACGTTTATCATTTTTTATTATGACATACATATTTATATAGTTAAATATTTTGAATATACTTTTTTAACATTTATAATTATAAAGAATATACCCAGTATTTTTTCTTCTTACATTTTGTATATTTTTTGGATTGTGTAATTGCATTTATGTTTTTGGAATCTACAATTTAAAATTTTTAAAATTTAATGCTAATTAATACTCCAAAAATTATTTTACCTTCATTTCTCACAATTCATTAAATTTGATGTTCTAGTGAAAAACATTCAAAATCAATTTACTAATTAATTTCACTTGAGGCATTTTACATCAATGAATATTAAAATACATTTGATAATTGCTTATACTACTTTCCTCGAAATGTTTACATATAGCATATATTTGATCAATTAATAACTTATGATTATTTACTTTTAGTTCTTTTTTTAATTGTGAATTATTTCTAATTAAAAAAATAAGTATAGAATAAAAATATAAATTTATAATATAGTTCTCTTGGTTATAAATTTTTAAAAATATACACAATACTTTTTTAATGTCGACTATACAGTAATCATTTGTCATCAGTTCAGAACAGATCCGTACAAACGAAAATTCAATCACAATCGTTTTGCAGACAAATAAACGTACAACCATTTAATTTATCCTTTGATTGTTGCATTTACCACACAGCATTTTCAATAAGCAATGTCTGATGATAAAATATGTTTCCATTAACACATATAAATCATCCTCTAATCCTATCCAATTCGAGACGATCAGTTCATTCTGTGTAAACCAGGCTGCTATATCTTGTTGTGGCTAGTGTGTACAAGATAAATCACATCCTCCATTTAACAAGCTCCGAGCCTCCCACTATCTTCGCACGCCTGAACGCCCGTCCTACAAACAGGCTATGTCATGATTTGTGGTACAAATCACTACTTGATTTGTGGTCTTCGAAAACGAAAGTTCATCACAACACTTTATATATATATATATATATATATATATATATATATATATAAACTTATAAATACATAATATACAAACATACTTTCAGTACTGATAAAAATACTTTATATTTTTTTATGTTACAAGTATTAAATATATTATTTTGTATGAGTGTAGGACAAACATAAATTCAGTTAATATTTTTTTATAAAATACAATCTTTTTTATAAAAATAAATATCCATTAATCTCAAACGTAGATAGAAATAAATCATGTGAGTAGCTTCTAAAAAAATATATTTGATCTATACTTATTTCCTAAATAAATCTAATAACTTGTTTCGAAAAACATATCAAATGAAAAATCACTACATATCTGGTCAACATTTTTCAATGTACCCATATAAAATTTAATGTTATTTCTAATAAATTTATAATTGGATTTCATTTTATATTTTAAAGTAAATATACACTCTCATGTCAATAATCTATAATAATTGTACTGTTCCTATAATTTTCCCTGTAATAATAATCTATCTGCTTAATATAAATCAATCGAGTAGCTATATATCCCGTGGGGATGAAAGTAACACCTGAATATATTCCCCATTATTGACTCTTGCTGAACGTAAATACTGAAGAGAATCGTTAAGATCGAAATTAATTCTCATCTTCCATTCCTCTAATGAAAACAGACTATTTATCTACACATCTTTGTAACAATTGTGTAATTTAACTTTATTTTAAAAATATAGTAACGTACTAGGATAACATTCAACATTTTCGAAAGTGAGAAAATTATATTAGGCCGATAAAAGATAATTGCGGTTATGACCTTCAAATTCATAAAAAAACCGCAATTATTTTTCTACCAATTTAATAAATAATTTTATTATAAATCACAACAAAATATTAATCGAATTGAATTTCTTATTAATTGAATATAAAGTCAACATAACAAGAAATCAGTTCAAATAAAAAGTTGTTTCGTGTCCTTAATGAAATTTAAATTTTCTGAGTCTGAAAAATGATTTTAATAAGAAAAGTATTAAAAATTCAAGTAAAACTTTATTTACAGTCCCTAGATCTGAATATATGAATCACAAATTTATCAAATTTTCAATTTCAATATTTTGTTAGCTTGTAAAAAGTATCTATTTTCTTAAAAAAGTATCAAATAAGGAGATATTATTAATAAAACCTATTCTATTCATTAAAATATTTGCAGAGACAACAAAAGTCAGTTCAATTCTAAATTGATATCTATATCTGTCAAAAGATAATTTTAAATCTATATTAGTTTAAAATTTCACTCAGTTAAATAATATTATACCTGATTTAGCTCCATATTTCTGTTATTTCTTATAACTAATAATTTTTAAATACATGTATTATTTATATTAGCTATAACAGCACAATTAATTAGAAAGAATCTTGCAGAACACTCCTGACTGCGTGGAAATAATTTTCACATTTGATTTGAGTTAAAATAGATGTTTTTTTTAAAAAAAAAAGTAAAAACTTTGTCCACTTACATGCAACTAAAATAATAGCTTCATTAAATAAGTTTTGAAACAGAAAATTATATTTAATTCCTCTAACTGTAATTTTGTTTAATTTTCATCCTAACTCTTACACAAATAACAAAAACATAACAACTAATAAATTACCTTTCTCTTGTTTTAACTAAAATTTTGTTCTGCAATTTGTCTGCATACACTCAAGCGGGAAATTTGAAATTAGATTTTTTAAGAAAAAATTGAAATAATTAACAGTTTATTTTTTTTGTAATAGAAAAATTCAAAAAAATCCACACATTTATATATATATATATATATATATATATATTATATATATATGTATATATATATATATATATATATATATATGTATATATATATATAATATATAAACAGTAATTTAACTTAATCATTTGATGATAAATAAAAATAATTATTTTTATATAAATGTGAATAAAAGAAAAATAATGAAAGGTAGTAATCTTGAATAAAATATTTATCAAATTTTAATCCTCATTTATATTATCTTCGAAAATGAAGTTAGTATAAGCTCAAAATATCTGTTTTAAACGAAAATATAAGAGAGTTAAAATTGAAATTAATATTGAAGAATGTATTTAAAATACACGATTGATAATGAATAAGTGAAAAAAATATTTCTTTATATTTTTTGAAAATACATATAATTGAACTTGAACTGTTAATATCAAGTGTACATTAAAAAAAATACTGGCTATTGTAAATTAATATTGTCTTATTCAAACACATTTCTACGTAATGAATTTTGTTGTGACTTCGAAGTCGTCCATTTATTATCATAAAAGGAAACAAAATAAGTAAACACTTTACTCAAACAAATAAAGTCTTTCATACAAAAGCTTCTTTCATTTCAATAATTATTTAGTCGAGTGCTCAAGTTTTCGTAGCTCATTAGCTCTTTGAAAATAACCATTCATTAATTATATAATTAGTAAACATTAGGTGACAAATAAGCAAACGGCGGAGAAGCTTTAATTGTCTCGGGGAAAGTATTTCAAGCGACCGCAGCGTTCTTTTGGCTCCATTCTCACGCAGTTGTATAAACAGTTGTGATAAGTAAAGGCGTAAGTCGCAATTTCTATTCTTTTTATATATCTCTTTGTATTCAGAAACAACGTACATTTTCTTACTAGTTCATGGTTGCGCGTTCCTCGAGGGCTTTTTTTTTCTATATAGATGTTGCAACTCCATTAACCCTATTTTCTATCTCATTTAATTTGTTTAATAGGTTCACTGTTTTTACTAAATGGTTGTAAACCTTTCATGCTTAAACTAATGCTATTTAAAAGCGTTACGAAAGTAACAAATATCACTTGTATTTTCTTTGTCTGCAGTTGACATTCCGAATATATATTTTTATTATAATAATGTTGTGTTTTCAGTTAAGGATAATAGTATTTTTTTATTTAAATTTTATTTCCGATTGAATGACTCGGAAAAGAATGCAGAAAGATATTTTTCCGCGTAATATTTCCATTTGAAGATGAGAATAAAAGTCCCCTTTTGTATATTTTTACATAATTTCGTAATTTGAGATGTCGGAAAATAAATACATTCCTTTCATTTTCTTAATGAATACATTTTTACCCCACTTTGTTTATTTAATTAAGCATATATATATATATATATATATATATATATATATATATATATTTGCAGCGCATCTTCCTTTCCCTCTAATTAACTGTCATTCGATTGTTGACAACGTTCATTTGTACTTTTTTCTTCGATATTTAATACATCTTTTTTAAACTCTATATATAATAATTTAAAAAATGTTTTTTAATTTTTGATTTTAATCTATCTTCAATTTTCAATATTTGAACAAATTCAATTAAACTTTCAAACTAAATAGTACGTTAAAAAGTGCCCAAGCTTGATTTTCTTCAAAAAAAATGATTAAATTATTGTACTCTAAAAAGGAATATTATTGGAATTCACATTTTAAAAAAATGAACACAGCTAATAAATGTATAAAAATATTAAACCAAATTCATAGTTTTTATTCTTTTTTTTCTTTTACAAACTGGACAATTTTTATTGACTATCACAAAAATGAAAAATAATATAATTTTTAAAACTAGGCTGTTTGTAGTTTACTTTTTTTGGAGTTATATTAAGAAAATTATAATAATAAAAAAAATAATTTGCTTTTATAAATAACATGTGAAGAGAGAAATATGTTTTAATAGTTATACACTCGATTATTTACTTCCTTATTCTTATAATAAATAATTTTTGTATTCAGTTTTCGCTATGTTTTACATAAATTTTAGCTATTTATTATGGTTCAAGAACATAATTTCTATTGAACAAAATATATAAATACTTACAAAAAATGTTATCTAAAATATTGACTTCATTTCAAATTATCTTACTTTTTATAACAGTTCCATTGAAAATATTCATTATCTTTCTTTATTAAATAGAAAAAAAATACGTCTATAAAAACTCCACTAGTAAAATATAAAATTGAAATTTTAAGTGTTCTTTAGAAGTTTACATTGCTTCATTATTAACTGATTATACGATTAATTTTGTTTTCTTGACGTGGTTATAAGAGCTGTAATAACACTAGATGCTTATTTCAAGGATTTTCCGCTAAATCTAGCAGATTTATTAGAAATTTTCACACACAGGTTTTAGATAAAGGGCTCGTTAACGTTTTATGTATTCATTTAGCTCAACAATCTTCTTCATAATTAAAGGGAAGTCGTTTATTTTACGTTGAAAATACTAATACTTTATGTCTTGACCTACATATTTGATCTGTTATTTTTGTTAATGGTACAGAAGAAAATAATAAATAGGATTAAAATTTATTTTTGTAAAAATTACATTTAAAAATATAAATAGTACAATGAAAAATATTTTCTAGTGTATATTTATTTACATTTCTTTAAACTTAACATATATGTTTATTTATAATGTTCCTTAATATGTTTTTTTATTAAATGATCATTTTTTATTTCAATCCTTTTTCTAAGTATCAAAAAGTACATATATTATTTTTAGTTTAAAATATTTTTCTAAATTCTATTGAACGATTATATAAATGTTGTATTGTCAACTAACTAGAACGTATTTTTTCTAAATTATCTGAACAATTTCTTATTTTTTTATTTAGATATACAAACAAAATATGTAATACAAATGTTTGTGTATATATACACACATATAGTTATGTACTTATAAAATGTGTTATTTATAAAATTACAAATTGACTCAAAACAATTTTCGAAATCGTTTTATTTAAACATTAAACTACTATTTAAAAACTATTGAATATTAAACTTTCATTATAATAGTTTCTTTATTAAATAAATTTAAAAATACGTATGTTTTATTAATAGATTTATTTATAAATTTTTAACATAAAATATATAACATTCTTACAACAATTATACTTTATTCAATAATTATTATTTTACTAAACAATTAATTAATTCAATTTAACTGTATTTTAGTATTTCTCCTGGACAATATTATGTCACATATAGAATGATTAATTGACTAATTTGTTTTAAAAGATATTCTGTATAGTTTTTCATAAAATATAATTTGAAATAAATCGTTTTATCATAATTAAAAATATATTAGTGATCGTACTTAATTCTTAATAAATATTTATATATTAATATTAAAATGTTATGTAGTGTATATGCTTACTTATATTATTTTAGTTTATATATATATATTTGTAAGTCAATTAAATATTATTATAAGTCAGATATATTTTACTATACATATATATTCATAAATCATCGGCTCAATGGTCTAGGGGTATGATTCTCGCTTTGGGTGCGAGAGGTCCCGGGTTCAAATCCCGGTTGAGCCCTCGTTTTTTGGTTTTTATGTTAAAATTACTGTTCGTATTGTTTAATCTTTGTAAACGTACGTACGTGAACAGTATTTCTAATGACCGAAACAATAAACGAGACATTCTTTTAAATATTTAAACCTAAATCTCTCGTAGTCGGAGTAAAAATCATATGTCTAGACTAACGATTCGTAATATTGTTTGACAGACAGTTCCGTTTGAATTATTTTTTTTCCATGATCCTTACTGATTCAGTTTTAATTTTTTTCCCCAATAATGTATATAGATGTATAAAAATGTCATGCGGTGTTGGATCCCTTGAAATAACGTCGAGAGCCTCAGTAGTCCTCGAATCTTAAGTTTCTCTCAAACACTGAATGTTTTATTGTTGTTTCTCAATAACAAATAGCTTTACCGTTATTTGTTAAAAAGAAAAAAATATTTTTTATGCTTATAAACAAAAATTCAGAAAATGAAATTAAAAAAATCGAATTAAAAATCATTTATATAATTATTTCAATGATGTATTATGTATATTTTTTAATTTTCTGTTTGCTTAATATCTGAGCTTATAATTAAGTACGTATATAAGAGTAATTGTGTAATATACGAATTGAAATTGAGTTTACAATCTAAATTAAACTATTTCGTTATAGAAATATATTTTTGTATTAAAAATATTTAAGAAAGAAAAAGGAAAAGGGTTCGAAAGGGATGAAAACGAAATAAATAAATATTTTCGTATAAATAACATATCACAGATTTATTTTTCTACTAAAACGATTAAATAAATCTCAAAGTTCCCATTGAAACAATAAATGATTACACCTTTAAAGTACGTAAAACACTATAATTAACAATATTTATTTATATATGTATAATATATATTTAATCATTAGCAAAAGTTTAACCTATTCTAAATTTATATTAGTTTAAATTATCTAAAATATAAAACATGTACAGTATGATATGTAGAGTTGTATGAGTTGTGATGTGATTGTACTGTTAAGCTATGAGCAGAGTAAGTTGATCGGTTGTTTTTCTTCCCATGGACGATTCGTTTGTGGACTGTTGCTGTCGGAATTGTAATCTTCAGTGTCATCGAAACATACCTGAAAAGAAAAAATATATATTTTAAAAATACTGTTTTTTTAAATAAAAAAATCGATTTATCATTTATATCTATTTACTACAGTAAAATTATTTAAATAATTAAAAATGCATTGTTCTAGAAAGAAAATGAGATATTTTCGAAAAAAAAACGATCAATCAAATTCGTAGTCAATGTTTTTAACTTTAAATGAAAATCTTCATAGAATGAAATATATATAATTGAAAGCGTAAACAAGATATAAAACGTATTTCAAATATTTCCATCTTCGTGTTACATAATCATAAACACAATAACTATCAGAGCGACCACAAATATTTACATTGAACAGATTACTCGACTTTGCATAAATCCGCAATTGTATAAATTTCCGTGGAAGTAAACAATACGTTCGACTCACCCAAGGCTGATTAAGTCGTTCCTTTTCTGAATATTCCGTATTGAAGTCGATGAGAACACCCTTGTCTTGATGACGGTGTTGTTGTGCCGCCGCGGCAGCCTCTGCCGCTTTCTGTTTAGACGCAGCGCTGGCCATAAAAGTGCACGGGGTCGATGGTGGCAATAAAGGTAATGGTTCCTTGGAGCACTCGCCACCAAGCATTACACGTTTCTGTTCATGTTTACGCCACGCCTCATATGCGGTGTTGAAAGCCTGTGCTACGGTCAGTGTGACGGCCTGCGTGACCCTCCGCTTCGGGCACAAGAACGCATGACATTCCATCGTTTCGTTACTATTTGCCGCAATAAACGCAAATACTCGGTCGTGCGACGCGTCCGCCGAACAGTAGGATATTCTGAAAATTATTTATTTATTTTTCAATCATTGATGTGGGAATTTAAACGATTTATTGATATTTCGAAATTGTTAAACTTATTTTTTTGTAAAATGAAACATTCAATTTAAAAAAGATTTAGAAATGAAATTAAAATGAATTCACACATATAAGATCCAATCTTTTTCATTGTCTGATTAAAAAAATAATACGGGAAAACAATGTATAAAAAAGATAATATATGAATAAGATATTCAAATATTTTTAAGTTCATTCAAATTACTTGAAATTCAATATTTTAATTTATAAAAAATATTTTTCATAACAAAGTGTTATTGATGTATATGCATATTATTAAAATTTAATATCGATCATTTTAACCATTATTATCTTCTCAGACTCATTAATTCCATTCTTAAGATCTTTTATAACGGGTTCTTAAGGTTAAAGGTATGAAAATTTATTTTTGTTTTCTATAACTGATTTCGACTTTCTTTATCTTCATGTAAATGGCTTAAACTAATTTTAACATAAACAGAAAAATGCCATAAATACAATTATACACTTTCAAATTTCTACCTAAAGATTTTACAACTAAAAACCAATTATGAGAAATCAGAGTACAAATTTAGCCTTAAGAATTCTAATAGACTATCCATAAATAAGACACACAGGAATCAAATTAATAAAGAGAATATTGTTTTCTTCAAACTATATTTGTATCTATTTGAATTAATAATCATTATTTAATTCATTCATCTAGTAATCCTATATTTTTGTATTTGAAGAATAAATCTTTTCATTTTATAAAAAATAATAGAAATATTTCACCTCGACATTAGAAAAATGTAACAATTCTAAACAATTGTTAAATCTTGTTAACTGATTTAATAATTGAATTTTTTTTATTCCTCTATATGTACTTTTTTTTAATTTCACATCTCTATTTTTTAATTTTATAAAAAATAAGTTAATAAAACAAACTCATTGAGGCAAATAAAGTTACATAATTATATTGAATTTAAAATATAACCACATTTTGTAATTTACTATTGAAATTTATTTTCATGTTAAACTAACATCTCTATAATTAAAAAAATATTTTTAAAATGGAATCGTATTTTTTTAATAAACAGATTTGTTTTTCAACTCTGATTATTGACATAATTGTAAATAACACACAAAAGAGTAATAAAACCGCAAATATAATTGACTGAAATTAAATTGCAGTATTTTGGTTTTTAGTTTCCGTTATTTAATTGATTTCATTTTCCATTTATAAATACAATACAAATATATTCATATGTATGTGCATGACAACAAAATTCTTTTATTTTATAAAAAGCTTTACATATTTTTTTCATTTAACAAAATATAAAATATTTATGCTGAAATAACAAGTATTGATTTCGAACTTCAAACAATTATGTTTTATATATATATATATATATATATATATATATATACATATATACTTAATTTTAAAGTATTAATTATAATGAAAATTTAAAAGTACCAAGCAGTGTTCATTTCATTCATAAAAATACAAACGCAAGCATTTATCAGTGGCTTCCGGGAAATACAAAGTGCATGAGTGAGTGATAAATACGTTGTTTCAAATAAAAGACAATGAAAACAAATTGCAGACACTCATTCGTTGGTTTTCATTTTACTCGAGGCTTTGTACTTGGTAGGAAAACAGAATTCTAAAATTAGTTACTGACTTCGTTTCAGAGTTCTGTTAAACAGGAACGGAAGTGATACATTTTTTGTGGTATCGGTAATGTCGTCGAACTCGAGAGAAAAATATATGCTATACTCTATACAACACTACACACACACATATATATATATATATATATATATATATATATATATATATGTATGTATACAACTATAGAACAAAAACGAAAATTGAAGGACGATTAAATGTTTCAGTTCGGAATTTATAATTATTGTTTTTAAATTGTGTAACTAATCTATCAATTTTACATGAATTTTTTGAATGACATGTTTGAAAATAGAATTGTGACATATTTAATAAGAAATATATATTAATTTATTAAAAGAATAACTATTTTTTGATGAATTAATACTAGTTAATCAAGAAATAAATTTTTTTAAAATAAATCTATATTCAAATCAAATTGATATATTTTGCACTGAGTTCTGATTCATTAAATCATCCTACACATTTTTCTTTTTATTTTGAATTAGTGTTTATATCGAAACTTACAAAAATAAATAAAAAAAATCTATGAAAAAATATTGTTCACTTTAAGATATTTTTTACATGTAAAATCATAAACGTTTTGAAATTCCAAAATAACGAATGATTTAATAATACTTCACTTCAAAAAACACCGACTTTTTTCAACAAAAAAAAAAGAACTTTATAAAAGTTGTTTGATTTTATCCCATATTTCATTTATGGTAAAATACCTTAAAAGTATTTTCTTTCAATAAATATTTTCCACTTCACTAAATAAAATGATGATTCAATAAAACGTCATATTTATTTCTTTTTATTGAAAAAACATCTTTCTATAACGTTTTTTATAACTTTGAAATTTAATAATATTTTTTTATAATTTATAATAATTATTAAAATATTAATAAACGATTTAAAAATATTAAGTGATGTTTATACTATTATTAAAAGAAGATAAAATGGATTCAAGTACCTAACCGCTATTATTGTATTAAATTTCTATATTCTATTATCTGTTTTGAAATATGTCATATTCAAAGAAATGATTTAAAGTAAACCATTGAGTTTAAACCGTTTATTTGAAGAAAATTCAAGTCGAAATTAGACTTAGAAAACAAGAACTCAAAAATAAATTGTAGAATTATAATAATATAATCATAAATAATAATTCATATGAAGGAAAGACAATAAAATTTATTTAAGAATCTTTTAAAATTATTTGAAAAGTAATTAAAGAAGATATATTTCTGTTTTCAATTTGTATGAAAATTAGTATTCCTGTGTATGTGTATTAAATTTAATTTAAAGAAAATTGCCTTATTGAAAGCTGTTTATTATTTATTTTATCTGTATTTAAAATAAATATTATTATTAGTAAGAGATACTAAAAAAACTTTGTCTTTTATTTTATCTCTGTTATTTTTAATAAAAGAAATTGATTCAATCAATTTTAACGATCTAAAAATATGCTCGTCATTAAATAAATTTAAAAAGGGTCTTTCTTCTAACAAAAAAAAAATAAGAACTTATCTGTACATTATCATCACGACTACAAATTCATAGCTCTTGTATATTAAACATGCAAGCGAATTCACTTTACGTTGATCACTTTATTATTCAGAAGAAGCGGCGTGTTATGATAACGACCGTAATTACCTGTATATGGAAATATCCATTTGATCTTCGCCCGTTGTTGGATCGCTAACAGTGATACCACGAAGGCATACAGTGAGTTGTACGCGAGGTAATTTGCGGCCACCCGCTTTGGCCACGCGCAATATGGTTTTAATGGCCTCGGCTGTGATACTTTCATCACTGGCAGCATCGACAAGTGTGCTACCCATATATTTTACATTGAATGTTACACAGTCGGACGGATCATCTATTGAATCTTTGTTGATTATGTTGGTCAGTGCCCATTCTTCGTACAGTTCTGTAAACAAAAATATAAATAAATAAATATATTATTACTATCTTGTAAAGAAATATATAAAGAAATCGCTCTTACAAGAAAATTAAAATGATTTCTCAGTTCATAATAAATAATTGAAATTTTGAGAACGATTTATAAAAGTTTCTAAATTTTTATATATCTTTCTATTAAGTTCCCAGGAATTTATTAGATGTGACAATTAATTCTATGCCTTTAAATTAAATCAATTATAACTTAAAACATTTTCTTATCGTTTTAAGATTTTTAAGTGCTAACCTTAATATTTAAAAACACTATTTATCGTGGTCAAACAATTAGCATAACTCTGCAACATGATGGAATCCGAAAAGCAGTATATTAGGTATTAAACACTTTTCGGATTAAAAATCAAAAAAAAAAATGCTGTGGAATCACGATAATGATTTGTTCAGCTTTGGGAAGGGTGTTGTGACTCATTAAACATACAAACAGTGCTAAAACAGTGAAAGAGTCCGAAAATGCATTAAGACTCCATCGACTTAAAGCTGTAATCTTTTTTTCGGCAAGTGATTTGTCTGTTAACTGGCAGATGGAGTAAAATTATATAAAATAATGGGAGATACTTAAGGATCTGTTCCATTTTTTTATAAACATTCATTTTCTATTAAAAATTCATTTAATTAATTTATACATCTAATAATTTTTTTTAAAAAAATATATATTCTTATTGATATTGATCATAAAAATTGATCGTATTGAACTTAAAGTATTTTAATCAAACATTTCAAAATACTAGAAAACAAAGGATATAAAGTACGCTTTAAGATAAACTTTCAGTATTTTCAGAAACATTTCCTTAGTAGTGTAATTGATTCTCTCTTATCCAATTTATTTATTAACACTTCCAGATCGAATTAATTAACTCATCTGTCTTTTAATTTGCCTGCTACTTATAAAGTTTGCCTGCGTTAGATACTCGACATTTACAATCTAATATTAATAAACTTTTTGTTAAAATGAAATAAACTAATATGGAATTGAATCCACTGAAAAGTATTTTTAAAGTTTATTTATAGAAAAAAATATTTTCTCTTCTTTTTTTTATCGATGGAATAGAAGAATTGACTATTGATGCATGTAAATATCTAAAAATTCTAATAATCATTTTTATAATTTTATATTTTTAGTCTACTTTTGCGGATGAGAAGGTATTTGATAATTGAAAATAAAATAAAAATTATTGAAAAATTATTTTAAGATCTTTTATAAAAAATGATTGATTTTTTTATATTTCTCTCTTTTCATCCTCACTGTTCTTCGATTCTAATAGGGAGATTACTGCATTTCGCATAATTATTGATATAGTTTTAATATTTTGAATAATACTGTCAATAAATAATACTAATTTATTAGTTTTCTCATTGAATATAATGCCTAATCTTTTATGACAAATAGTTTTTTTTTTGTATTGAGTGTTCTGATCAATAAAAAAAATGTGCTAAATACTAACTGATGAATATTTTCGAATATAGATTCGGTGTTATTATTAAAAATTAACTAATTAGGATTTAAAAAATACAGAAAAATGTAAAACGTTAATTAATAATTTTAGAAAAAATAATGTCTATAAATATACATTTTTGTTTCGTATTAATTAAAATTCCAAATTGTTTAATTATATATGAGCTTTGTAGGATTACATTTATGAAATATATCTCTCAAATGTAAAATAATATTTCACTAGATGATATTTTTAATTTAGTATATACATATACATACATACACATATATATATATATATATATATATATATATATATATATATAATTATACATCATAATTGCTTTTTTAAACTATTTAGGAAAGTATTTCAATGACAGTAACGTGAATAACAAACCCTCATCAGCAATCCTTGACAGAGGAGTCTCGTAATTACGCATGTAAAATATTCACTTTCTACGTGTGACTTGTTATTTTTGCGAATGGTTTAGTTGATATCCATTTTGTGCTCATTACTTTTTTTTCTTTATAAAGAGCGAGAACCAATCCTGTTTGATCTTGATTGATGTATTGTTCACACATGAATAGGTAGGTGACATCTTTATTTAAAACAACATTATTCAGTCAGACATTGTTTTGTAATAAACAACTCATTTTGTTGTATTGATCGTTTTAGTCTCAATTTCAAATCCATATTATAATACGTTCATGTAAAACTTTTTACATAAATTTGTTGAATATGTCAAAATTTACTATTAATTCTAATTATTGGAGCGAAATTTATCGTTCAATGTTATTATATTATTCTAGTTTTATATGAATAATATATTTTTTAATATATATATATATACGTAACATATATATATATATATATAGAGAGAGAGAGAGAGAGAGAGAGAGAAAGAGAAACAGTGAATCATTTTAGGCTTCCACATGAAAGTTTTAAAAAATCTTGTTATTTTTTATTTAGTATTTTATTTCAATAGTATTTTCGTATTAAATTGAATTAGAATACTAAATAAAAATAAAAAAAGGTTTTTTTTAATTTTTGAGATTTTTTCCATACTGTCATGTGGAAGCCTAAATTGAATCACGCTATATATATATATATATATATATATATATATATATATAATAGTAAATAGAAATAGAAAGTAATTTTCAAATTCTGTTCATCTATCTTAAAATGTTATTTTTTTAAAAAAAAAATGTATATATTTTTTCATCCTAAATAATATTATAATTTATACGTAGATAATCATTTAGTAATAAATAAAAAAATAATAAATACAATTTTTGAAACTGTTTATAATATTTTAAGTATAAAAATATATCATATTATTCTATTATAATACTAGATGTACATAATTATAAGTTGTATATTCATAGATTAAATTAAACCGATTTTTAGCAATCTGTGTATATTTTCAATATAAAGATAATAATTTTTCAAATATTTTTTTCATATTAATATAATAAAAACTTTTATTTAATCAGGCATTACTTTTTTGATAAACTAACTTTTCTATTTAATGAATATTTTAATTGTCCATATCCAGGAATATTTTTTAATTAAAAATATACGTTTTATTAGAAAAATAGTTATTTTTCATTTTAATATTTTGATAAAAAAATGGACACTAAATTTTAGTGTTTAATTATTAAAATGTCTATATTAAATAAATATTTTTAAATGTAAATATGAAATAGTCTCTTCAGATTTGTATTTTAATACAAGTAAATTTATATATATATATATGAATAAAAAAAAATATATCTAGAACTTTTCAATTATTAGATTAAATTAATTCGAAATAGATATTATACTTGTATATTTTTTAATGAAATATATTTCGCAACCAATTTTTTTTTAGTAAACAAATTATCAAAAAATAAAACGTATTACAATAAAAAATATTATGAATATAAATTGTTTTCAAAAAGAGTACATTTGTACTGTTAACAATCAAATATTGCACAATCGTTGTACATTGTTATCATTTCTATTCTATTTTAATAATAATGAATGGTCTAATAAAATAACAACATTATCAATACACAACTACTGTTCATTACAAACGAATGAGCTTATAAAACAAATAAGCTTATGTCATCATAACAAAGCATGATCACTGCATACACACAGCATGACGCACATTTTGTATACCAACAAGTTTGACACTGTGTCATCACAAGGTCGAGTCGAATTAAAATTTGGTTTATCAGTTTAGGAAATACACATTTTGCGCATGAATCGGTAATACGTTGTAGTCATATTACGGTCTGATTCAAATACAGTATTGTATTAAGAACATACATCAAATAAAAAGTCTGATAATTTTTTTTTTTTGATTTAGGTTATTAGGATGATGACAACATAAATATAATACTAACTTTTATAATGATATCTTTCTTAACATACAAAAAAAAATATTCTTCGTACTTTCTGTTTAGATTTCATGACCTAGAAGTATTAGAATTTTATATTAATTGCTTTTCATATCTTTATATGATAATCTAATTATTGATACATTTTTCTTTAATGATTCAATGTGAAAAAAACTATAGAAATGTATTCAATCACAAATAAAATAGTAATTATAAAAATAATTACGAAAAAACAGAATACATTTTAGTTATAAAAAGTAAAAACGTCCAAGTTAAGACAATAATAAAAGCTTTTAATGAAATGATGCAGAATAACTAATAAAAAATGCAAACAGAAACATGAAAAATATTTAAAAAACGAGTTAAAAAATGGTTAAAAATAATAATCGATTGTTGTATAAATAATGCAATATTTTTTCATCTGGCTCATAGTTTTAAATATTTTTTTCCATTTATATTTTAACTAAATTATAAGAATAAAATACAAAGGAGATTTGAAAAGTTCGAGGCCTAACTATGAAAGAATACAACTTATGTTTTTAAATTACTTTTATTATTCAATATGGTCTCCCTGAACATCAATGAACTTCATCCAGCAATGCTCCAGTGCTTTTATTCCGTTTTATTCCGTCCCTGAAATCTTTCTTTTAAAGGTCCTCAAAATAGCGATTCTCTGTTGCTCTTAGTTCTGTGTTTGACGCAAATTGCCTACTATCAAGGAATCTTAAGTTTTTTGGAATAGATGGAAGTCTGAGAGGGCCAAATATAGAGAATAGGTCAGATAGGGCAGTAAGTCTTACTTCAATTTAGTAAGTTTTACCATGGATACAACATTTGTATGGGACGTGCGTTGTCTTGATGGAAAATGATGTTTTTCTTTGATAAAACTGTTTTTTTCTCACAAATTGTTTGGCTTTTTAAAAGGTAGTCAATTAGCGGGATCTTTTTACTATCTCAAAAAATTGAATCCATAACTTTTTCAACGGATAAAACTAATAAAAATGCTTTTTTGGTAGCGAAGAATCACCATGCTTTCATTGCTTTGATTGTTATTTCAACTCTGAAGTGAAATGGTGATTGCAAGTGTCGTCTATTGTCACAAATCATCGGATAAAATCAGCCGTATTCCTTTTAAATCGATCCACAATGGCTTGGGAAATTTGTACTCGAATTCGTTTATGATCAATTGTCAGCAAACGCAGCACCAATCTTGCCTATCTCTTTTTCATACATAATTCTTCAGTTAGGTTATGGATGCACGCGTTCATCTGAGACACCCACAACCTTGGCAATTTTGAACATTTTAACCGTAGATCCTGTAAGACAATTCGTGCACTTTGTGGATGATTTCTTCTGTCATTACAGTTTTTGGACTAACTTCTTTGGATTAACTTCTAAGCATCCACGCCCACATTTAAATTCAACCACCCACTTCTTTACATTTGTATAAAAAGGTGCTCTGTTACCCAATACATTTTTCATCTCATTAAAGATTTCTGTTGGCGTTAATCCTTTTTTGCTAAAAAATCTTTATCGTCATACGATGTTCAACTTTATCTATTTCAACAACGGCACAAAAAGAGCTATATTTAAGTTGATGTTTGCAACAAACTGTTTGTAACATTAATTATAGACTTTGAGGTTATATATAAAACAAATAGTGCTATGTAATGCGCTATAAATATTTAAAAAAATATCACTCGTTATATGTTAAACCGTTAACTTTTCAAATCGCCCTCATAGTTTAAATTTCTATTCTGTTAGCATATTTATAAAAACTTCTTTTGTTTGAAGAATATTTTTATTATAAAATAAATATTACACTATTTGGATTTTTAGATGATATAATTTAATGTATTTGGTTTATCAGACATCGGTGCGAATTTTTTTAAAAAATACATATATATAATATCGTTGACATGTTCATTTTATTTTGTAAAAAATCCTATTTACCCGTCGACTTGCACAGATGCTTCTAAAATATCTGATCAAATAATCAATTTCGAAGCAAACTACGATATCGTCCACATTGCAAATACCTAGAGACCAAGAGCACAGAAAATCTGATTTCAATAAAGACAGCATTTTTCGTCAATACGACCTGCGGCGAATCGACATTCACCAGAAAACGGGTCTACGGTACTTGAATTGCGTGTACGCATATACATTCATACATATATATATATATATATATATATATATATGCATGTGTGTGTGTTTGTATATGTATCTTTTTTCATATAATGTTGTCGGTAACCTAAAAGAGAACATCGAGAATAGAGGTTATCAATACTTTTTCTGTGACGAGTAAGGAAAAACGTGTACGTTGTGACGACGCCACCAGCTTTTGCGGTTCTTAGCATGCGTCGCGCGAACGGAGCCATCGGCCTTGTCGGTATGTCAGGGGTCAAGTTTACCGACGCGCCGCCAGAATATCAATTGGATTTTGCGTCTTTACACTCGTTATCAGTGAGTACGTTGTGCGCCGCGGAAGTTGTGACACGAGGACTTTGTAACATACAGGACTTTGTGATTGAGAGTGTCGCAGACGGACCGATAAAAAATCATCTTGATTTAGTAACATCGAACACCATTCGCAACATTATCGATTGTAGATTTTACGTCGTGGATTTTTCTTTCACTAGTACTGATAACACGGTCGATCTAATTAAAGAAACGCTCATTTAAATGGACGTTTTTTTCAAACAATACAGCATTATATCAATAAAATGGATTTATCTATACGCATTAATTAAGTACATTACGCTATTTTATTTTCGAATATTATCAAACATAATTTGCATAAATTTTAAATTGTGGATTTTCCTCTTATTGGACTGATAAGAGTTCGATCTAATTAAACGCACTTTTATTTAAGTAACCACTTTTTATTAATACGGTTGACTAGTATTGGATCAATCAAATATATTTATATCACAATAACTTAGTGCATTGCACTTTTATTCAGAAAACATAATTAACTGCAATTATAAATGTCTGCGTTTCGGAAATGTACTTAATTACAATAATTAGGTTTTGATTAAAGTTCAATGAATGTTAAAATGAGTCGTATATTTTCTGAAACTTCTTAAGATACTGTTTAACTACTTTTATAAAATAAAAAAAAATAGGCAAAGGTTTAATCATGACAGGAAATGAATTGATCTTCGCTTGAAAAACATTCAATAATACACGAAGTGAACAGAGTAAATGTACATTAAATCATAAATTATACAGTTGAAGATAATGTCTTTCAAATGTCTCTTCTTTACGGTCTCTGAAAGTTTTATCCCCTTTATAGATCGAAAAAAATATTTATTATGAGTCTAAGCAAAAATAATTGTTTTAAAAACCAGGACGCTCTGCCCCTTACTCGTTATACTCACTGACCCCCGGGGGCAACCCCTTTCGGTCGCTTTGCTCGCTTGGTATTAATTCGTGAAACATCGAAAATGATAGGTAATGGAAATAGTTAACGTGTTATTTGTTGATTGTAGCAGGGGTAGCGACGTTACAAGAAGGTGGTCTACACGAAAAATAAAAAAAATGTTTTATGGAAATTTGTGATGTAATAATTTTTTATATATAGAAAAATCCTATTTTTCATTTTACCTACTATATATTTATGATAGTAAGAAAAATAACTTAAAATAAATATTTAACGAATAAACTATTATTACACAATTCTGTAAATTATAGATTTATGACTGATTTATTTTCAACTTACATATATTTACTATTCTAAGAAAAATACGAATCTTATTTATGCTGAGAAAAATATTAAAATCTTAAACTATATTGCAATTTATTGAATTATTGCTCTTTATTTTTTTACATTACTCGTATATAAAATTGTTATAGTGATAAGTATGTATTTTTATTCGTACAAACTGTCTACAAAATATTATAATATCTTAGATTATTTAATTATAACATTGTATCAAGTTCTTTTTCATACAAATTAAATATATAAGTAAATAAAATTATTTTAAATGAATATAATATTTTTTTAAACAACTACTAATTTAGGTTCTTTTAAACTCTGTAATATCTTTTTCTACCACACTTTATTTTTTTAATTATGAATTAATAATAAATAAAATTAAATAATCTTATATATATATATATATATATATATGCATATAAGTACAATTTCAAATTTTCTTCTTTTTCATACAGTTTGAATTCTTTTAACATTTCACAAAAACTGAGTTCATGTATATATATATATATATATATATATATATATATATGTATATATATATATATACAATATGAGGGTTGTAATAAAAATGAAGAGGTCATGTAGTAAAAATAAACGATTATCGATGAACAATTGATATTCTCGAAATATAAAACGTTCAATGGTCAATTGAGATAAGTATAAGTATTAAAGAGAGGATTTTGTGTTTTTCTCCAGAAAAATTGAAAAGTGATCAAAGATTAATAAATAGAAATTTGTAAAATGTTCTGATATTAAATTACTGACAGTTATATACCATTAATTTGATTTAAGTTCCTTATATTTATTAGTTTTTAATAAATATTGAAATTAGTTATTATTTAAGATACAAACTGTTAAAATAATACTTATAAATATTAGTATATGAGAAAAATCAGCGTATTGTCAATTCATATTTGTTTTAAAATTTATGTTATAAAAGTACTTTTCAATAAAAATAAACATTTATGTAAGTTAACGATTGAAAAATTCATTAATTAGTCAGTTTATTGATTAAACATTTCATTTAGAATGTCAATTCATATCAGGTGATTGTTATTTTTTTATTACACAAAAATTACAAATATTATTGTAACAGAGTAGAACAAACAATAAATGGAAAGATGAATTTTAATACATGAAAAATTAAACAACTGCTTACAATAAAAATTATAAGAAATTTAATTCGAAGATAATACAACTCCCTATAGATTAGACACTATTTTTTATCCAGAATTATATATATGACCACTCATAAAAACAGAGTACATAAAAATTTTGAAGAAATTATTAGTTGTATTCTATATTTAATAATAAACATATATATTTTCTCTTTACAATTTCAAGTTTTGATATCAAATAGAGTATATACTTTATTCTGTTTGATGGGCTATAAATTAGTGTTGGTCCGGAAATTTGTCTCTTTACTTACATATAATTGTAAAATATAATAGCTATAACATTTATAATACAATTAAAAGTTAATTTGATTACATATATTAAAGATATTACATTCTTTGTAATTTATAATATTTAATTCTTTTCATACTTCAGCTTTAAAAAAATGATTTCGTAATTATTTGCTTTGAAAAATTAACAAATTTTTATTTTCTCAAATTGTACAAAATTAAAATTGGTTTTAATAAACACAGACCTGAAAAATATGCCAGTACGCCTATATAAACCAGAACTAGTATGTCTTAAAATTGTTATTTAAGAGCTGGAATACTTAAAATTTACAATTACGTTTAAGAAAGATTCCAGTTATATTTTATCATTAAATTCAAAAAGAAACTTTATTATGCACTCTATTATATATATATATATATATATATATATATATATATATATATATATGTATATATGTAAGTACGTTTAAGTTGGTTTAAACAAACAAACGATTTGTATTCTTGTTAGTGCGGCAGAAAGATGGTAGACGAAAATCCGAAATACGTGTCCCAGGTGCCTTCATTAGAAATAGTTAGCAATTACAATTGACATGCAATAAAATGACTAGAAGAACATGGAAACAGTTCGCTTGATTTCAAGCAATTGTACTAAGTTCCAATGTATTCTACTTAAGAGCACATTGTGCTCCCGTAATCGGCAATCATGTATGATATAAATATCTATTGTCGAGCACACAGCCATACACGAAACAAGACGACAATTCTATTTATCGAGACCAGCTTGGTTCATCTGCAATACATTTTCTTGTTCTAATAGTTTCATTTTAACGTTTGATTCCTAGTAAATGGCACAAACAGAATATAAGAAAAATGAAATAAATCAGAGGATTTGTTTATCGTTTCAGTTTGTTACTAAACTCTATCAAGTAAATAAATGAGTGTAAAATCCATTAACCCAGTTATTTATATAATTATTCTCTACATTTATTTAAAATTTTACCTTAAAGTATAGTTTATAACATATATATATATATATATATATATATATATATATTTGAATAATAAGATACCAAAATTATCCACGAGGAAAGGTATCATATTTAAACTCCACCTGGACTTAGTTTCATGTTAATTTCAAACCAGAAGTACATCATGTTCTCATTAATGTGAAATTTGTATAACTGGAACTAAGTTGAAATTTGTGACATTAAGTTTCAAAGGTGAATCTGTAGATTATTAAACCAGGATCTGTCCCTTTACATATATCTATATTCATTATCGTACAAAATTATTTTTAAATATAAAAATTCATAAATTGATAAGACGGAAATCGATTTATGTGATTAATATTTATTTAAATTGTAAGAATTTCATTAAAAAATGTTTTTTGTCATATATATATATATATATATATATATATATACACAATTAAGGTCTAAATAATTACTTTTATCAAATATATATATATATATAGACACACACATAATTAAGGTCTAAATAATTACTTTTATCAAATAAGAAATTGTATTACCTTGTACCCAATTTTATAAACGAAACCATTTCACTAACACAAGGTGTATGTTGAAACATTTAATAAAGGTTACACCTGACCTTCATTCTTTTTATTTTTTCAGTATTCTCAAACTTCAACGAATTGTTATTCCAAAACATAAACAATACGGTATCATTCATTTATGTTCAACATGATTTTTTTCTCGTCTATCATATTTTTCCATAAATCAGTATAAAAAACCCACGATAAATTAAACAATTTAATCAATGAATGACTATAAAAAAACATAGATAATTTCGTATAAAATATTGTCCGTGCTGTCATAAATCAAAATAATTATATTTTGAACTGATAGCAATTACTTGTTCAAAGTTCATATTTATTAATTTTGGCACATACATGTACGATCTTTATATTCAAAAGTTGAATAACTGATAACCTCTGTAACAATAATTTGATATAGTAAACTATATCATTAAGAAATCGAATGCAATCTGCGATTATAAACATTGCTTATGTATTAATAGTCTAAATTACGCATTTAAATTTATATTAATTTCTATTTTCAGAATAATTGATAACCTACTTTCAATTAGTCAATACTTAATTCAGTAGTTATTTATAGTTATTGATAATGAGTTATAAGTCAGAATTAATTATTGGTTTTAAATCGATCACTCAACAGATTATATGCTATCGTGATTTATATACTTCTTGAAACAATTATAATTATAAACACATTTTTCATGTACGCAGAAGTCGTTTGAGAAACAACATATGATAATAAGATAATCTCGCATGTATTATTTATTTACGAAAAGGGTTAATTTATTCTTTGACGACACAAACGAAATACTTATTCACAAGAACAGTATACGGTTGTTGTGTTTTTAGTTATAATCGAATTTGCTTGTATGCAATTTACAGAATGTTCTATCCTTGCAATATCCCAGTAGTCCCATTTCCACCTACCGTTCTTTCGTTCTTCATATTTAATTCATTCGGGTGCCGTGTAATAATTTCAGAGCACGCACCACAATGACTTAACTACACATGTTTAGAACCGACGTGGGAATCGTACGTTCGACAATATTGTGACGAAATCACGTTTCAACTTTTACTTACATATTTTCAAATCATATTTGATTTATTTCTGCACGTTTCTCTTTTACTTCCTTCTAGGAACCAACATTATATATATATATATATATAAAGTTGCAACATGTTTGCCTTTATTTTTCATTTTGAATGTAACATTTGTTTTATAAGAAGATTTGTATTAAAAACTTAGAGTTCCTCATTTTAGGTGATATGTTTTAGTTGAAATTCAGATTTATATTTTTATTAGTGAACAAATTTTTTTGAATTCTGAAAATTTCTTTCTAGTAATAGTTATTATTAGATATGGAAATTATATAAAAAAACATATTTATATTAGATTGGTAAAAAATAATTGCGATTTATACACCCGTTTGACAAACTTTTTTAATTTTTCTAGCTATTTTAAGTGGTCCAGAACTGTTGTATGACTAACTCCTAACTTTTGTGCATGCTATCAAATTAGTGGTTCTGATTCTACTAACGAATTCAGTTGGTCGTTATGAACTGAAGAAGAACGCCTGCGATCTTCTTCATCTTCAAGTGTATTGACCCCAGCATGAAATTTTTGGAATCACTATTGAACCGTACGTTCTTTAACAGTACACATACTAAAAGCATCGTTTAGCTTACGAGCAGTTTCTGCTACTTTACCACCTGTTTTGAATTCATACAAAATATTGCTCTTATTTGCTTCTTTCCATCTTCAATTCAATAGCAAAATTAATAATAAAATCAAAGTCGATATTACCAAAATATAGACCGAAAAATGTACTTTAAAATGATGTTAACATAAACGTAATTAAATGACACTTATATTAGAAAAAATTAAGGTTAGAATTCAGAAAACAAAAACCGCAATTATTTTCCTACCAACCCAATATTAATATAAAATAATATACAATTGAAATATTGTAACACCAGAGCTCAACTTAAGTTAATCAATCCGATTGTAGAGATTTATTTAAGAAAAAAAAATCTAGACCTATCACTTATTCGTCTCTAGTCCTTTTTTTTGAAGGCAGATATAGGAAATGGGAATGATTTCAGATTAAAAATTGTTTTAAGTTTTCGAGCCGTTATTGAAAAAAAGTTATTTAACTGTATCTTTTTTTAAATTTTAAACTTGTTTTTTTTCTCTTCAACCGAGGATAGAGCAAGTAATCATCATTTAGTTTATTTACAAAAAATAAGCTTGTATTTCAAGCTGACTTATTTTTACTTGGATAATAAGTAACAATTATTTTAACATTTCACTAGGAAACTTTTTATTATATTAAATACTGGAGGGCT
>CM068317.1:40202248-40299748 GCA_034766995.1 Acanthacorydalis orientalis
CTTTTAAATAAATCATTATTTTATCTGTTGATTATAACTATATTTTTTTAAAAAAACCCTTTAATTAGTTTTATCCTATTAAGCATTAAACATTTGATAATTAGATTCATAGCCTGCTTCGTAGAAATCAGGCAATCAGTATTTCATCTCAAATAAGACGATTATTAGGGACTGTAATTCACTATTATTTCTGCATCAAATAGTTACATTAATTATCGCTTTTGATCACTAATATTACAATCCTTGTCATCTTACTAATTAAATTGCACTCATTATACTTTAATCACTCTGTTATCTGATTTCTCCCACATTAACTTATTCAGATTTTTCCGGTAATTCTCCATTTTTATTTTTTGATAAGTTTGTAAATATAATTTTCTATTTTTTTGTAATTTAATAAAAAACTAAAATGTTTATATTAACACTCTGAAGCCGGGTATGGATCTAATTTGTTGTTTGATTTGATGTTTTTCAAAGAAACTATGGTCTCCCAGCTCTATCTCTTGGATGATATATTTAAAGACCACTAACCTCTTTTTCTAATAACATTAAATTTATAACTCTTTCTTTCATTAAAAAAAAATTACGGTCGTCCAAAAATCAGAAAAATCACGTTTTTTTTCAGTTGAAAACCTATAAAAATTGTGAAGTTGAGGATTGGGTTGAATAATATTTTTTTTCCAAAACTTCATCATTGGAAGAAAGCGTATAAAAAATTTTGAAACTCTACGCCCAGGTACAAGATGTAACCGATATGTGCTTACTTGATTGTTTTAAAATTTTTCACACTCAACAGTAATGTTATTTCTGCAAATTTTTAATTTTACTGTTTCCAATTATATGATTCCAATGAAGAGATTTATGTTTCTTTTAATATTATCAAATATTTTCAACGATATATCAGATAGATGTGAAATTTCTAATGGCTAATCTTAATTAACATATTATTTCTTGTAACCGACAAATTTGCAATTTTTATTTTGATTATGTTAAGAATGTCCAAATAATCAAAAAATATTTGTTAAAAGATTTTATCACCCTTTCCCTTTCCCCGGGTTAAATATATATATATATATATATATATATATATATAATCCTTTATGTTGAATAACAATAAGGCACAATTTTAATTCTGAATGAGTTAATTTAAGAGAATAAACGTAACTTATTAAATAAGCTACAAATACAAATGTGAATACATTAATCTTTTCTTATTATACAGCAATGCGAACGAGTATAAGCAAGATAAAACATTCCAAATCTTACAAGTACTTATGTTTCTACAAGAGTTTACTTTCATTTATTTTAACGATGTGATTTTGAATTATTCAAAAATGTACGCTTCATTTGTCACATAGTAAACTTCAGACTGATTGTACAAATTTTGATCATTTTTTATTCTAATTGCATTCTAAGAAATCATTAATCATATTCTGTTTAATATAAATATTTTATTAAAACTCTCTATTTGTTCGAAAACTTGTAAAATATTCTTTTGAATTTAAGTGTAAGAAGGCGTTTTAATAAAGTGATATTTTACAGTCAATCTTGGTAAATATTCTCGTAGTTAATAATAAAAAAAGCAGCTTAAATGATTTATTCTGTTTTATAAAGTTATAAACACTCAACGGTTGCTAAAATATTTTTTTTTATTTAATTTTTTCTTACACCGATAAAATAACAATTATTTTATTTACATATATAGAAGAGTGCATTTGTATAACTTCTTCATACTCAGACTAGATATTGATCGTTACGTACGCAATCCAATATTTTACAACCGCATCTACCCAGCCAGGAGCTCGTAACTTTCACTTTTTTTATTTTTAGCCTTAGGTTAAGGGATGAAGGCAACCGAATAAAATGCCGTAGAAGTCGAGTAAACAAAAAAGGACCAGTTGTGAGTAAAAAAGAAAAAAAACCGCCTCGACGTGAAATTATGAGTTATGTTTTCTTTTGTTTAGTGAAGGTTGATGGCATTTTATTTACAAGTCTTATGTTTCACTTTTTTTATTTCACAGAGAAATATTTAATATTATTATAATACCGTATTTTAAATACCGTACACGTCGTCTTTGTTTAGAATCTAATAAAGCATTTAGTTGAATGCATTTCTTTCTATTTATTTCTTTCTTTCAAAGGAGTACTATTTAAATAAAATTTTAGTTATTATTATTATTATATATTCAAATAAATACACTTATTGAAAAAAACTAGAGGAATTAAAAATTCATCAATATTAAAAAATATATAAACATAAATGAGTTTTATAAACAAAATTATGTGATTTATCATAAAAGTCGTTTACTGAATATATTAATAAATCTCTTATATTATGTGGTAATTATATATTATTTCTTTATCAAAAAGACAGGTTAATTACTTTTTATGATCAATAAATATTTAAACTCTTTCATTTGATTTATTGTATAGAATTTTCTCTGTATTCAACTGATCTGTTAAAGATAATTTATTCGCCGCTTTCTCAGAAATATATTTTATATTTGTACTTTAGTGGAATTACAAATAACCAATTTTTATTATATATACACACACACACACATATATATATATATATATATATATATATATAGAGAGAGAGAGAGAGAGAGAGAGAGAGAAGCATATTTATTTATAATCATAATGAAGAGTAAATAATTTAAATTTTTTTATTTTTAAGTCAATAATACTAATAATTTATCTCATTTTTGTTGAAAATCGATATACTTCTAACATTTTATCAAAGCCAAAATTAATTTTTTAAATACGATTTATTATCATTTAATATGTTTGAAATTAAATCGTACCTGTTGAAGAAACTCGTCATTTTACAGCATTTAACAATGTTTCTATTCTCAAATATTTTTTAATATTATCACTCTCTGTTATGAATATCTAAAACCATTAAATATACAATTTTACAACTAAATTTCTTACTATATACAATTTTTAACAGATTGAAACGCTGTTCGTTTTGTTAATTTTAAATGATTCTTTTAAATGAACAAAATGTTTAACACCCCAGCTAAACAGTCGTCCTTATCCTTTATTCATACCAGATTTAATTTAATGTGGCAATTGGTGTTTACCAAAAAAAATCTCTTTGAAAAACACGAACTTTGTGAAAAAAAAATCATATAAAAACGAACATAAAGTTTATAATAAATCGACATAAGTTACTTTTCGAAATGAAAACAACCCTAATTATGAAAAAACCATTACGAGGAGTGCTTTACCGTTCGAGGGTACGTTGAATCCAATGTTTGTTGTGTTTTTTTTTTATACGGAAATTACTTTTTTTATAGCTACATCCGTAGTTATTATTAAAAATTTTAATTAGAAAATATTATAAAATGGCTTACTGAGATAACAATATTACATTTCGAGTTTTTATTTTATACTTTTTACAGCTGCTGTTTTTATATAGAATTTTTCATTTTAATTATACCTCAATATTAAATTAATTATATCATTCCATCGGGAAATTTAATGAATATTATGTTATTTCATTTATTTTTAATCGATATTTCAATGAAACTGTGGTTTTTATTCAAACGAGAAAACATTAAAAGGTTAATATGGAAATAATGAAAATAAATCTATATTAAATTCAATTTCAAATTTTATATTTCTTTATATATATGTATATATATATATATATATATATATATATATATATATGTATATATATATCACGTTTTGGACTGATTTTTTGTATTTTTACCCAAAGAGAAATATCATTTAGTTGTCTCGTAAAAGATGCTTTTAAATGAAAAGTATGAGTATGTTTTTTTTTTTACTTTTACTCGCATGTATACGGTTATGTATACGCCTTCGTGTGTGTAATAAAATTGAAAATACTAATCTTTGATATGAATTATAGCGTTTATATGAAAAAAATAAAAAGACGCGTATATTTACTCATATTCTTTATATGGATTTCATTTGGGAATATGAAACCTTGAAGCATTGAATGGTTGTTTCGCAAACAAATTCAATGTACTTGAGAGAAACGCAACCTTATCCCTGTAATATGGCACAGAATTGAATGGATTTGTTTACAAAGTACCCACTTCAGTGCATGGAGATTGGGACAGAATGTGGATTGGGGATTTTACAACCAGCAGAAGACGAGTTTACATTTACGGTCTAAAAGACATCACACTGCGCTACTGTGTGTATCTGTGAAAGAGAAATCAAGATTGGTGCGTCGCTAGTGTGAGTATGTAGTATTGGAGATTCATTTTTTTATAAGGAGAGAAAATTGAGATCTGCTCCTACGCTAGGTTTAATAAAAACGATGCGAACTTTCAAAAATTTGTTTTGTAAATATTTAAGTAAGTATTTTTATAGAGTTCGACTAGAAAATTGTGTTTGACATACACCTCTATTGCCTCTCGAATATAAAAGGGCGAACGTCTTATTTGTCATTCATACTTTATAACTTTTTACTGCTCTACATATACAAACACCTATACAGAACTATTCAAAATGTTTGCAGACACTGAAGATACGCAAAAGAGCGATGTAACTTCATGATGACATTTTTTATATATCACAATTTCGTATTATGACGAAGTGCTTGAATTTTATAAAGTGCAATATTTGCACCGTTGACTAAACCAACAATACACTTATTTAAATTACATCTACGTTCTTCCTTTGATATTAATATTTTTTCTTTTTCATAAATTCAAAGTTTATATATATATATATATTGATTTTTTTAAAATATTATTACATCTACAAAAAAGCTAAGTATAAAAAGCTTCTGAAATAAATAACCATACATGTAAAAATATTAATAATGCTTTTTATAAACAGTTCTTATAAATAATGTTTCCTAAACCATGCAAAATATTTAATCCACTAATAATTTAAAGAATGGAAAATGCTAATTTTAAAAAACGAAAGCTCAAAATGAGTTAATTAAATAGTGTTTTCTTGTATGTTTATTTTTTAAGTTCCTATTTTCAAGTCAAAAAAAATATTTTAATTAAATCCTGGACGTAAATATCTAGCACATTCTATTATAGAACTGGGTGCTTTACTTCTTAAAAACTTCATTACTATTTTTGACTTTATTCAAAAAAAAAGAAAAACGATAAAACAAAATACAAAATTTAAATTCATAAATCATTCTAGTTGAAAATGATAACATACTAGTTTACTCTTTATTATAATTCACCTATAGTCGCTTATATTTTTTTAATTATGTAAACTTTTTTTAAATTTACTGTTCTTAGAAATGACACTTTTCCTTGTTTATAATTTTTCATATTTTTCTTCGAGTCTAAAATAGCCAATTCTAACAAAAAATATTTTCAGCTATTTTCAGTTCTGTCATTAATTGAAAAAAGATAATCGTATTTGATTTTTTGTTTATTTGGGTTTTTTGATTGTTTGTTTAAGTGTGTACAAATAAATTACATTTTAAAACTGAAGCTTTTGTCTCCAGTATCGAACTAAATTACTCTTTCAACCTCCCACACACACACACACACACACACACATATATATATATATATATATATATATATATATATATATATATATATATATATATTAGCGTCAGCTAAATAGATAGAATTCCAGACGAAATATTTTTCTCAATCATCAAACATGAACATAATCAATTTATTCTTGTATCATTTTCTCAATTTTCCTAAACAGTATTTTATATATACATACATGTATATATATATATATACATACACATACATTCACACACACGTGTTTCATGAAGTTCATTGAAAATAACAAAAAAAAAAACAACCCCAGATATTTTATATATCAAAGGTCATATTTACCATACATGAAAAATATAATTCGTTCCACAGTCGTTAAACAACATTTCACAAACTTCCATCTAAAAAAAAACACAAAAAAGCTTCTTCGCATTCATAATTTTGTTATATATATATTTACATCCAATCATATATGTACATATATATATATATGAAATAATAAAATGATATTAAAATTAATTTGAAAATAACAAACCTTACCTTAACAGACCGTACTTTATTAATAGAATAAATAATTTCTTTAATAAACTCTATTCTAAGGACGAATAGTTGTTATTATTTAAACAAAATGTTCATTTACTAACTAGAATTTATTCTCGTAAGAAACGCTATTTTTTAAAAACTAGCACATTCTGTGTTATTTTCATCTGGGCCAATAAGCTGACCTGGCTACTGCATGATTTACCTCATGCATTAATAAAACTTTATTATGATACAACCCCAGCACTGACAACGAAAACCTCTTACGGAATAATGACAAATGCGGACATACTACCAAGTTTTTAACCCATGATATCATTTTCGTTTAGGAATCAAGATTAGGATATATCCATTTGTTAATATTTTATATATTTTAATGCGTTTTGTGATTGTAGTATTCTTGACCAGAGATTTTCACTGAAAAATATTTTTGTTATTTTATATACCATTTAAATATTATAATATATTTAATATTACAATTATAAATGGAATTATTTGATTTTAAAATCACTTGTTTATTTTATTATCAGCGAGATATATTCTAAGAAGAAATTATTGAAGTTAAAACGATATAATAAATAAATAGTGTAATAAATTTTACCAGGCAATAGTTTATTCAAAAATATATAAAATTTTCAATCACATTCTATAGATTTTTTACTTTTTATTTTTTTTTAAAATTCATTCATACCTAACTTCATTTCTACTTAAAATGCTTGCAATCCCTCCATGGATATAAAATCACTGTATGAAACACTTGGAAATAATCTATTTCTTAAGAGAAAAATATCTGATTAAAAAAATAAATAAAAATCATGTCGAATTTTTAATGTTAAAATCAAAAAGAATATTAATTTTAAGTTTGTACATATCTTTTTCTTATTAATTTTTCTAATATATTATCTGAATTTTGTCCTTATAAAGAAATATCAATTGAAATATTACCAGTTTCTTCACTCTCTGAACTAACTAGTCGTTTTACACGTTTTCGAATTCTCCTCACAAATTTCTTTCTTTTTTCACTTCCAATACTTTTATTAAGAATTTATTTTTCTTTTTATTTTATTCGTCATAAAATTCATTTTTTTGTTTTTTTCCTCTACATTTTTTTCAGGTAAATATTTCGTAAAAATAAAAACTAGTTCACTACTGATACTATTTCAAAAATTGTCACTACACTATATATATATATATATATATATATATATATATATATATATATATATATCTAATAGCTGATACATAAAACATTTGTACTTATACAAATATTGCATCAGTCTGACTCGTGATTGACTGATAGTGTTTTCTACAATTCACGAGTCACATTCGTGATTCATGCACAGTGGGTTAAATGAAAATCAAAAAAATATAGATATATCTTTTTAATGAGTATAAAATTTAATAATTAATAATATTAATGTTATTGTTGGGAAGTAATATTTTTGTGTTCATTTAATAACAAGTCAATAAAGTGTCAATAATTATTTATTCACTATTAAAATAATCAGAAGTATCTAGTTATATATTTTAAAAGATTTCATATAGAAAATATTATTCGACTGAATCTAAGTATACGAAGAATTTACATTGTTCATTATTAACTTTTATCTCTGTTCAGATCTTACAAAAAGAAACAATTTCAATGTAAAGAAGTAACCGTGAATATAAAAATTATACCAAAAATTCAAGAACCCTTATTCGTTTCAAGAGGAAACGGACGCAGAAAAATTAAATATAAAAAGGAATGTTAAAAATCGTGTTGAATTCAGCATTTTTTTTTATTCGTGATCTCGTTAACACGATAATCCGAAGTCTTAACTGCTGGCCCAACGCAGCGAGCCTATTTCGAATACTTAAAACACACTAATGTTATTATGTTACGTAATAAATTACTTTTGTGCGAAGTAGACGTAACACAATACATAAAAGACGTGGAGTTAATTAAGTAGACGAGTTTTCTTCGAACTTTTGCAAAGTGAAGATGCTCTCGTATGCTGCTGTGTACGTGCTTAAAAACTTCTGATATTTACGAATTTTGTGAATTATGTGTCTTAGTTTTCGAATAAACGGTTATGATGATTGATATTATTTAACTATTGACAATGAATATAATTTGCGTTCATGTTTTCTTCTATTTTTTATAAACAATATTGTTATTTTTATCATGAAGAATAATTTATTTCTTAAAACATTACTAACGAAAATATTGTCTTTCCAAGAAATCGACATTTTTTATATATTTATATTCTTTTGAAAATAAATAAATATAAAAATAAATTCTAAAAGTATGTTTTTGATTTACAAGCGTTTATAAATTATTTATTATTCTCCGAAGGAGATTTCAAATAGAGTAAAGAATATTAAAACATTTTCTTGAATGAAATATATTGTCATTATAAATTCACTTTATTCAATTTACTGTTCTATTTAAGTAAATTCGTTTCATATATCTATATAATTTAACATGTATATAACAATGTTATCTTTTTATAATAATAATATGCTCGAATATATAAAATATTTTTCAGTTCTACCAAAATTGAATTATTAAAATATACAAACTGTATTAACAAACGTATAGTTTTAAAATCTACTAGTATAACTTACTGTATTTCAACAAGTATTATATTGGTAGAAAAATAATTGCGGGTTGTGACTCAAATAACAATTTTGTATTTAAAACCAATGAAATAATTTATTTTATCCTAGAAAACTGTTATTTTTCTATAAATATTTTGATAAATCGAATAACAAATCTAGTGAAAAATGTCGAAAATAGAAAAAGGTTTTCAATTAAAACATCTGTATATTTTTTTTATTTCCAATCAAAATTTATTAGCAAAAATGTAAATTGTATAACACTAATCATTTTTGCATCTATTAGAAAACGAAACGATGTCGTATTAAAACTAGTTCTACAATTTAATTATTCTCTATCTAACCATGTTCATATTAATGTTTAAATGTGTTCAACATTTTCATTTAAAATAACTGACTTACAAATGATATAGATATAAAAGACACATGAATGTCGTAGCGATGCTGAGGCCAATGAGCTTGGGTCCATTACACCCAACTGTGATGGTACATAGTATGAGTATGCCCTTAGGCTAATCAACGAAAACATTTTTTTCTCCCGGAAAGAGGAAGATAACACTAATGCGTAATACAGAGCCTTTTCAGTATACAAATTTTGTATATTCAAACTACACAGTTTCTATTATCAAATACTCTAACGTTTCTTAATACAATATTTTTCTATCATGATTTTCTAATTATTTTATTATATAAATGTTTGTAATTATTTATTGTTTTATATTAAAAGCGTCCTGAAAAAAGTATCTAATCATTCTTTAAATGGGAAAATTTTTTACATAATTGTATGTATTAAAAAAGCTTCATATTTGTATCATAATATTCATTAGCAAGTAAGCTAATTTTAACGATCAATTGAATAATTATTATTATAATCTGTAATAAAATACAATGAAAAAATGAATAATATTTTTATGTATTTACATGAAAAATAGATGTATTATATAGGGTACTTTCTCATTCTTTCTTCATTTAATAAGGAAATGTTTTATTTTATATGAAATTGTGACACTTTCTTCTTTAATACGACAGTGAAATACACGTTTTATAAAATATGCATATATGTATATGTATATATATATATATATATAAACAAAGGGTGTATGTGTGTGCGTACAACAGTTGTAATATATGAAATTTGAACGAGCACAATTTAAATAAAGTGTAACGACATCCACGAACTATGTCACCTAACCAGAAAACCTGATGAAATTCAACACGGAATTCGCAAGTGTGTCGAGTCGGTGGCGGGAACGCAACGTAACGCATTCATTTAAAAGTAACACGTGTCAGAAACACGTGTCGCGCGCGTAACCCCCTATTCCCACCCTGTGTATGTGACAGGTGTCGTCGGCCACACATCAAAGACAAATGCGGAAAACTCATCGCCGTGCACGTCGAAACGATCCAACTCTCGCGGGGTCGTCGTAAATCAGCTAATTAAATTTCTAGAGCTCTCTTAATTAGCAAGACGCACTTTGAACGTAGACACGATCGAAGCGAATTCCCGCATATCCATATTTGTAGCATCCGTTTTCCTATCAGATGATGAACGAGTTCTCTATTTAGGAGAGAAATACACCTGTAGATTTCCGATTAAGTGAATTAGTGTTAATTAGTTTGTAATCGGTTGAAGTTTGGGTAAAAGTAGTTTTAATTTTCAACTAGTTACACTTGATCAATGTGTGCTGCCAGCCCTTACCAACAGCAACGAAACATGGGTGCTTAACACCAAAATCATTCAATAACTCCAAACAACATAGAGAAGTATAGAAAAATGAATGCTATGAATAACAAGAAGAGATGGGAAAAGAATAGAATGGATGCGAAAACAGATAGGGATCACAAATGTAATACGAAGTATAAAGAATCTGAAATGGAAAGAGACAGGACATGTTGCAAGAAGAGAAGACAACCAATGGACAACAGAAATTATTAACTGAGAATCAAGGAATATAAAAAGAACATAAAAGAGACTAATGAACAGATGAAATAAGGAAATTAAAAATTTAATTGGGAATCAGCGTAAAAGAGAAGCAAATCTGCAAATGAAAAGTTACAGAATAGGCCCTTATCCAGCAGTGGATTGATAGAGGCTGCTGATTATATATATATATATATATATATATATATATATATATATATATATATATAATTTATTACATAAAGTTAATTCATTGTTTATTATCTCATTGGAATAGTTGAAGACTTCGTTTAATCATTCTTTTCTATAATCAGTTCCAAATTACATTGTTTTTTTTAAAAAAAATGATTCAATTGATTTGTGGTTATTAAACTTTTAAATGGTTTTTAGAAACCTGAATATAAAATAAAATGAGGACTCAGTATTGATTTCAAAAAGTCTATAATGCAATAGCTATGAATAACATGCGCAGAAAAAATATCTTTCTAAATTTTAACACATTTTTACAATAACGTTTCATATATTTAAGTCGAATATTACAGTTCTGTTTAATATAAAATATATTTTGATAGAAGATATTAAAAATGTTATTATTATAATTTTATGTATCTTAAAATATTATATAATTCAAATATTATATTATATAATTCAGTATTTATTTTATATATATATATATATATATATATATATATATATTATAATTCAGATATTCCAGAGTTAGTTATTTTATAGGATGTTTATTTTTTTGCAAAATATCTATTCATTTCTATCAAATATAATTAATATAAATAAATATATTTAATTAATAAATATGTTTTAATTAACTGTTGCATCATTTCAATATTATATATAGGGTAAATGAATCTGAGCTTTCGCATGAAATTATTAAAAAATATTGTAAAAATTAAAAAAAAATCACATGACTAAACTTTTGCAATTTTTTTACTACTTTCATATGACCTGTATTGAATCATATATATATATATATATATATATATATATATATATATATATATATATATATATATATATACTCGTATATGATACTGAACTACAAATTAGTTTACTGAAAATACATTTTACAACACTAGCTTTTCTTCCTACGTCATTTAATGAGTATCCACAACATGAGATAAATTCCATCAAATATTAGTTGTTTTATTTTATATACCCATAGATAAAACGCTTCAATATAAAATGCAAGCAAAATATTATAGAAGATATGTGCATAAATAGTTTATTTTCAAAATAAACTTGTAATCTCAGAATATAAATTTATAAAGCATACTTTTTCAGTATTCAATTGAGAGCTATTCAGTTTGAGAGAACTTGAATTAAAGAAAAACTCTTCACTTTTATTGAAAGAATGTACATACTACAACTAGAAAAAAAAACATAAAAAATTAAAAAAGCTGATTTATGAATATTTAATCTTTCATGACAGCACTTATCTCTAAAATAAATTAACTTCTTCATTTTATAACCACTATTTTCAGTGAAATCTTTCAAGAATCATTTGAGGAATGGAATCAATAAAAATTAAAGCCTATTTCCATTTTAGAATATCTTTCACTAGATTTTTTATTCAACTTGGTTGTATTTACAATTATTTTCATTACATTTTATAATATTTTATTTAAAGTCATTTTTAAAAAAACAAAAATTTATTTGACCTTTTAAAAGTTTTAATTAATTCATTTAACCTTTATAAATATACGCTTTTGATAAAGCAGATAACAAGCCTGTTAATATGTATGCATCTTCTGCTATAAATTGTTTTAAAATAAATTGCCTTATTTATAAAAAAATCAATTAATAAATAATGTTTGAAACCATAAAACATTCACTTGTAATTTTACATAATATCCTCTCGATTCAATTTTATTACCTGAATTAATAAACTTATAAAAATGAAACAATTTGTCGTTTTTACCTTTCTAATTATTATTGACCGCAATTGGAATTTTAAATATTTATAAGTGCAATATTTTTTATAAAAAAAAAATATAAATCTGAACAATAAAAAATGTTGCTGTTGTGATATAGTTATTTGAAAAATTTTAATATAATCGAATAAAATAGTAATCTTTCATTTTTCAAGGTTTATAAATAATTATAGTTTATAATAAAGTTCGGTTACACCCTTTATATAAATGTGCATTATCATATAAGCATGTATGCAATTTACTGTTTTTATATGATAGTAGAAAATTAGTTTGACCTTACAGTTATTTTTTATGTTTAAACAATTTTCACTTTCCAAAATGTTATTAATATATATATATATATATATATATATGTATATATATTTAACAATATTTTTTTGAAAACATATATTTACTTGCTATAATTAATCCTCGTAAATGCTGTATGAATATCTAATTAATAACTGTGTAATGAAATGAAATTTCTATATTCTTCCTATGTAAATAAAAACTGAAAGCGCAATCCACTTGTTGATAATAAAAATTCAAAATGCGCGCATATACATATATGTTCTCAAGTTAATTGATACGTTTGCAAAATAACCTTGTTTAATATCCTGTATGCAGTTAATAAAATTACAATCGTTGCAAAGAAACGTATGTACGTCGTGAAGCCAATACTACAATTAAATTCTGATGCAATTGCACTAGCAGCGACAGTAATGTGTTCTGTGTGTATGTCTACGACCTCGTATGGACCAGTTATCAGAACAGGCGCGTAATTGGAAATAGTTAATAGTTTCGAGAGGTGTTTTTGCGGGAAAGTATTGCTTATCTCGCCTTCCAGCAAGCGATTTAATTATACGCTGTTTTTTATAGTCTATTCTTGTAAAATTAGATTCTTCTAAAGGTTCAGTTTAAAATACTATATTTAGTTTTTTTAACATGTTCGCGGACGTTCTGAATTTCCATAGGATGTTGATATGAGCACTCTCCATAAACTTAATTTCAATGTTTTGTTAGATGAAATATTTAGATACCAAAAGCATATTTATATGGAAAAAAGAAATACTTCATTTGCAGTGTTATCACACTGTTTTTTTATTTTTTCCATTGTGAAAAAATGCAATATTATTATGGTGAACATTATTTAGCTACCAATGATGATACGTACTACATATGTAGTACATATTATATAATAAATAAATTCGAAATATTACGGAAACTTATTAAAAAAATCCATATTCAAACAATTACTTTAAAAATTTATTGTTTATGATAACAAAAATTAATGATAACAAAATTAAAAATTCAATATACTAAACATTAACATAGAAAAAACGAAAATACTTCATTATATAGATAAGTAAATATTTCCAGAAAGACAATATTAGAAACAGGACAAGAATAAACCACAAGTCGTACTATTTTAGCCTGTCTCTCGAAGAATCCATATTTTAATGCTATAAATAAAGAGATTATGGTGAAATTAAAACAATAAAGATATAAAATTGTAAATTACAATCCATATGTGTACTAATTACTGCTAACACCAACTTCTTTTTATCACGTTCGTTATAAAATTCTATTGAAAAATTAAACTGGCTGGCTAGAATTACACTTTTTCAACCGTAATATGAAAGATTGGGCAATGACAATATTGCAGTAGTGACATTTGTTTTAAAGTCAAAATTTTCTGTGTATTTTTCTCTGTATTTTTTTAATGAAAGAAAGAAGTATAAATTTAGTATCATTAGAAAGAGATTAGTGATCTTTAAATACATTATCCAAAATATAGCATTTTGAGACCATATTTTCTTTGGAAAACATCAACGGATTCCTAGATCCACGGCAAAGGGTTAATAAAATATTTTTTAATTTATTATTACATTTCATTCGACGATAATTTATTACAAGAAAGTTATTTAGAAAAGAAATGAATACAATTTAGTACTTTTCAATAATAGAACGTAACTTTTTAACCATAAAAATACATCTTTCTTTTGATTTCACTTGAGTTTAATACAAAAGGAAGAGGTTATAACGTTTATATAAAGCAATCGAATTACATTCCACTTAATAAATAAAATGCATGTCGATATACTTTGTGGTATTCATTATTTTATATTCTATAAAACTACCATGAAGATATATTCATTGTTAAACATTAATTAAACTCAAAAAATAATACAAATTCAATTATAAAAACCTTATATCAGACTTTCGAATTTTAATTTAAATAACAGTTCAAATACTGTTCAAAAAACACGATATCGTGACTTGTATAATGCATTTTTCTACATAATAGACTCATTTTAAATATATTCTTATATATTTTCTAATACATATCTACAAATAATTTTGTATGCTACGCCGTCGATCAAAAAAAAAAACACGAGTTCGGCGTTTCAGAAATCAATTTCGAATTCATAAATATAAAAAAAAACTCGTCGAAAACCGTAAACGAAAGCACGTTCATCAGAATATATGAATTTTCAGTTTCGAGACAAAAACAGTATTGTACGATGAAAAAACAGACATATGGTGCTTTTTTTATATAAAAATGGAATCTTTGTGTTTGTTTGTGAAGTAGAAGATAAATTGATTCTCTAGTATTTTCAGTTATCATATTTTCATAAGAAATTGATTGGGTGATAGAGATTAGCAATGGATATTTCAGTTCTTTGTGAGTATTTTAAATAATATTATTTTAAAAGTTCTCGTTTATTGATCTAACTTAATTAGTTCGTGTAATTTCAATCAGTCATCGTATCAATCTTTAAACCACAACCGATAAACATATTTTTTTAATTAATTAAATTGTAGATTTTATGTCATAGTATAACATATATATATATATATATATATATATATATACATATAAACATATACCTATATACATATATTAATATATATATATATATATATATATATATATATATATATATGTATATAAACAGTAGTAAAAAGTCGATGATAAAAGTACATAGGAAACAACTTATCGTAAAACAACTTTTTTTACATCCGACATATGAACATTATTACAGTTAAATTGAAAGATATATAGTGAATGATAAACAATCCCTTGTTTTATATTTCATTTTTATATACTAAACAAAGGATGTTTATCACATTTTATTATTTTGTTGACAAGTATTAAACTAAAAAGTAAAAAGTCATAAATGTCTTTTATAACTATGTAACGTGAAGAATATTTAATATAAATTTTATATAAATGTATACATATATGAATATATATATATATATATATATATATGTATGTGTGTTTGTGTATGTTCATATTTTATATATTAATTTATTTATAATTATATGAAAATACATTTCAAAGCACACATTAGATTCTATATATGATAATAATCAAAGTTTATTCTCTTTTAATTTAGTTTAATCAAATATTCGAAATTAGAGATAGAACATACAATGAGATCATATCTTACATAAATGAATTTTTCATTCACCCCATGAAACAGATGTTTCAGATCAAAAATGTTAAATAATTGATTATTAGTCATTCTATTGTTGCTTTGATTATCATTTTTGCATTTTTATTTGAACAACGTTCAAAAAAGATCAATAATTAATTATTGAACATTTTTAATCAAAAACGCGTTTGAAGTCTGTAGGGCAAGTGAAAAATTCATTTGTAAAAGTGAATTGTGAATTATTAACCCACGACCCAAAAGCTATATTGTGACCAAAAGAATAATATTTGCAGATTAGTTAAAAAACAATCATTTTATGTAAAAATTTTATTAAATGTTTTTAATACGTATTTAATATATTTAAGATTTATTTTTAGAAAACTTTCATATTTATTCAAAATTTGTTATATTTTTATTAAAAAATTTTTTAAAAAAAAATATCCAAGGAGCTTGTGTGTTAAAAATGAAATGTGAGAAGAAAAATTGAAATTTAGAATTGAATTCTCTCGATAAATCAAAATGCTGATAAATTATTTTTCTGTGCACTTTTATTATTCGAATTGAATTATTATTTATTTAAAAATTAGAAATTCGATTAATGAGAGATCATGAATTGAGAGATCTTGAAATAATTTATGAGATACAAGAAATCTGCAAACTGTTGATTAGACATTACTGGATTAGAGTATTCTTTAACTGTATTTAAAACCTAATTGTAATTAGTTCATCGTAATTACTAAATACGTTAAGCAAGATAATCGTCGTTTAGGACTTCGTGATAGTTTTTCTGAAAGCAGTAACAGGAAATTGACTTGAGACAACTATTTCTTGTTGTCCTAGCTGAACTTCATTCAAGTCTACAAATACACATGTTCAGGTATTAGTTTCTAAATTGATTCAATCATTTAATTAAAGTTCGTTTTAATTTAACCAAATATTTTTTGATCAAAAAATACTCAATTTATTTTCCTTTCATTTACATATTAAACTTTTTAAATTTTTCTTTATATTTCTGATTTTTTTAAAAAAAATCTAATTTAGATTAAAATTACATCAATTTATTTTTTTTGATTTTTTCTTATATTACTAGAAAAAAAAATCATGTAGCATTTATTATACAAACACACACACTTATCTATTTCAATGTAATTAAAAAAATATTAACACTAATTATTTAACTCTCTATATGAAAAAATATTGTGCTGTTTTGAACCAAGAGAAGATACTTTTCATTAACTAATTAGTGACAGTTCAAAGTTAACGATTTCCAAGCTAATTACTAATTGTTTCGTTTAAGTTATTTCAGTTTTTCACTTGTTAACTTTTACTGCAATATTTTTTTTAATTTTCTCCTTTATTAAAAAATTACTCTTCTCCATCATTTTATCTAAATAAATATTTTTATACTCGTTCATTAATTTATTAATTTCCAGGAAGTTCAACTGTAATTTGAAAATGCTAAACAATATTTTCATTAACTAATTAACGATATTTCAGAGTTAATGAACGATTTTCAAACTAATTGGAAATTGTTTCATGTATCCCTTAGGAAAGTTTATGTACAATGGATTTTATTACCGATATGATTCGTTCGACTTGATATTTTAAACATGTGTATTTTATTAAAGAGAAAATGGGAATATATTTTTTACATTCAAAATATATACTTTTTTAATTTCAAAATGTAAACTGAGTGTATTTTTTTACTTACAATAATTTTTCTAGATAATATACTTAAAAAAGTATCATTATAAAAACCTAATTCATAATCGTTTTCTAATACTAATCTACTTTTTTAAAAAAAAAATTTAATATATTTTTACATTTATAACATCTTATTAAATTTTGTAGACTGAACTGATTTTTTTTGTGATTAATTTATAATTATACGTCTAGCACCGACTGCACAATGTTAGACACATTATATATGTATATCTATGTTGATTAATATTGTATTAGATGCCTTTCAAACGTATAATTTGCGAATAAATTTCACTTTATAGGTTATTATTAATGCAGTTATTCAAGAAATAACTAGTTGAGTATATATTTCTCATACCTGTTCAATGAAATTTAGAAACGAGTTGTAAAATTAATTCAATTTAATAATTATTACTATATGTTAATTAGTATTGTTTTATATAACGAATGTGCATTTTTTAACATCAGAATATATATGTATATATATATAACTTCCTTTTTTGAAATTATTATAAAGAATGTCATTGCGTTGAAACTTGTTAAACTTTCAATACAATTGTTTGCTTAATAAGACGTGTCTAAAGTATTGTATGGAACTGAAACATATTGATTTATAAACTAACATGTTATATACTGTATTTATTTTTAAAATAGTTTTATTGAATTTTCTGTTTAGTTTATATATATATATATATATATATATATATATATATATATATATATATATATATATATTAACATATAAAAGAAACAATATGACTTTTTTTCAATAATTCGAAATACATTACTAAGTAGAGTACATAAAACTTTAGATATAGTATAAACAGTTTTTCAGAAAAAAAATATATATAAAAATCGTATAAAACCTCATAAAAAATCTGATATATGGATATTGTAAAAAGTTTGGATGCTCAAGGGTATATATATATATATATATATATATATATATATATATATATATATATATGCACTATACTGTATACTATATATATATATATATATATATTATATTATATTGTATATATATATATATGTTATACGATTTTTCTTGAATTTGTCTGAAAGAAATAATATTTACTTAATTATTTTTTTGGTTAGCTTAATTTTTAGACTGTTATACTAGAGGTTAATCAAAACACCAACACCATATGCCAAAACTATGTAACTATATATAAAAATTTTGTATCATAATCTATTGATATAAAAAAAATCTTCCACTTCATTTTTATGACCTACTCAAATATTATCTCACTTATATTAAAGAGTATATTAAAGAGTTCGTGAAAAAAAGAAGTTTTGTTGAACAAGTTATATCTATTTTAAAAAAAAATGATAATAAAAATAATAGCTCCTAATATATGCTTAACATTTGTTAAATAAAATGTGCTCATATTTGACTAAATTGAAGTACTGAAAGTATTAGCTGGAGTATAATATATATATATATCATTCAGAAGGTGATTCACTGATAAGTAGAGGTTTCTATTAACTTCTTAAATTTCAACAATCAGATCTACTTTCAATATATTTTTTGATACTATTTGTCATTTGTTAACTAAATATTTCTGTAACACTTTCCTTCTCGGCATTTAAATTTAATAGAGCATAATTTAACTTTTATAAACAAATTTATTTTTATAAAAATAAAATATAACTGTATTTGTTCTAATTAGATATTATAAATTAAAATGTCTTTAGGTTTCTTAGTTTAAAAAATGGATACATCAAATTCTTTGACCGATATTCTTTTAAACAATTTATAGTTAAACTATTAACAGTTGTTTAGTTTAAATTATGTACATATATATATATATATATATATATATATATATATATATATATATATATATATATATGGATGTAGGTATAGATATATATGCACGTATGTAATGAATAAAAAAACAGTAAAGCTTCATACAATTATAGTTACTCTATAAAAGAAACTTGTTTGAAGTTCTAAGAAATACTTCATCCAGACAACAAGACAACTTTGAACAAATATGGTATAGAGCCAGACAAGATGTCTGCTTTTTTGTTGTCGATGACAAATCCAGTGTTTCGGAGATACGACGAGTTGTCTGTTACCTGAATTGTATTAAAAGTATGTGAACGAATATGTAACATGTCAATTGGAAATATTTAATATTAGAGAAAAATAATATACTTCTACATGAAAAAAATTTATATAAAACTTATGTACACTTATAATATTTATGTATTATAACATAATTATACATATATATATATATATATATATATATATATATATATTCATATTTACTTTAATTTTTATCTCCTGTAACAACAAACTGAAATGTCTTCAATTTATATATTTATTAGTGATTGAAGAAAATGGTTGTGTTTACAGTACATATTAATATATTCATATTAATTTCACACACACACATACACACCAAACACACACACACACACACACATATATATATATATATACATATATATATATATATATATATTAAACAATTAACTACCTAATATAATTTGTGTCGTTGACTTAAATGAAATTTATCAAAGATGTATGAAAATAGGTACATATATATATATATATATATATATATATATATATGTATATATTTATTAAAAATATTAACTCTTGAAAAATAATTACAGCATCGAGTATTACAAAAAATTAGTTGCTTAAGTGTATTCAAATAAATATTGTCAGTTAGTTAATTCAATTTTATATTTTAATAATTTATTAATTCCTGATCATTTATTTAACATTATTTTATATTTATATGAAAATAATGAATAAATATATTTTTGTTATGTATAAAAAATTGTTAAGTCGAAATTTTCTTAAATAGTAAAAGCATGAAATAAACGATCAATAACCCTTTATAAATATATATATATATATATATATATATATATATATATATATATATATATATATAATATGTTTGTGTGTGTAGATGCAAGAGAAAGATAGCGTTATATAAAAAAATATAAAAACAAAAACCACAAATTATAAAATCTACTGGAAATAAAATATTAGAAGAGTAGACAAGTGAAGAAATTTTAATTATAATGTAAAAGTATTGTAAGCAAACACGTTATATATATATATACATAATATTAAAAATATTTATTTTAATAAATAATCTAAAAGACAATTAAGATCTATATAAATTTCTCGTATATTTCTAAGTTTTCAAAAAATATATAAAACTAAATAAAATGTCGTTTTTTTAAACGAATCCAGTTAAGTTCTTTTCATATATTTTTGGAATTTTCATGATTGAAATAAAATTTATTTTACATAAAACACGAACTTTTATCTGAATTTATTCCACATCACGTCTTTTAAAAATAGAATTCAAATAACATAGTTTCACGAAACTTGAGAAAAAATGTCTCATGTATATATTTTCGTTTTCTTCGTTTTTTTTTTTAAAAAAAAAACACATACCGTCTTATTATGTAAAAGTGAATCAGTTTAGTACTATAATATTTTTCATAAAAATTCTGTCAATTTTTTATGAATATACAGAATACTCTAACATTTTGATAATGTTAAGCAATTATTTTGTTTATTTTCTTAAAGTGATATTAATTCGTAATAATCCTGTCATTTTGCAGATACAATAGTATTTCATAATTTTTTAAAGTACTTTCTTCTAGTATTTAAATTAAATTGTGTAGTAAAAGATAAACTCTATGATTTTAAAATCCTACATTATTTTTTTTGATACAATTTATTGATTAAAATTTATTTTTTTTTAAGGAGAATTAATTGAAATTTTGAATTAATTGTTACATTAATTCGAAATTAGAACTTAATCAATTTAACACAAATTTCAATTTTTATCTTCAAATTCTATGAATGTAAATATTTTTATTTTAATTAATTTCAAAAATTTTCTTTTATAAAAGTGATTTTATTAAAATAATTTATTATTTAAAAATTATGTTCTATATTAATAATTTATCTTGAAACTGACTTGCAATAATAAATAATGTCGATATTGTTAAGAATAGAGCAATAAATAATTGAAAATAAATTAAACTAGAAGTTAATTGAAATTCCCTTCTATTTATGCATACATTAAAATGTCTAGTATGAAATCAATTCAATTTTTTCTTCTATTAAAACTGCGTACTTATAGATACATATATATATAAAAAACATATATTCAAATGCCGTTTTCATTGAAGTTTTTTATGAAATGAATATGCAATAATAATAATAAAAATTGTTAATTAGCATCATATACTGATACCAGATACAAAATTATATATATACAGATCCAATGAAGTAGTTTGGCGTCATTCCTAATAGTTGCTTTCTATATCAGAACACAATTTGCATTCAACCCTCCAGGCTTGCGCATGTACTTCGTAATTGCAAACGTTCGAACATTTAAAAATGTAGTTTCATTTTATTAACATAATTTCATAGACAGTAATAATAAAAATTACTGTTCAGACAATAAAGTTTTTCAACGCAATTATCAAACAGATGTATGTATTGAGGTCACAAGTTGAAGCTTTCTCAACTCGAGAGAATTTTAATTAAGTTTTATTGAAATCATATTCTAAAAGGATTGTACATTTTTATTAATTTTAGTTCGTCTTTAGCATCTTTACATAGTTTGATTTTATATTCTATCAGACAGTTACATTATTCTTATATCTTGATATTAAAATCTATCCACTTTATTGCTTTCTAATTAATTATTATTAAAATTTCTAACATCTACGGGTATTATTGTCTATAAAAACTCCAAACCAAAACACAATCCTAACAACAACCAGTGTTTGAAAATTAAAATTTAACATGTCAAAACAACTATCTAAAAATAATTTCATCAATGCATCGACTTTAATTGCTTATAATTTCACTAAATTGCACATAAACAATAATAACGATTACTACAATACAAAATTTATTTAAAGTTGATTTAAATTTTGTACACAAGTCATAAGAACATTCACACGTAATGACCTAAATAAGATAACTTTTCTATTTTAATACACGAATAATATTTTTAAACCTCATTTAAAGAAAGTCCGTGATAATTTTTTTGATAAATCAAAATTATTTCAATTAATCGAATAATAATTCAGAGACTATTTTAAAATCGAATACAAACTGTTAACTTTTCAAGAAATAATTCAGTTAATTAAAATTCACAAATTAATCTTAGTGGATGATTGAAAAAGATTTTTAAATTATAAAGAGACACCAATTTAACGCATTCTTTTGTAGTCTCTTTCACTACACAAACAAAATTAATTGCTTGATTACTTGCAGATCATTAACGTGAATTGATTTTTTCGAGCTAGCATCAAATTACCCAGTAGCAAAGTTATAAATCTAATATTTAATTACAACAGTGTTTCTTTACAATATAATTTTCTTCTGACCTGAAAAATGTACATTTTAATATAAAATATTTAACAGATGAGTTTAGTTTTTTTAATTTGAATTTTTATCTATAATCACATTCAGAAATTATTATCGTATGATTATATTGTTTAAATATAGATACAAATAAATATTAAAACTGCTCTGTAGTAATATTTTAGTACGAATCAAATTTTATTCTTTGTGATTGAGTAATTATAATAAAACCTTAAAGATTTAAATATTTTAAAGCTCTCCTGCGTTTTGCCAAGAGATCCCATTAAAACTAAACAAACAAGTATGATGAAGCCAACTGGTGACCGCACGAATTAACCTTCCAATGAAAGCATGACTGTATAATCGCAATGTTACAACCACGTGGTTGTAACTGCTAATTCAAAACTAACTTGAAAGTGATTAAATAATATTTGATAAATTTAATGAGATGTACAAATTACAAATCGAAATATCGTTTCAGTCAATGAATTCTGTATTAATGTTAATACTAAAAATATATATTGTTAAAAATAGAAATAAGAAAATTTATCAGTTGAATATTTTACAAAAAAACTGCTGTATATATTTCTATACTTAATAAACCTTTTCAGGTTTTCGTTTTTCTACTATATTTGTTTATTAATTTTCCATTTATTTATTTTAACAGAAACAATGTATTTAAAATCTTAATCCTTTGGAACATATAAAGATTTTTATATAAATAATTATATAGTTCATCGACTTCTGTACTTTCATTTAGATTTTAAAAAAGTTGAGAGAATAGCTATTTACGCAAGTATGTTGTACGAAACGAAATCAAATATTTAGACACTTTGAGAGAGGTATTTAATCAAGTATAGGGTGATTCAACTTAAGCTTACACACAATAGCATCAAAAAAAAACGTAAAAATTAAAAAAAAACATGTTATCCCCCATTTAGTATTTTAGTTCAATTGTATTTTAGTATTGAAGTGAACTAAAATACTAAATAAAAAATAACATGACTTTTCTTAATTCCTGTGCTTCCTTTTAATATTTACTTGTAGAAGCCTACATTAAATCATCTTATATAAGATCGTGGTCATTCTTAACAAGGAATAATCGTTCAGATATGTGCCATTACAGGCCCAAAGTTTACTTTGGGCCTTTTTTTACTATTTATAAATACCTTACACTGTATACCAGTAATGTACTCGTACTTGAAAAGTATATGTAGATAGAATATCAATACTGAGATAGAATTATATTCTTATCATTAAAATTTGACTATCGAGAACAAAGTAATCCCACATTATATTTCAAAAAGGTTTATTTGTTAAAATTTCACGATCTGTACGTTGAAATAATACTATTTCACTATATATTATATGTTTTTGTCTATATAACAATTCAAATATTGAACAGAAATTGCTTGTCCACTGTTCTTCACTCGCTATTCAATGAGGGCATGTTTTAATATATAACCAAAATCTGTAACATTACTTTGGTTGTAATAGTTTCAAAGATGTGTCCATATAATGCTTCAAACAGACTATCTTTTTTATAAAAATTAAATTCGTGGTAATAATATTTAACATCTGTGTTAAATGGATATCTGTAGTTATCAATTGTTGCCTTAAGAATTATAGAAATACTTTTTGAGAAAGTTTTTAAAATAAGCAAAAATTCAATAAAAAACGATTAGAAATCATCAAAGAATTTAAAATTCCTGTAATTATTATTTAAAACTATAAGTTAATATTTATTAACTTTTTAGTAATATTTGCATTCATCCCTTCATCCGCAGACTTCAATTTAATAACCGTTGGTCTAAATCATTATTTATTAAATAATATTTGAAGACATTATTTAATACACACACACACTTGAGTAAAAAAATATATTATAGAAACTTATAAAAAGAGATTGGAATATTTTGTTGTATTATATTGAATATTATTTTTTTAAAAAAATCACAACAAAATGAACTTAAAAGCAGTTAAAAAAGTATTTCAAACATCAACTACATACATAGTTATTTAAACTCAACACACTGAATATCTGTACATAGAAAACCCGACTGAAACATTCATCAGTGTTGATCGATACAGTTACATTTACTGTAAACTTCGATTCTCATATATAATATCACACGTTTTAGAAAATATACAATATATTTTCAATCATAAACATGTCAAATTAATATAAAATGTCAGAGTTTGTCATACATATTGTGAAGTGTAAAAAATATTAAACCGTGTTAAACTATTTCATGTTATTATTAGTACATAAAGTAATTATTAAAAAAAAAATATTTCAAACAACACTGAATGCTGATATGAAACAATTATATAGAATAGATGTTTATTTATTGTGGCGGACTTTTTGATAATAAATTATTTACATATCTATAAATACATAAGTTTATTTGTTGTATGGTCAATGCACTGTTATTAATAAAAAAACAAAAATAATGATATTTCATTAGGATTTTGAACTTTTCAATAAATTTATTTAATCATTTTGTGTCATAATTATTATCATACATACCTACATATATATATATACATACATATAAAAGTATGTAATTAAAGAATTAACATTTTTTTCTGTTGAGTCAATTTTTATTGTAAATTCTCTTATGAATTAATTTTAATAAAACACATTGAAACTAGCGGTGAGGCTAAATTTCTAAATGAAATAAATTAAAACGTTTGTTTTTATTGTACATATTTCATAAACCACACACTTAGTTTATAAACTGTTGAACTTTTTTAATAATGCATAATAAATTCTACGAATTTTTAAAACTAAACGTGTTGGTTGTTTTGATCAAACTTAAAAATTGAAATTCTAAGAAAAAAGTTCGGTAAGAAATTGTACAAGGTTGAAATTTAATAAAATTTTAATTAAAATGTTTTGATAATTTTGTACGATTTTATAAAATTGATTGAAGTTTAAGCTTCAAGAAAACTTTTGTCAAGAAAAAATGTATACACGTGTACACAATACATTAAAATTTAAAGTCATGTGAGATTATTTATTGAATTTCATATAAGAAATTTAAAAAGAAATGTGAGATCGTTAATTTGAATTAATTTAGTTTTTTTTTCTTTTATTTAATTAAAAATTATGTTATTTTTTCTAAGAAATATTTTTCAAAACTAATTGAAGTAATACAACCTGTTACACAATTTATTTATTTATCTTTTTTAATATTCAATAATTTTTTTATATTGTAAAGAAATTATACTTAAATCAAATTTTAAAATTAGGCTTTATTTGAGTTTTGTACTTTTATTTTTCATTATTACTATTTATCATAAAGTTGAGAATATCCTACACAGGTAATTACTTATATATATATATATATATATATATATATATATATATAACAACACTTAATGCTGATATGAAACAATTATATAATAAAAATGAAATGTTTTTTTTTAATTTTTGAGATTTTTTAATACTTTCATGTGGAAGTCTAAATGGACTGAACCTATATATATATATATATATATTGATTCCATTTAGACTTCCACATGAAAGTATTAAAAAATCTCAAAAATTAAAAAAAAATATTTTTATTTAGTATTTTAATTCAATTGTATTTTTGTATTGAATTGAACTGAAACACTTAATAAAAAATAACATGATGTTATTTTTTATTTATGCGATTATTTTAAGACTTTACTGTGGAAGTTTAAATTGAATCATTATATATATATATATATCAAAAAATGTAACATTAAACATATTAATTCGTTGGATCTGACAGTAAACTGACTTCCACAAATGATTTTTTTACTCCCCCACAAACAGTGAAGATATTCTTTCTCAAAAATGACTAATTTTTGATTTTTGTTTATTATATGTATTTCTATGAAGACAAGATTAATTAAAAATTATAATATTATTGAATTATATTATCTTTGAAGTAAAGAAAAATCTAAAATAATGAATAATTAATTTGCGAATTTAATGACAAAATGTGTGTAGTAAATAAATTGACTTATAATTTTAATCACAAAACCAATTTGTTCCAATCGGTGTTTAGTCTCAAACTAGCCTTTATTTCTATATAAATATTACAGTAAGACATTTTAATTCTAAATAAAACTTATTTCTGCATAATATTTTTAAATCGAACATTTAAACTAGTTATTTTTTATATTTTTAGGACAATTTTATTAAATAAACTTTTATATGCAGGAAATAAATACAAATAAATAAAATAAAACCTGTAGAGTTCTAACAAACACTTGTACGTTTACATTTTCAACATAACTAGCTATTTTATTTATTGCACAATATATATATATATATATATATATATATATATATATATATATATATATATATATATATATATATATGTATATATGTATATATATATATACATATATGTAGTGAAAGAATATTACATCTAATGTACATTTCTCTAAACTGTAGAAAACAGCATCAAACTATAAATGGTAAAATGACTTCTAACTACATACATATAAAGTATGAAACTTTTATAAATAAACAATATTTAATAGAAGTTCTGCTCAACCAATCAAACATAATGGCTGTGAATAGCATAAACTTTATTGTAAATACTCAAAATATATAATAAACAAAATCAAATGTCTGCGAAAGGTACTGTTTGTTACAGTTGTTTGTTCACTGTAAATGTCATATTTTTTATGTATCATTTCTATTATATAGAATTTTATATTGTAATTAAATAACACATTCGTTTATGAACAGTGTAACTCGTGCATAAAATAGTTTTAGTATAGTTAAACTAATTGTATGTATCTGGTATAATTGAGTAAATGTATTTTTTTTAATTTATAATTTAATCAATCTGTGATATTAATATAGTGTTTAAATTTAAATTTGATCCCTTAAAAATTATAAAACTTACATTAATTTTTTTTATCTGAAGTGTTACTTAAATAAATAAATATTTATTTTTAATTTAATAATAAAAATGACATATTATACATTGTTTAAACACAAAGACTAATATATATATATATATATATATATATATATATATATATTAAATAAAATATTCAAGACACCGATAGCAATTAATAATTTGTACCTGATTGATTCAGTAAGTCGCTTTTAATATTCTACTGAGAAACAACATTTACAATAAGATGAAAAAAAGTCAGTATTTAATTAATTTCAACATCTAAGTGCAAACATTTATTTAATTGGCGATTTTTTAAATACATTTTGAAAATTCAAATAGTAATAAAATTCTACTTGAACTTTGTCAAATATTTTTTTCATTTGTGGAAGTCAATTTGGCCACAGTGTCAGAATTCTATTGTGGCAACTCACTTTTCAACTTCACCAATTATTTAAACAAAATAAAACCGTTTTTATTAACCTCTTCTTGAATGTTTCTTGTAGAATTTATCTGTGACAGCAATTTTCTAGTTTAGACAATCGAATAAAATCAGTTATTTCTAGTATTATTCAAAATTAGTCAGCAACTAACATGCTAACCTTTTAACCGCGTTTGATAACCTTGTTATATCAGCTATTTTCTTGAAAAATGCTTAAACTGATTATTAATCTCTTTTTTAAAGCATTTATATACATATATATATATATATATATTTATATACACGTGGGTCATTTGATAAGGATAACAAAAAGGCAAGTTAAACACCATTTTTGAGAAAAAATCGATTTTATTTCTCAACATAGTCTCCAATTATGAGTTATATATTTGATCCGGGGAGTCTGCAAAATACGCATTGATGGCGGCGATGACATCTTCATTCGACGAGAATTTCTTCCCATCGAGCCAAAGTTTCAAGTTTGGGAGGAGAAAGAAGTCGCACGAGGCCAAGTTCAGAGAATAGGGTTGATGAGGAATCAATTCAAAGCCTAATTCATGCAGTTTTGCTATTTCGACGGTTGATTTGTGGGACGGCGCGTTGTCCTGGTGAAAGAGCACTTTTTTATGCTCCAATTTTGGCCACTTTTTGTTTCAGCTCTTCTTTCAAACGGTCCAATAATGTTGTACAATAGACTCCTGTTATTGTTTTTCCCTTCTTTAAGTACTCGATAATGAATTCCAAAAAACAGTGGCCATCACCTTCACAGCCGACAAAACTGTCTTTGCCTTCTTCGGCGCACTTTCACCAGTCGTTGTCCACTGCTTTGACTGCTGCTTCGACTCAGGTGTATAGTAGTGGATCCATGTTTCATCCACAGTGACGAATCGACACAAAAAGCCCTGCTCATTTTTCCATTTTTGCAGCAACTGCTACAATGCTCGCCTCAAACATCTGTAGAACGTGAACAATGCGTCGGTTTTGGTTGAAATTTCTCCTATGCTAGTTTGAAAAATGAAACTTGATAGCCGTGACTTTACCAAATGAATGGTAGCTTCATATCATAGAAATTTACCAAACTTATCAAACGACCCACGTGTATATATATATATATATATAATAAATTATTTACTAGATTTTATCACGTGTAACTCTAGAAATGTAATAAATAATCTTTCTTAACTGTACACGTGTGCAATTGAAATTGTGACTAGATTGTTTTTATTTATAAAATTGTAAATAAAACGAAATCGAGTTTAACAATAAATTATTGAAATATAGTAAAAAAGGAAGACGTAGTTCATGTCAAGTTTAAAATTGTCTTGTATGGGGAAAAAGCTTCATAAATCTTTTTAAGGAAGACATGAAGGAGCAAAAGTTTTAAACTCAGTGGTATTAACTTTTACACGACATAAAACAGAGCACGACTTTGTGTGACCTGGTGTGAGGTGATTAAAACGTTTATAAATTTCATATATATATATATATATATATATATATATATATATATATAATTGAACATTTCATATCAGTTCCAATTATCCTTTTTCGAAAATTTCTAATTATTACTGAACTGTAATTTACTTAACATATTTATTTTCAAATTGTATGCTTCCTTTAAATGAATAATTTGTTCAGACATATTAGATTATATTAAATAAAAAAACTTTTAAGTTATATATGAAATGCATCAAATTGAAACTAGGTTATAAACTTAAAAGATAAACATTTTTTTATCGAATTATAAATATATAGACATAATAAAGATGATTAAACTGCTTATGATAAAATATTCATTCCGCTTATTATATTAAAACGGCGCAAATGTAATGATATCTTAAGTCTGAGTTGTTCACGTACTCATCTCATATAAAAAAATTACATAAATGCTGAATTTCAATATATACGACCTTGTGTGAACTTCTATTTATATCTTGGAGTTTTGAATGCGCTAATGACTGTTTAAAAATTCATCTACAAAATATATTTCGTGTCATTATCTGACTTACTGACAAATAGAAAAATATTATCTACAAAGATTATGGTAATAGGGATGATATTCAAATATATGTAATTATGATGATTTTTCATGTCAAAAATGAGATAAAAGTAATACAGAATACCTCGTTTCATTTCAGAATTACGTTTTATATCATATATTCACATACATACTAACGTACATATATACAGATATGTATATGTATATATATATATATATATATATATATATATATATACATTTATATATAAATATATGTACATATGAAAAATATATTTATATTTTAATAATCATTTTCTTTTTGTATATTTTAAAATAACTCTCTGTAACAAGCAAAATTGTATAATGTTGTGGTATATTAGACTTTTTTCTTGTATAAATCTCTGCCAAATACTGTATATATATATATATATATATATATATATATATTCATTTTTTTTATTATATATATGTATAAATATATATTAAAAAAATTGATTAAACTTGAATTTTATCATTATTTTCTTTAAAATAATATGAAATCTTTTTACAAGTACTAGATTAATGTTATGTATTCGAATTAAATGTTTTATATAAATTTAAAATTTATCATTTAAACTTTAAAAATCATTTATGAAGTATTCATACCAATTTATTAGTCTAAATATAAATATATATATATATATATATGAATATTTTATAATATATTGCATATTCATCCTGCATTTATTTTATTAATATAATATATGAATATTATGTGTTTCAAAAAAGTCAATTTCCTCTTTAGTTTTATTTTAAAACTTATGCTCCAGATAGTCTTCACCAGACTATAGTATTAGTAGATATTATTATTAGTTTTTATCAAGAGACTGTAATTATTAAAGCTATATAAACCTATTATTTCTGAATTTTACAGAAGTGTACTCCTGGGACGATAGTTCTATATACACGATTTTTAAGTAAAAAAATTCTATTACAACTTGTAATTAGATTTATTAAATCAAAAATTGATACAGGAAGCACATTTTCATATATCTTAGATAATATTTTCAATAAATCTATTAAAACAATTGTTTTATAATAGCTAGTAGGTAAAGTTCGTTTCTAATTAATTAAAACAATTGTCCAGAAAGGTAACAACCCTTTCATTGAAAACCAAACACATTAAAACGTTTTCATGCATGATAATAGGAGAACCGTACACAGAACTACGTTCACTCATGTATATCAAATATCTCATTTTAGTCTAATAACAGATCCTGATAGTCCTTTTACACTCTACTTACTTGATGATATTCAATATTTCCTTAATTTTCAATAGAGCTAATATAATAAAACTCGTTTAATTAATGTAATAATACTCAACGTTATAGAAATAATAATTAAGTTTAATTTATTAACATTGTGTTTTTTGTAGTAAATAATATTTTTTTTTAATTAATAACAATATACATTTTTTTAAGTACATATTTATTTATTGTTAGTAAATATATATTATCACTTATTTAAATTCGAAATATTTATTATTAACTAATGAAATATTCGAAATAATTAGTCTATATCAGTGTTCTTCAAATTGCGTTTCGTGAAACGTTGGGGCTCAGGGCAACCTCTTTACTGGTTCCGTAAATCAAAGTCCAAATTCTAAAGAGTTTTCCAAGAAAAAATCCGAAAAGGTAAACATTCAGAGTAGTTAATTTATAATAATATCTTTTATTTCTATAAATACCTGTCTTTACATATTATTATGTAATAAAACTGTATTTATGAGTACACATTACGACCCTGCTCAATCAGATGTAATCAATAAAATTTGGTCATGTAAGATGGCTGATTTTCAAAATTTGTGGGGTTCACATCTCGAGTTTTCTGGGTATAATAGAAGTTCCACAAAAAAAATTATAATCTTAAAGTTTCCGTGAGTCGACAAAGTTTGAAGACCACTGATCTATATTTATCTACTATATATTAAAATTATTTTCTACTTTACATATTTGAAAGAAAAAAGTATTAGATTGATATTTTAAAATCTCCAATCAATCTGATTTTATATAAAAATAAGTCGAACTTCAATTTATTGTCATAAGTTTTTTTTAAAAAAAATTAATATTTATAGTGTTTACTTTTTTAATTCATAAAAAAAATAAATTTGAGAACTTTTATTAAACTATATACCTAAACTGAACCATTCGTTTCATAAAAGAACACTTTTATAGAATTTTCCCGTTCAACGTAGTGTATCAAAATAGAAACATCATTTTCCAATCACTAGTATATAAACATACAATATTACCATGTGAAACGTCATAAAAAAAATTCGATAATTGAATGAAATTCCAATGCGGAAGTCGTTTTCCCTACGCAATAACTTTTAAGCCTCCGTACAAATTTCTCGAAAAAAAGTGCAGATATTAAACCATAAAGTACAAAATTTACGCATTGAAAAGAAATAACTTATTGGCATACAACTGTGCTTTCGTTCGCAACGCTCTCTAAAGTTAGATTAAACGTCCATAAAATGTTCTATTTACGAGTTCTAAAGACGTTTCAGAGCGACATACCTACTACTTTCCAATCTTTTACCATTTGAAAGCGATGCTAATCCGGAAGTTCGCATTTCCTGTATTGAGTACATTATTACATTTTATTTCAAATTTAACTGTTTGCGGTTTGATAACGAGAAATACTCGATTCGAATCATATCGGAAAATGAGCTCTTATATTTGTTTTAATGCTTTTGTACATGGTGAACGCAAATGCTATAATATATATATATATATATATATATATATATGTATATAATTTTTCTGAGAAGTAATGTTATGATTTTATTTTGTGATTTTATAATATTTTAAAACATATCTTAGATATTAATATTTTAAATCGAAAATATTTTAACACCTTAGCACAAATGACAGCTATCGACATCTACTAATTCACAATTTCAGATTACTTTCCTAACTTACAATCATTTCAGTTCATTTTCTGAAATGCTGAGGATTAAATTTTCTTCGTTTCATTTTCTATTATTCTGACTGTAATAGTAAATGAGAATATAAATGTAAATGAGAATATGCTCAAAATATCGAATTTGTTTTTGGCGAAGAGTGAAGTAAATAAGAATTCAGATTAATTTCACAACTGTTTCAGTAGAAAATATCTTTTATTACTGTTAATAAATGAATTAAAGGAAGAAAACAAAAAATATAGAAATTTTTAAAACTATTACTGTTAAAAATTATGAGAAGTCTGTACCATTTATATACTGAACTTTATATTAAAACTCTTTAGGTACTTACAAATAATAGAATATGAAGAAAGTAATTTTTGTATAACAATGTTTCACATTAAAAAATTAAAATGTATCTCCCTAAGATTCTATAATATTCAATGTCTTGTATACATATAAGTTTACAAGGCTTATTTCTGCGAATTGTATAATTAAATTTATCTCAGAATTACAAATATAGAGTACATGAGTATGTTGAGAGTGTGTGTTTATTTATATATATATATATGTATGTATGTATATATGTATGTATGTATGAACAAGAAGAACTAGTGCTATTTTATCGGTTGTGAATATTTTCATTAGTTTGGAACTTTTCTCGATTTTCACACATTATCCGGCGTACATAATACGTACAGGAAGAAATCTACAAAATAATCTCATTACATAATAATGTGTGCAGAAAGTCGCATCTGGAGTGAAGGATAAACGCCTACACACACACACACACACACGCGCGCGCGAACTTCTATTTCAGTGCGGACGTTTCCAGGTGATCACGCGTTTAAACTTCATACCAACTGGGATTTCGTCGCAGGAACTCGTCTTCCGTTCGATGCTTAACTCACCGACACACGCAATACTGTCACAAGATTGAGTCTATCGATTTCCAGATATGTTGACATTCGCTCGTAATGATACTTTATCGAAATATATAATGTTTGTTTTAAAGAAGATGGAAATATTCATACGTACGAAATAATTGAAAATTATGTACATGGTGCCAATAGTTGATCGATTGACTATTGAGTGTTCTTTCTCGAGTTGTAATTTAATGAAATATTTAGGTTTGAAATCAGTGAAGAATATATTTTGAAAATATAGTGATTTACAAACAAGTACGAATTGGGACAATTTTATCAAATATTTTACATATTTATAATAGTGGAATAATAATACTGATTTTTTTCAAAATCAGGTCAATGGAAAGAGTTCTTTCAGAACAAAACTATAACATTTTCATATCTTTCACTGTATTCTCATGTTGCAGACAGATACAAAATTAATGATTCTAAAATATATTAGATTGGTAGGAAAATAATTACGGTTTTTATTTCCTGAAATCTAACCTTCATCTAGTGTTCATATTAATATCATTTTAAAGTATAGATATTTTAAATTATTTAAAAAAATCCAAATAACTCTTAATGTTTTAAAATATCTGAATAAATATTAATATCTAAAAAAATCATTCACAAATCTATCTTATACTTGCATTTTATTTAATTCGATATATTAATTAAACCTCCATAAACTGGGAACTTTTCAAAATACTGATTAATTTCATATCGTCTGTAATTAACAGAGAATAAAATTCAATAGAAAGATTGATAAAATAAAAGTTTATAATGTGTGGATAATTTATTGATTTGTAAAAATAATTTTAGTTATTATTAGATTGGTAGGAAAATAATTACGATTTTGGTTTTCTGAATTCTAACCTTGATTTTTTTCAATGAAAATGTCATTTCATTATATTTATATTAATATCATTTTAAAGTGCACTTTTCAGTGTATGTTTAGGTAACATAGACTTTGGTTTTATTATTAATTTTGTTTGAAATTAAGGTATTGGTATAAAGATAGAAAAGAAGCAAATAAGAGCAATTTTTCTACGAGTTTAAAACGAATGGTAAAGCAACAGAAACTGCTCTTAAATTAAAAGATGCATTTGGTGTAGGGGTTATTAAGTAATATACAGTACAACGCATATCAATTCGAAAGCTTGTACGAAAGTTAGTCATCCAACAGTTCTGGACCAATTAAAATGACTTGGAAAATTAAAAAAGCTTAACAAATGGATGCATAAACCGCAATTATTTTTCTATCGACCTAATAAAATTATATAATTCATTCCAAGCTTTCTCAGCTGTAGAGAAAATAGAATATAACATTGTTATATCCGCATACTTTCTATAATTTTCTTCTTAAATTTTATACATGTGATCGTTGATATCGATTTAAAATTGAGACAATAGTTCTTGATAAAATTGTCCCGCTAATAGACAGCTATTAAATGATTTAAACAGACACGTTAGTGTTTATCAAGTAGACTGACTTTTTCTAGACTAATCACTCTAAATTCTTCTAACATGCCACTACGACTATAAAACTTATTGTATTTATTGGAAATCGAAGAAATAGTTTTCTGTACTCTTTTCATCTTTCATCTGATAAAGTGTTGTTTTTTCTATACTTTATCAATACCTTGATTTTTAAATACATTATTTTGATCCCACTTGCTACTATAATCCGGCCGGTGTATTGGTAATATTCAAAATAATGTGTACATATTTGATTTATATCATTTAAAAAAATGTGTTTATGTTTCAGTGCAAGTTTTTATATCTGTTAATTTAGATAAATCAATAAATAAAATTCATAGAAACGATTTAATTATAAAAATAAATATTTACTTTCTAATAAAAGTTTTATATTCCAATTAATACTTATAAACTCCATAAAAGTATATTAGAATTATATAGAAATAATATTTATTCCGAGTTAAATTGAAATGATATTTTATTTCTTGTATAACTACTTTTCTTTATTAGGATGTTAGAGAGAAAACTGTTGTTAACTCCAAGTAAACAGTAAATATTACTAAGAATAAATATAAACATTTATTTATTATCGGAGATCTTTATATAAGAGAATTTTGTGAAAGTATATTTCAAAATTCTTTTTACTTATTTTAAGAGCAGTTAGTATTTTTCTGCATTCAATTAATTTAAAATGCATTTATTTGCATTTCGTGCAAAATTTCATTAATTTCTTAACTTTTCAGTTTGTTCTCTTTAACAACACTGGCGTGTACAGTCTTTTTGAATCTTGTTTTACAAGTATTTAGTCATTTTATTATTTTCAGCACGAAAAAGCATTTACTTCTTTATAAACATTTCTTTAAGTGGTACAAAGATTTATTTTGTTACAGACTTTTATATTATTCGAAACATTCTTTATTTTTTTGAATTTATATTCAATATACATTTATTGCATACATACATGCTATGTAAAATTGATTTACTTAAAAAAATTATATCCAATCATTTCTTACCTCTTTTATTCCATGCTTTCACTTTAAATCGACCTGTTTGATTTTCTCTACTTTATTTAGTAAAAAATACTATTTTTTCAAATTCATTTTATTATTTTCTACTTATTATTTAATTTCAAAATGTCAGCTTTTACAAAAATATACTTTCTATTATCCAACTTTTCCTATTTCTCAGAATAACTTTTACTTTTCTGTAATATAAAATAATATTTCTCTTTCTCTACCTCTCTCTCTCTCCATATATATATATATATATATATATATATATATATATATATATACATAAATTAATTATTACATTTTTAATTAATAAAAAAGAAACAAAGAACAATTCGATATAATATAATTAAAAATATATTTTATTAAAGTCAGTTTTTACTAACAAAAATGTATTATGCCACTAAAAGTTCCATAACTAAGAATTAGACTTTTATTTCAATTATGAAAATTAATTGACCATTTTTAGAGGGAGTCTGTATATAAAACTTGGTAATTTCTAACAATTATATTGTCACACAATAGCATGTACAGAGCGATACATTATTTTGTACTTACATAAAAATGAATAATTTTTATTCTTTTAACATAAAATCCACGATTAATAACCTTAAGACAATATTCTGAGATATTTCAATATGTATTCATTAAAATATGAAACTTTAAAATTGAAATTAATTTATTAACTTAAATATTATATTTAATTTTTTTTATCAAATGTATCAAATTATCCACATTTTTATAAATGCGTTTTAAAATTTCGAATATCTTTTTAAATAAAAGTAACAACTTTTAAAGGTTTTTATTCAATTTTATAGTTCTCTATTTTAATATTAATGATCTTATTACATTATTTCTCTGCTGATCTTGATCTTAGTGAGTATTTACTCGTATATATGTTTTCAGAACATCATCTTTTTTTAATTTTGCATAGTAGACGTTTTTAACAGATATGCTTCAAATATAAATACACCTACAGAATTAAAAATAATAATAAATTGTAGACATTGACTAGAAATCACTTAGAGATACATCTGATACTAGTTTCAGCTCTTAAATTATCTTTAGGTATCTCATTGATAAACTATCAGAAGGATAACCAAAGATGGGCTAACAAATGAAGCTTATCGTGGTAGATAAATACTTAAATGATTTATATTCAATATCTGCAATGTATTATTATTTTTATATGTGAAGGTATCTACACTAAAAATACACAGAATTATAAACAAATAATAAAGAGTGATTATAATATTTTATGAAAACTTTTATGTAATTTTTACAATTCGTTTTGTAAAACTTATAAAAAAAATTATAAAACGTTATAAAAATCAAAAATTTATATTAACACAAGTTACAGATCTCTTTCAGTTTTGTAGATTTTTTATGTAGAATACAACTTTTTTAAAGAAATATTTAATATAGGTGATATATTGTTTATAATTATTATAACTTCTGTCATATTTTTAATGTTTTTTTAATTAAATTTTAAAAATACATGTCTCTGTCTATTTCTTCCTATATATATATATATATATATATATATATATATATTTATATATGTATATGTATATGTATATATGTATATATATATGTATATATATATACATGTACATATATGTATATATATATATGTATATATATATATATATATATATATATATGTATATATATATATATGTATATATATATATATATATATGTATATATATATGTATATATGACAAAAAATACTTCACTCTTCAAAACATAAATATTTACATTATTTATATAATACTTTGAACCGAACAATACTTTGAGAAATCTAACAGAGAGTTGACAATAAAATTCACAAGAGGAATAAATATGTAATTGAAGTTCGTGAGGTACCCATTGTAAGATTTTCATTCTATACGTAGTAGTAAATTGATAAATATAACCTTTTCAGGATACAAAATTGTCATTTTGATACAAAATTATTTCAGATGGATTCTTAATAATGTTTTTTATGCAATATGCTATTTAGATTACATATAATATATTACCTAATAAATAATATGTATATATTCTTTAGTATGTAATCTTTGCATCGCTTCAAAAATAAGAAAATAAATATTTAAATATGATAAAAAAATCTAAATTACTTAAACGAATGTCTATTCAATAATTATCCTAGAATTCTATTTTGAGTTAAAAATATAAGATGGAAATTCTAAATAAACTACAAAATACTCTTACATAAAAAAAAACATGAAATATAAGAAGCAAATATTTTTTCTTTATTTATTACAATATTCCACTATTTATTCCACGAATATTTTTTAACATTTACTTAAAAGCAAAAAAATCACAAATCTTTCTTTGATGTAGAACCGGTACTAATTCTGTTAAAAAAAATATTGTATATATATAAAAGTATCTGTATTATATAAAAGAAATCATTCGACTCATAAAACGTATATATATATATATATATATATATATATATATATATATATATGACTGTTATTTATACACAACATTTATATTTACTTTGTTTTTATATTATAATTAAATTGCTTTAATTTATATTCCTTTTAAATTTTCATGTACGCTGAAACGAGATTTCAGATTTTTCTTTTTGAAAATAGAAATATTTAAAATAATACATTTATTATTCTTTATGTTTAATTCATTAATATATATATATATATATATATATATATATATATATATATATATATATACAGCATAAACAATTTATATTCTTTCTTGAAAAGTAATAAAATATTTTTAAAAATATTTAATATATTTTTCTGTATCAATTATATAGTTTTAAATTTAAAATCAATTTTCTCGACACATGTAGCATTTTTAGATAGATTTAGTAATTTAAATCTGCCTGATGTCGAAACATGTGCTGAAACTAGTCGACTAGGATATAAATTATAATAAAAATATGAAATCCATCAAGGTAATTCATCTATAGAATTACGTATATAAAGAAAAACAATTCTAATATAAGATAAGTGAAGCTTTACATTCACTTCACACATTACTTATTTCACACTGGGGCGGATTAAACCAGCTGGGGGCTCCAGTTTGAAAATCACTACTTACAATTTCATGTGTTGTAAAGAATTAATTAATGGTTCTGCATTTATAAAATAATATTTATTTTTCTATTAAAAATTACACACACACACACACACACATATATCATCATCATCATCATCATCTTCAGCCTCTGTCAATCCACTGCTGGATAAAGGCCTCTTCCATGATTTTCCATTTTGTTCGATTCAGGGCCTCTCTTTTCCACAGTTTTCCAATAAAGTTTTTAATATCCTTATCCCATCTGTTCATTGGTCTCTTTCTCGGTCTTTACACACATATATATATATATATATATATATATATATATATATATATATATATATTATGTTAAAGCCTCTGACATATATCATTCGTCTTATTAAATAAAATCATTAATCTTTTCACATCCGTACTTTGTTTTTAACCCTAGACGTTATTTTACTTAATTATTATTTTAATTGACAATATCGTAAAAATTACTTAAGAAAGCAATAAAGGTTATTCCACCGAAGGTCAAAAGTTGTGATGTCTGGAGAAACGATGAATTATTTTACTGATAATGAAGGTCAAGTTTATTGTATTTTATGATGTTATATCTGACAGTTTAAATTACTTCACAAATAAAATTACTTAATTATAGTACTAAATGAAATATAAAAATAAATTAATCTTTTTATGATCATTTATAGATATACTGAAAAGTTCACATACACCTAAGAATATATATATATATATATATATATATATGTATGTATATGATAAATATTTAAAAATATAATATAAAAATACATTCTATCAGTATAGAAATAGAAAATGTATTGATGATAATATTAATTCTTATATATTCAAAATGCAGTTTATATATTTAAAAGTTTTTAAATATAAAATTACCATCTTTAATTGTGAATACTTTATATGCGCTATATATATATATATATATGCCGGAACAGGTTCAATTACCAATTCTAATTTGATAAGGATTTCTATTCATAACAATATGATTAAATAAATGTATTCAAAATATATTTCAATAGTTTTTAAATTCAAATACGTTGGTTTGAAATATTGTATTTTTTTTAATTATAATAATAAATTGATTTAAATTCTTTATCAAATTTATTAAATAAATGTCAGATTTGTTTGTAAAATCAAACAAATCTTTTTTCTATTCATTTATAACATTTTTCATATCTAATATTTACATTTTTATATATGAAAAATATCAATAAATCATTTAATGAAATGAAATCTAAAAAATTTCCAACTCTCTTTGTTTGTTATTCAAAAATTTTACTGGACAAAAACAATATGCATTTAACTACAAACCATTTGCATAAACGATAAATGATAAAATCACCTAAGTAACATTTACAACTTTCCACGTATAAAAATCTTAACCAGTGAAACGTGTTACACTTAAATTGCATTTTACTCTCTAAAACTTTTTCCATAAAAGCTCGAACCTAGTTTTTTTTTTATTACTTTATAAACAAACTTGCAAGTCAGTACTATTTTCACTTTTTATGACATTTGTTGTATGTTTCTGAATATAAAATCATTTCTAAACTTGGAATTGAATTCTCTTAAAACAAATCTGAATATTGTACTGTCTAAAATTTCGAAATATATTCCGTTTGAAATTTTTTCAATTTAAGTTTTCAAGGGAATTAAAACTGTTTAGATGCACGCAAACAAGTTAGATTTGTACGTTAAGTTTAGAGTTTTGATTATAAGATTTATATATTAAATTCTTTTTCAGTTTATACAATTTATATCTTTCAATAAGAAAAATCGTTTTATTTTTTTCATACATGTGATTCTATTTTTAAAAATTTTTAATTGGGAAGATACTGTTTTTATAAATGTTTTTAAAAAATGACAAAACGAGTAATTCGATCGATGTTTATCTCAATGTTATATAGCCAAAACTTATATATATATATATATATATATATATATATATATATGTACATATATACTCAAATGTATGTATATAAACTTGGCGAAACAAATACTATTACATGGAATTATTTACAAATTCAACTTGTGTAGCAATACAGACTGAAACTTTATTACCTATGACCCTTGTATAACGGTAAGTTTTATTAGTGTTAGGTCACTTTCTTTATAAACTAAGTGACCTCTAGACATAAAACTTGCATTTTCACCAAAGTAGTAAAAACGTAGACACGGTCCTTAAATGGTTGAATTCGTTTAAATGCTTTTTAATAGTTTTTTTTCCAAAATGTGATTTAAGAAATTAATTTTACATATCTCCACACTGTAAGTTGAGAAAAAAAGGTTTTATAAAAAAACGTTTCATTGATAAATTATTTAAAAACTCTTATTTATGTGTAACTACCATTAACTTCTTATTTTAAAAGATATCAATTGATACTTTTTATATTAAAAAATAAGTTATTCAGTTATAAACAGTTTCATTACGATTTGTGATATAATTAATATAGATATCTATTTTTCTCATTTCTCAAATGCATACACTTCTTAATATAATAATCATATATTTTTTTAATTTTTTATGCACATAAATCTTATAAACAAATTTTCATTATCCTTTATAAAATAAAATTCAAAATACATGAACAAAACTGATTACGCAAGTGTAAATTCTTTTTTAATAAATAAAATTTAACTGTTCATAAATTATTCTTAAAATAACTAAAAATAGGTTACATGAAAAGACGTTTTAAAAATCTGAAATAGATAATTGATAATTGAAATTTTAATTAAATGTATCCGTCACAGTTGTGTTAAAAAACAAAATTGTTTTTATTTAATCTTACATCATACATACGAAAAATCAAGTTGACCAGCGAGATTCAGAATAATTTAAAAATTTAGTTGCAACTATGTTACGTATTATTTAAAAAAAAGTATATCAATGACTGAACTGAAAAACCAAACTCTGAACAATAACATGACAAAAACTGGTCATTAAACTACCAATTTATTGTATTTATTCAGCCAAGAGCAGGTTTCCGTTCTTGTTCGAGGAAACGATTAAATCTTGGACCATATTTTTTCTAATAAAACGTTTATTTCTGCTCTCAGTTGAGAATTGATCAGATAAGATATCAGATTTATACTTAGAATGTTAGACAGATTTCATTTAATTCGCCAAAGATATGACTTTATTGTAAATCAAATAAATTATACTTTGAAATATTAAATATAAAATTCCTTAGCTATTATCAATTTTATTTATTGTAAATATACTTTTATTTTTCTATACTTTTATATAGAAAAATATTACTGTGTTTCGATATAATGCAGTAACGTTATATTTGATTGAATATCATAAATTTAAATTAGTATTTTAAACTGAACGTTTTTAAATATATCTCAATAAATTATTTTATTAATTATATCTTAAAGTTTACAATTGTTAAATATTAATTTGATAATAATAATTATTATTATCAAAAACATATAATCAAGAACACCAAATCTATTAACAGAAACTCCTGTATGGGAATCAATCTGTCACTTTTCCCTCATTTCCATTTAAATATACTTCTCAAAATTATAAAGTACAAGAATATAGTTAAGTATTTTCTTAAATTATTCTTTTAATGATAAATTATTCTTCTCGTACTGTTTTGAAGTACTCACATTTTAATTTATTCCTGGAAAACATTTTTATCAGTGAAAACATTGTTCGCAGGCGAAGGAAAATTTATTCTACAGCAAATTTCTTATAAATGGTTTTATAATAAAACAGTTAATTATTTAAACAAAAATCTTAAAATAGGTAACTGTTTTTAATGCGTAACTTGTGATGTGCTTCAAACTTCATAATAAAACTTAAAAGGCAATGACTAAAAACTTATGATAATATAAAATGTACTTGTATCAAAACGATCATTAAAGTCGAAATTTTCAAGATTAATTTTCTTCCATCTCGTGTTTATGGAACGTTAGGAACAAATTTACCAGCCAAAATGAGACAAGTGTGGTGAACATATACACTGTTTATGAAGTTACACTGACAGACCTTAGTAGATGGTGACATAAACAAAGACCATTGTCATAAATTGTTACAGTTATGCATATTAAAATAAATACGTGTATATTAGATACACACACACACACATATATATATATATATATATATATATATATATACATATGTGTGTGTATCAAAATTTTCGAAAAAATATACCTTCACTCCATTTATATGTATCATATAGTTTTAAATATGTAATTACAAGTGGAGTTCAACAGATTATTCACAACATTGATCATCATATAATGTTATTAACAAATAATGAGAGAGATAGCACTGAAATTATCAAAATTAACTGTGGTAATAATTTATTGGAGTTTACTGTAATTACAAGACTTTATAGAATAATTGATTGCTATTGTCGAATTGGAATTTTCTATACAAATACAAATATTAAACATTGAATTACATTTTTCTATAGATAACTAAGTCAATAAATCGTACTTTTTGTACAAATAAAAAGTTAATCGTGTTTATATATATATATATATATATATATATATATAATAAAACAAAAACGTTTATTTGCTAAACAGATATAGCCGAATGAAATAAAAGTTTGCACAACGTTTTGTTGTCATAATATAATACCTGACAATAAGAAAAAAAGAAAAGAGAACAAACTGTACAAACTGAACAAGAATAATGTAAGACAGTTCATATCTGAGTTACTAGTACAACGAGTTGTTGACAAGTGTGTCATAAGTTCGAGTCCAGACCTACGAGATGTCATTTTTTTGTTAAGAAAACGATTATCTTGTACAATTTATAAGTTTTGATCCCCACAAGCGTTCTGAGTTTCTGTTCTCAATGAATTTATATATATATATATATATATATATATATATATGAGCTTTAATAAAAGGAAACGTACATCAATATTTATAATTTATTACTTTTTTTCGAAGCTCAACAAATACAATCAATAAAAATACTATCATGTTTACAATTTTATTCAAAACTAAAAATTTTAAAATACACACATATATATATGAGAGAGAGAGAGAGAGAGGAGACATTCAAAATTATAAAAGAATCTGCATTCGTTGCTTAGAAAGAAATAAAATATTTCAGTTAATATTAATAAGTAATTGGATGTTATATTTTCTTCCTTGACAATTCTATATTAATGTATATTTATCGTGTAAAATCTATTAATGTACAAAAAAATTATTTATGTATTTCCTCATATTTAACTTATATTCATTTAGTTTTGTCAAATTATATATTACTGACCATTATGTATAATAATCACTGATTACTATATATTTAAACCACCACTTCACAATAAAAATGGATAGTAGTTAAAATAAATAAGCTTTTTGTAGAATTATTAATAAAGCTCTTCATTACTTTTCTATCACTCTCTTACAGAAAACAGATACTCAAAAGTAGACTCAAATATTATTATTGAAAAACAATGACAAATATAAATATCAAAATAAAATAAGTAAAAGTTATATTTCAAAATTTTTCTCTTCTTTTTAATTTATACTAATACTTTCATGTATTAATACAAAAATTAATACAAAAAGGCATTCTTACGCTAATTATTATATAAATTAGTTTTCATGTACAGTAAATAAATAATAAAAAAAATTCTACTTAATCTCATCAATTCCTTAATGTATTAAAACAATTATTTAGAAATGGACAGTTTTTATATTAATAAAAGAAGTTCATACACACTAATTCTCTTACAAAAGATATAATAAACACTAGTGCACGTAAAATTATTAAATAGCATGAAAAAATAGTACAAAAACGTCCAACTATTTATATCACGTAATTTCATGATTAACCAATTTCAAATCAATAGAAGTATAATAAAAAATTATCGCTGATTTAATAGTTTTTCAAGATAAGATTTTAGAAAGATATTTAAAGATTAATATAGTGCTTGAATTCTTATTCTCAGCAGGTTTTTTTATTTTATTAAATACATAATTGTAATGAAAATAATTATTTATTTTATTAATATATGTATAAATATTTGTATATATATATATATATACATAATATAAACATATATATATATATATATATATATATATATATAATATGTATATTAATACACAAACACAAATCCATAATGTTATCTTATGTTGAACATTAATTAAATTGTTCAACATAAGATAACAAACAATTTATCATTTAATTAAAATTAAACATTTTAACAATTATCTCAATTTAACTTAATAACATTTTAGAAAAATATTTAAAAATTAATATAATTCTGGAATTTTTATTCTCTGCAGGTTTTTTATTTTATTAAATACGTAATTGTAATGAAAATAAGTATTTATTTTATTAATATTTTTATCAATACTGGTGTATATATATATATATATATATATATACACAAACATAGAATCCATAAAAGATAATATTAATTAAATTATTCAAAATAAAATAACAAACAATTTATCATTTAATTAAATTTAAACATTTTAAAAATTATCTAAATTTAACTTGATAACATATTTTGTTTCCTAAACACTTGTTGCATTTTGTGAAATATTATTTTTTTGTACCATAGGAAAACATTTGAAATAAAGTGGGATTTCCATGTATTATCTTTCAAATATATATATATATATATATATATATATATATATATATATATATATATATATATGCTTAAAAAATAAAATATTACTGAAAGTACATTTTAATATTTTAAACACAAAATTGGTATAAACATGAATGGCATGGAAATAAAATTAATATTTAATTCATTTACTATTATAAAATATATATATAAAATTCGTACTTACTTTTATGTTTGGAACTCGACCTCCATATATTTTTAAGGAACGACATTTTGGAACCAATGTTTACAACACAATTATTTAAATAAATAGTTTATTATTATTGATGAACTTCGTTTTTAAATGTAATAGTTTTTCGTTAATTCTTTCCGATACATTTATTAATCGATATGATTATAATTGCAATGATCTGTTTATTAATAGAAACGATGATCAGGTATGAATACTAATTGAATTTCTATTGAAACGTTCTCATAAAGAATGAACAACAGTTTTTTTTTCAGCGAAACAACGTCCATTTGTTTAAATACACCTCGTGCGAAACGTCAATAGACATCTATAACAAAAACTCAATTTGCACTAACGACAATCTCGTTAGAAAACAGACGCTCGTTAAACGGAATTATATCGTTATACGTTAAAACGACATGCACACGCCGTATACATATATTGGCACACGTATGTATATGTGGGGTTGCTATAGTGTTTGTTGTCACAGCTGAGCCACGCCGTTTCAATTGCTCTTTGTTGTGAACGTACGCTAAACGTGATCGGGTGCCGATGTTCAACTGTCATGCGGCTTCGGCAAACATAGCTTTTTGCTTGCGCCGCGCATGCTCGCTGGATGCTGTTGAAGCGCGGATTGTTGTTGATAACAAATCATCGCGCATTAATCAACACGCTTGAGAAATGTATATATGTGTAATTGTTCTCTATCTGTTTCACACATTTAGAAAAGAAAGATTTATTTTCTCTATCAATAACACTTCGTCGAGATTTTCTCGTTGTCGTATCTTGTCATTAATTTGTCTAGTTTCATTTTGTACGATTCCTTTATGCGATACCTAAAGATCAATGATTTTTAAACGTCGCATTGTTTCGTACGCATTTCTTTTTGTATCTTTGTACAAACATTCATTACGATCAAACTTAACACTGCGATTAATTACTGAGCGAACGTTAATACTCTTACACGTGTACAGAATAAATTACAAAAACGTTTTTTTCAAATATTTCTAATAATTTAAGAAGATGTTTTGTCACACAAAGACAGTCTGAGATAGTTTATGAATCTTTATTAAGAAACCATAGTAGACAATTTAAAAGTTTTATTTTCTAATAATTTATTATCAGTAACAGTTATTTAAAATATTAGCACGTTTGAAATAACACTAAGACTTTGAAAATATTTTTTTTTGTTCATGAAAGTAGATTTTAATAACAAATTTTACACATTTATTATTATAAAACTTGATTTCGTAAATATGAACAAGAATAAAAAACAAACATTAAAAACTAGGTTCAGACTACAAGATGAATAATTAAATACTTTGAAGTAGTATTATTTTATTAACATTGAAATATTATTACTGCGCATTTAGCACCTTCAAAAAACTAAATTCTTCACATAAATCTTCATATCTTTTCTCTTTAATAGATTCTTAAAGCTTTTTTTAATAATAATGTATACTAATCACTTGTTTATGAGGCAATAAGTACTATAATATCAATATTTCTTAATTAATAAATCTTAAAAAAACTGACCTAAAAATAATTAAGATTAAATTAATTCCTCATTTATATTTTAATTATCTAATTTAATATATACATTAAATATAAAGTACAAAAAAGGAATTAACTCTTACTAAACTTCTTGTAGATAATTAAAAAGTTCAAATAAGACATAATAAATAATCTATTTAATAGCTTAAGGAATACAACCTAGACAACACTTACTGAAGTACACACATAAAGGAAATAAAGTATAGATTTTCAATTAAGAATTGATATTAGTTTTTATGTGACCTAAAATACTTAAATTTGACATTTTCTGTATAAAATTTCCATAATAGCAATATTAGTCGAAAGGATTAAATATATCCATTTCGCCATTGCATTAATACATATATATATATATATATATATATATATATATATATATATATATATATCCTTTTGACCAATGCTACTATTATGGACTTATTATACAGAAAATGTCAAATTTAAAACGTATCAATTAAAGATAAAAATATTGTTACAGTTGAACATTATCAGATAACTTCATTTACGACGACATAAATGACCTATATTTATTATATTCGCAAATTCTATTATCAGTGCAAGGCTCCTCTGAACAAGATAACTTTTTTCCACTTATTTATAAAGATCTAACGTTATTTCCGACCTTTTAGAAATGTTTGTCGCGTATTATTATTATTATATACTGTTATCATCTGTATAGATATTGTAAATTAATTTCGACGAAGATCTTTTTTCCTCATTTTCGACACGTGTTTATCGTTTTTTTTTTTCGTTTCCTAGTTTTTTATTATATTATTTTTATATCGTTTGTGTTTTGTATACATTAGAATATTGTTTAAAAAAAAACTTTATATATATGTATATATAAGTATATATTCATATATTTTATAATTTTATATATTATTTGTTTACAAATATAATAATATTAAATATAAATGATAACTTTCAAATAACCATACGTGAGTAAATTAAATATTGACTAATAATGAAAATCTTACACTTAAGTCTATAAAAAAACACTCGTTTGATATTTGGTTTGCATCTGTTTGTATACTCGTATATTAAGCAATATTTTTTTCATTTAATATTGTTTTTTAAATAGAAATTATATATTATTAAAATTTCATTTTTTTAATATGAAATATAATAATGTATATATATATATATATATATATATATATATATATATATATATACATATATCATCAACCTCTGTCAATCTACTGGTGGATAAAGGCCTTTTCCATGATTTTCCATTTTATATGATTGAATGCTTCTCTTTTCAATTTATTTCCAATAAAAATTTTATTTTCCTCATTCCACCTGTTCATTGATCTCTTTCTTGATCTTTTTATATTCATAGGTTCCCAGTTAATAATATCTGTTGTTCATCGGTTGTCTTCTCTTCTTACAACATCCCCTGCCCATTTTCATTTCAGACTCTTTATTTTTCTTATTACATCTGTGCCTTCCGTCTATTTTCATATCCATTCTATTCATTTCCTATCTCTTATTGTTCTTCCTAGCATGCGTCTGTCCATACATATCTGTATTGTTTGGAGTTTTTGAATAATTTTGGCGTTAAGCACCCGTTTTGCTGCCGTAGCTAAAGTCTGTTAGTATACATTGATCAAATACTTTTTTCTTCAAACAGAGTGGGATTATTGATTTAAATATCGAGGCTATATATATATATATATATATATATATATATATATATATATATATATAATTCTATTAAACGACCAAAATCCAACGAAAATAGATAACAATCAAAAATGTCGAATTTATATTTATATATTTGGTACTTAGTAAAAAAAATTATATAAATGATTACCAGGACCATAGACTTGAATTTAGAAATGTTTTTTTCTTCAACTGTTATCATTTTAAGAAAAGAAAATGATATTTTTAATTATTATATAAATAATTGTAAGTTTCGAAATTTAGTTTATATATCTGAGTTAAATCTATTTTTTCATTCTTACTATGAGAAAGAATGCTTACCTTATTTTCAAAATCATTTCCAATAAAATATCATTACATGTAATTGAAAGTTTCTTTTCTGTAATAATATATTATTTGTTATAAAATGAATAAAGGAGTCACTTTCACATTATTATTGATTATTTATGGTTAACTAACTATCTCCGTCTCTCTCTATATAAATATATAAATATTAAATATTTACTTATAAAATTATAATAATATATAATAAACACAAATACGATTTAATAAAATGTATTTTTTTTAGAAAATGTTCTACATATGTTTGAAATATACCACCATTTGAAATAGATTTAGATAAAAAAATCAGACATCACAATTTGTAAAATGGGAAAAGAAAATATTAAATATTAGCGGATTATAACAATACGAAATACTAATATAATTCTTTAATTGATAAATAAATTTAAATAGGAATTAATAACGTATAGATGACTTCTATAAAAAATATAGGTAAAACAAAATAAGTTTGAAAGTATGAATTTATAAAATAAAGGAAAAAAGACTCTTGACTGAACATATGATTTTAGTATAGGATAAGCTTCAGTGCATATCCAATGTAAATATTATATATATTTTCTAAACTATAAGTACGAATGCAATATTGAATAAATATATAATACTACCACTATTATTGTAGCGGTGATAATTCAGCATAAATAATTATTAAATTTCCTGTAATTATTATGCTTAACTACTAAAAATATAAATTAAAATTTAGATGTTTTTTAAATATGTTTTAAAAAAGGATATTTTTTTAGAAATAACACTGTTGTGCCCTGATGTCAATATTTATTAAATAATTTATTTGATAAAAATATATCTGAAACTTCTAAAAAAACTTATTTAATAAAAATATTTATTGATTGTCAAAAAAACATTTTTGACTGAATTTTTTGTGGTATTAACATTAATGACTACAATTTTAATACGAAATTATCAATCAGTTAATTATAATTATATCTGAATTCTAACTATAAATATAACTAAATATTTTTCCTTCAAAATAATCATAAATGTTAAAACCGCAATAAAATAAACATTACAAACGACATCTCCAAATAAAATCAATTTAAAAAAAAATTCGGAGACGATCAGTTCCATTGACGCTGACCTTCATACAAACTGTTATCTGAAATATTCTTATGGAATAACAGACACAGTTTCATCATGAAATTGAATCGCAATATGTATCTAAACCAATGTGTAGTGGCAGAACGTTGGCCTCAGGTCTACGATCTACCAGGTGAGAGCATTGAACATAACACTGAATGATGTAAAATCTGATGCAATCTGGGGGTAGACTTACCTGTCATACTTTCACAAGCATACTTTAATACAACATGGTAATTAGCTTTTTAAGATCCATTCATCCGAAACGTGTTGTTTTTTAAATGTTATTATTTCTTGTGTTTATTTTTAATAATTTAAATTAAAAGTGCAGTGTGTACGAAGTAATATAAAATCTTGTCACAAATTTTTAATATGCAACTGAAATTTAAGTGAAACTAAAATATTATAATATATATATATATATATATATATATATATATATATATATATATATACATTGTTAAATTGTACAATTTTTGCGCTTAAACTGAACACTTTATAAAACGTTTTATCATTTTAAATAAATATTATTTCTGATTTTAAATATTTTAAAAATTCATAACACATTCAATTATCTTTTATTAAGTCTTTTTCTTGTATATTTCTATATACCTACTCAACCATCACTACATGAAATATAAACATCTATTCGGTGAAAAATATGACCTTATTTTACATCTCATCAATTCACTTTAAGTGAACTTGAACGAGAACTGCTCATTGCACACACGGATATTTTCTTATAAAGCATCAGGTACGAATTTCATTTTCTGGAGACGTTTTCATTATTATTCGTGTAGAAATTTCTTCTCTACTCGAACGATACAAATCGTTTTTTAAACCTATTGAAGTTTCGAAACGATTTCTCAAACTCTAAAGACGAATAAATCAGTCTTCTACGGCACTGATAGCTCGGCTGCTTTTTCTCGATTTTGGTTTGCGTCTTTAACAACCACATTCATTACTTCTCTCATCATTCCTTTATATATATATATATATATATATATATAAATGATTACTTTAAATATTTTTGATGCGTCTTCTATTTTAAATGGATGTTTTAGATATAAACATTCCAAGAAATAAAAATGCATTTTAATGTATTTGTTGATTTGAATATGTTCTTAATTTAAATTTTTGTACTTTATTTTATTAAATTCTATTTTTAACTTTTGATTTTTTAAAAAATAGAATATGAACATACAAACACTCAATTTTTAAAATTAATATAACAAAAAATATATTAAATAGCGTGAAAATGAAAAGTGTAATTAAAAACAATAATTTTCAAATTAATAAAAGAATAATGAAAAAGAAGAAACTGAAAAATAGAAAAGTTATTGTAGACGTAGAAGTAATTTTTATTTATTCTTAAATTTAAATCTTGTTTTTTAATTATTTTAAAAATAGTAGTTTCGGATTTTTTTGTATATTAACACTCAAATGATAATAAATTCTCCATAGAATTTTTCAAAATTAATAATCAATTATTAAACATTTTAATGATAAAAAAATGTGTGATTGATAGGAAATTAAAATTCATTTATGAAAATAAATTTAACCACAGTACCAAAAAATATAAAATTTTTATATACTATTTAAACAGAAAAACTAGTTTTTGTATAAAATATACATGAACAGGGTTTGAAATTAATTTGAAAAGTTTTACACAATATTCTCAAATAAAAAATATAAATTCACATTTTTAATATTATTTCATTGATAAACTGTGTCAATTACTGCTTTATCTTCCTCAATGTTATCTATTAATAGTTATTTTAAAACGATAATTGAGAGTACTGTTGAATAATTATTTTATTTCTTACTAGTAGAATGCAAGGATTGAAAAGTGGTCTCAAAAATTATATTAAACTAGCTCTATATTATATTTATTAGTTTTTATCAATATTTCAGAAAATAATTATTTTTTTAAATATAATTGAAGTGTGTTCATTAAGCTGAAAAGAAATCTACAAAAATAATAAAATATGTAGCTAAAGATATAATTCTTAGCTGGAAGGTTTATAAAAAAGTCTTCGTTTTACAAAAAATTATTGTATTATTGCTTTCTTATATACCTTACTTTCCATCCTAATTCTATGCGGATCCTGGATCCGTTTTAATAAATCCTCTTTAATAATTGGTTTCGTCATTCATTATCTTCATATATACCTAAAAATAATGAACACCGAACCCGATCGAAGGAGAAATTAGCACATATATAGACTAAAAAATTCACACAACAAATATTTCTATACAGAAATATTTTTCATAGCAAACCATGAGGTAATTTCAATTTTTTTATTTATTTATTTAATCAGCTCTTTATTTAAAATACTTCTATTCGCCTATTACAAATAATGTTAAAATATTCGTAATGAATATTTTATCATCTATTCTAAATCTAAGATAAAAATGTAACAATTCATTATTCCAGAAAAAAAACTATAACAAATTGAAACCTACATTTTTCATTATACTATAATTGATTTGCATATTAATGCATTTATCTATTAGACCATTAAACGAATTCAATTGAAATAAAAATATATTACTGTAACTACTACTCAATCTATAAATAAAAATATATATTTAAAAAGCAATATACATAATAAAAACTTACTTAATCGAAATGTACTTTAAAATGTTCTTGTTTAATCCAACAAGTACAAAAAATCTGTCACAATTATTTAACATCGACACAAATATTGCTTCCAAACAAATATTTTGCAATTTACTAATGTTTAATGAATTCAAAGGAATATTTTATATATTAATAGTATTTTTAATATGTTTTACTGAGATTGTTTTGTTGTTTTAAAATTTTATTTTTATAATTTATACATAAACATGTATATATATATATGTGTGTGTGTGTGTGTGACTGTGTATGTGTATATATATATATATATTTATATATATGTTTCATTTAACAGTGAACCACTCGAAATCAATTGCTTTGTAATGAACAGCGCATTGAAAGCATCTATGGACATTGTGTATACACTAGATCCAATTCCAATTATACTTGTCTCCAATGTTGTTCCACGTGCCACTCTATGCATTAGTAGAACTACCTAAATTACTAGTAACTATTGTCGACACAAAATCAACTATAAAGTCTTTCAAAGCAAGTTTATTTTACTCTACATTTATTTCCAAGAAAGTAATTCAATCGAACCATTTTTTCTTTTCGATTTGCAAGAACGTGAAATTGATTTATTAATAGAGAAATCTATTTTTTAAAAAAGATATTGTCAATTGAAATAAACATGTTTATTCTAATTGACAAAGAAATAAGTTTATCGATTGTGTACGGATATAAAATAGTTTTTCAATAATATCTCATATTATTATTATTATTTAATTATGATACTAGATAGATTTTTGGATCTTTGTAAAGTTATTTTATATTAAATAGAATTCAGTTCTGAAAAGTAATGAAACGATAAACTCAATTCTGTAATAATTTCTAATACAAATATTTAAATGTTTACTTATTAATAATTTATAATATTTATGTCTGTTTAATAATTTACACTATTTATTATCTTTCAACTTTCTAAACCACATTTTAAGAAACATCTATATATTCTCCTATTCAAGTCTCTGTTTACATAGGTAAATATATTTCTTTATTAATTTCAATAAAAAAACAAACATTTATATTTGAAATCTAACAATACTGTCAATTAAAAATAAAATCTAGTATATTTTACCTTACCATATTTTACATTTTTTGCCTAAACTTACTTAATAAAATTGATTCGTTTTAGATATTAGCATTACCTCTTCTTTCAATGGTTCATTTTTGTACTCATATTATTAACTATATATATATATATATATATATATATTAAATACTCAAAATCAGTACATGTGTAAATAACATTATTTAGGGTTTGTATACAAATTGGTTTCATGCAATGTATATTTAATACTTTATACCTTTCACTCAATTTAATATTTAATTATTCTTGATTAAATAAACGAAATTATATATGTAACATTGACAATACGCATACACAACGCAATATATTTTTCAATAAATATTGATACAAAAAGTAATTTGTCATTCATATACAGTTCACGACTCTTATTCATACAAATAACAGGTCAAAAATATATTAAAATCATAAACAAAATAAGTACATATTTATTTATCATTATGTTCATAAAACATGATTTATTGCAGATTTTTGTTTATATATACACACACACATATATATATATGTATATATATATATATATATATATAAATTTACAAATAAATAATTCAAATTAAAAATGTGTCTAGAATAATTTATGTATGTGTAAATAATTTAGTTGGTATAACATATAAGAAAAGAATCAATTATTAGCTATAAAAAAATTATTCTAAATATTATTTCTAATAGAATTAGAGATTTTTATCATTGTTACTAAAATTAAAGACTAATTTGTATAAGATTTGATATACTTTCTTAAAATCAAATATTTTATTTAAATTAATTAAAAATTTTAAGGAATGTCTTATAAACGGATTCGTAAAATGATATTCTAAGATATTTAACAAATAAAGAGTTTTTATTAGGTGTACAAATTAATTTGATGATTTTTTTATAGAAAATGAATGTTTACGAAAATATGGCGCATATTTTAATCCTCAAAATGTTCCTCATTGTTTTGAATAATTTTGTTCTGTCTCTTGAGTAATTGATGAATCTCTTGTCGAAAGAAAATGGCGGGTTTTAAGTCAATGAAATCATAATGCATTTTAAGACCTCTTTCACTGTTTTAACATTTTTTGCATGTGTTGTGCATCATAACACGTTGCCTTAATGCTAAACAAATCATTCCCGCAGCTTCGGTAGCATTTTTTTTTCAACTGGAATGCGAAAAGCTTGCAATACCTAATATGTTATTTGTACCGGACACCATTGTGATCACTACTGTTTTGTAAGGTTATACCAACGGGTTGGCCAAGATATTTAGTGTTTTTAAATGTTAAGTTTGGCACTTCGTATTCCTATAACGAGGAAATGTTATAATTTGAAAGAGAATTATGATTGATTCAATTTAAAGACACCGAATTAATTTTTACATCTAATATCTGTTAATTTCAATGAGTAGGAATGAGATATTTTTCATAAATCAATACTCTTATTAAAAATAATAATACTTTTCAGAAAATATTTTTATTTTTTTATAAAATACATGAAATGCATGTTGAAATTGAAATAAAAAATGAGTATGCAGAAAAAAATTAGATGAAATCAGATAAATATTCTTCATGAGTTAATCCCCGGAAACATTTTCTTTACTTTTATGTAAGTTAACCAAAACAATTACAATTATAAGGCCAATTAAAATAGTGAAGCTAGCTAATAAGGAAATTTAATTTCCTTATAAGTTTCAAAAAATCATTGTTTTTTTTAAAAAAAAATACATTTCTTAACTCAACACTATTTTTGTACATCATCGATATGTTCGCACATGCATGCTCATAAAAGATTTAATTGAACATAATTAAATAGAAAATTGTTATTTTTTTTGATAATTTTATAGTCAAACAGAATGTAATTATGTTGTACTTCAATACTTTATTAAATTTAAAATAACCTTTTATCATGTCATAAGATTAAAATGTAAAATACAAAATTTTTAACTACTCTTTGGTAATCTTATATTAACTTATACATAGATTTCTAGCAACATGTATATATATATATATATATAACCTTTAACAATTTATTGTCCATCAAATACCTCTTACAAATCTTTTAATTTAAATAAGATACTGTCACTCTTTTCCAGAAATATATATTCTAATCCGTGTATAAATGTGTATATGAGGCTGAAATGTATTTATATATATATATATATATATATATATATATATATATATAATAAAATTTAATATATATATATATGTATATATATATATATATATATAGTTATAACTGTATGTGTGTTTAAAATTACTGAGAAATCATTTAAACCTAAATAAGAATTTTAGATTGAAAAACTTTTTTTGAATACGATACGAGTAGTTCTATTCCATATAAACATATTTTATAAACTTTCTGATGAAGTGCTATTCGTAAAAGTATTATTATAAAAACTGTCTTTAATCAGTTCATATACTTTTTTAGTAAAAATGTGCATACGACAAAAAAAATATATAAAAGATAGTTTCCAATAAATAAATAAAAATGGTTATTTATATTTATGTGTTTAAAAATAATTTATAATATTAATTAATGTCAAAATTGACATTAATTTATAATATAACTTTATCAAAATTTTAAAAGTAAATCTATACCAAATAAGAATAAAAAAGTACCTAGTCTTTGAACGAAAATAATTAGAGCATATTTTAACAAAAAAATGTTTGACAACATATTATGTAATTAATTTTGTTATTGTAGTCGGGTTAAAACTAACGATACATAATTACATTTATCACTTATTGTATTTTTAATTAAACAAATCTGTTTCTATTTAAGTACCGTCTCCACAACAACGTTTATTTTCTTTCAAATGTTGGCAGTCTTCTGATGAACTCTTATTCCTATCCGATTATATTTAATTAGTGTCTGCTCTGATAACTTCATTGTTGATATTCACATTATAACATGTAACCTGCTATCGACTTATAAAAAAAATAAAAGGTCATCAGAAAAAATATCATTGTTATTTTGTATTCACTGAGTGTGTGATATTTTATTACTCTAGAAGATAATTGATTGATATTTGTTTTTTAACCATTTTTACAATCTGTATCAGGTATTTATATTATATATGATTAAATATATTATTTATCTGTTATATATATATGTGTGTGTGTCAGGGGTAGGCAATTTCTTTGATAATAAGAGCCAGTTATAATATTTTTCATAAATTTTTGAATGTTCCAAAGCCACAGAAAATATTATTTTAAAAGTGTATTTATAAATAATAAAAAATCAACTGTATCTACTCGCTGAACACTTTGATAGTCTTTATTTTTTTAGTTAATAGTTTAAAATCTGGCTGTAGATTATTAATATGAGAGTTTAGGAAAAATGGCAATGAAATACAATATTGTCTCGGGAGCTGCACAAAGTAGCTTTAGGAGCCGCAGTTTGCGCATGTAAAATCATATATATATATATATATATGATTTTACAATTTCAACTTTATTTATCACAAGAAAATTAAAATAACGCAAATATAAAAACGTAATTTATTTTCTATATAAAATCTATGCAAATACTAAAAAGCAAATATTTACGACTGGTATTTCTAAAGATGTAGAAATATTTCATAATATTTCTACATAAAACTTATTCTTATAATTATTCTACATAATTACATATTACTTATTCTACATAAATTATTTTCTTAAATGCATTTCTTAAATTATATCAAAAAACTTAAATCAGTAATCATAAAAATTTCAAAACATCTGAAAATAAACAGAAATGCATAAAATCCAAATCTTTTTTAGAAAGTCATTTTTCAAAAAGGAAATTATATTTATACAACTTCCTATACTTTATATTGTAATAAAAAAAATAAATATACTCCTCTAATAAAATTTAACATTGAATTAACAAAATTTCATAGATTTTTTGATTAAGAAGTATAAAAAATTAAAGTATTCATAAATCATCAATTGCATTTTAGTAGAAAAGTAATAAAAAAATATTATTCTCTACGAAAATAGGTACTGTGGCTAAACGTACTTTCATGGATAAATTTTCATTCTTCAGACTACACTAAATATTTGACCAGAAATATTCTATAATTTAATATTGATCGTTAATTGTTAAATAATATTTTTTTATACATTTTTAAATTAATTAAACGTTCATACGGAGAAATATTTTAAAATTTAATAAACCAATATAACAATTGAATTATAAAATATACACAGAGTGATTAGGTGGAAAATTAAATCAAATATATATATAATACGTACTCTTCAATGAATATCTAAATAATTCATTTTAAGAATAATAAACGATAACATAGTACATTAAATAATAAATAATGTATCCACCTTAATTAATCTCTATTAATAATTATCATAAAGGTCAGCTAAGATAATTATACAAATTATTTTTTCTAAGTTCACACTTCCATACATTTTAATAACAAGTTTATGATTTCTTTGAAAACATATTTAATAACAGTGAAAAAAATTTAAAAATATATTTATTAGCAAAAAAATACTTACATTCTTACAATTTAGAACAGAAATCAAGCATTAATTAAATTTCATTGTTTTTAATATAACTGAATATGATTTGAAATAAAAAAGAATATGTTTTATATTAGATATAAAATATTTATATTGTATCGATTATCAAAAATAAATTTCAAAAATATATTTCTGTACCCTATATACGACATCATTTTTTGATTAATTGATTATCTTTACCACTTGGATGATAAGAACATCAGTATCTAAATACACAAACAAAACTGTTAAAAATGATCAATTAAAAATGATTAATTAATTAATTTTGATCAGAAGAATGACTATAGAGTATGGGGCGAATGAAAAAATGAAAATAAAATGATAATGAAAGAATGATAGAAAATTGTTTAATAAAAATAATCACCGAATAATAAACTCGCAGCATTATATCTAATTCAATTACTCTGTACATTTTTTTTGTTTATTTGTTCACAAATTTAACTCGAACAAGAAATATAAATAGATAGAAATATACTAAGATAGAAATCTCATGAAAAATTATATCTGTTAAACGAATATCAACGTCATCACTACGAGTGACGTAACACTTTTGTAGAGTATATGCAGGTGTTTCATTAATCTTGACGTTATATAATAGCCTCTCTCTCTCTCTCTCTCTCTCTCTATATATATATATATATATATATATATATATATATGTATATATATATGTATATTTAATACTAATTTATACATATAAGATAGTGGAAGTCAATGAATTAACACGAATCTGCTCTTGCAGTCGTTACTAACTAATTAGAATATATTTCATCTATCATGATCGATAGTGAGGTTAGATACAAAAGGAATGATCTGTAGAGCATTAATAATAAATATCACTGAACACAATCAATCAGTATATATATATATATATATATATATATATATATATATATATATATAAATATATAGAGAGAGAGAGAGAAAGAGTGCACTTTCATGGCAATTTAATGATTGCTGAATTTTATCTTTTTTCTAATTATTCATCATACAAAAATAAATACAACTCATTATAAAATAAATATATTTTTTTCAATGAGATTTCAATGGATTTCAACTATGATAGGTATACATCATTTAAAACAATGTAATTATATTAAAAGACTATTTAAAACAGTTTATTCAATCTTAGATCGTTCCATGTGCGTGTGTTTTTATAAAAGTAAAAATAAATCTGATATTTTGGTGCTGCTGTTGACATCTTAACGTCTTCAATTTCGATTTGGTCATATTCCACATATCGAAACAGCTCACATTGTATTCAAACACAGATATATCTCGTGCTCAGTACAAATTAATCTTCAGGCAGATTGGCGTTTGTTTTTATAACCGATGGCGTCTGCTCCAGCAACGGCATGGCAACATAACGGCGTCACATCATTTGTCATCGACCCTTCATTAAGTTTATTCACATTAAAATGAAATCGTCTCTGTCCATTCCAGTGTGGTTATCACAAAAATCCTGCATTCATCGCAAACCATCGCCACATTTTCTGTCACTATACGGACGCATCACTACGACCGAGTTCAAAAGTGTATCTTTGTATTATACTCAAACAGACAGAACAGATTTTATTTACATGTTTATTCAGTTTTTAATGGGTTTCATAATTTACACTTTTTGTATTTTTTCTTCAGAGTATTGTCTTAATTAGTGTTTCCGTTGTTAGTAAAAATTATTCCATTCGTTTATCTCGAACATAATATTAGTTTATTTTATTATCCACATAAATACATAAAAATTAACCATTTGAATACAAGGCACATACACACACACGCATATATATATATATATATATATATATATATATATATATAATGTGTGTGTGTGTTTAAACCTTATTAATCTAACATATTATAAATTGGAATCAATTTTATAACAAAATATAAATAAAAAAGTAATATTTATATTTAGAGAGAGAGTGAGAGAAAACTTTCAGTTATAACCATTGTAAATAAAAAAATCTTTTCCAAATATATATATATATATATATATATATATATATATAATATATTTTAATTTTAGTTTCTTGATATATTTTAAAAACTTCTACTTAGTTTAAATATATTTAAAAATATTATTCAAGATAACTTTACATTATTTATTTACTGTTGAATAAATTATCAGTTTTTTATATTGTCATATTTACTAATCGACATTTTATATTTTAATTAAATATCGTGTACGTAAGCGCACACATACAAGAATATTTTTTTCATAAAAGATTCATAAATGAAATATTATTCTAAAAAGATATTAAGTTGTGACAGTGTTAAACCTTTTGACTCTAGGAAATATAATTCAAGATCAATGCCGTTGTCATTTGATAGATTCGAACGGAAAATAACAAATTAGTTTTTTTTCCTATGGCTTTTGTCGATACCCGTCAAGCACGACAAAAAAATAATTTTCTTGACGTTGTTAAGTAAACATGGAAATGTATTCGTGATTAGTGTCTACACGAGTGACGTATTTAATCAATTACTGACAAAATTTTCGATCCGTGATATCAATTATCTGTGTGCGTATTGTTTGCTTCAAATGTCCTGTTGTTTTGAACTATATTCAAATTACAAGCAATTTGTCTATGGTAATTTATCTGCATAGTTACATTCTCGTGGAAGCGTTAATATTTACAGATAGTAGACTATTTTTAATTGCGACAAAATTGCAAAATAGTAAACAGAAGATAAATGTATTTTGAAATATTCAAAAATATATTATTGACCAATTATATATATATATATATATATATATATATATTCATGCCAGTATAGTTTTTTACACAACTGCCAACAAATAAAACTAAGAACAAATATAAATAATAATAATAATTTAATTACAATTGAATTGATTTGAAAAAATACTATGTAATGAAAGCAAATATCAGTTTGAAAAAGAGAATGTGCTATTTAAATCTTTTCTGAAAGTTTTTTTTATTTTTTAATAACACATTTTTCATTTGTCAGCTTCCATGAGATTTTTATAAAAGTTCAAGTCCTGTTTATAAAAAAGAATTTCTAATTTCATATAAATATCTCAGAGAAACTAAACGGCACTATAAAAAAATGCAAGAACAGAACCAAACATAGAACAAAATATATTGATTGAAAACTAAAAATTCTTGCAAAATGTAATATTTTCAATTTATATTTTACACAAATTGTATCACATTTCATACAAAACATGTACAAAATAGCAATTTTCATTTTGTAGTCTACTGTCATTATCTTCACTAACAACTGAACTGGTATAAAGTCCATCAAATATATTTTTTATCGAATAATTTATCTATGCTACTATTAAAAACTATTCTAGCTGCATTTGGCAATTACGTTCTAAATTTGTAAATATTTTAGAATAGCAAATCAATTGTTTTCTAATATCATTTCAAATGGAACAAACAGGTTTTCTAATGACCTTCGTTGTCGATGTGCACTTAAACCCTAATTAATTAAATAACAAAAAAAATTAATGATTATTCACACATAAACACTTTTATATTTTTTTAATTTTTCAACATTGTTAATGTTAAAGTTCATAAAGTGTTTATCTGTTGAAAATATATCTTATAGAATGCAATATATTTCTAATTTTCCGAAAACCCACAATTATATTGTATTATTACTTCTCTCTCTAATTATATATATATATATAAGTAGATATATATATATATATATATATATATATATGTGTGTGTGTGTGTATATGTATCCACATATATGCAGTGGGGTGTGTTATAGCTTCATGGGGCGCAGATAAATTTAAATTAGGGAGCCCCATGCACAGAGTCGTACTACAGTAACGAGTTTATGAAAGATTGGTTTGAGGCCCTTCTGTTGGTGGAGACCCCAGGCAACTCCCCTTTTTATCCATAGAATAACACGCCACTGCATCCATATCTTTGTCAAATAAGTAAAACATGAATTAAGAAAGTACTAATTTGCAATAATATTAAACTTCATAGATTAGAAACCACATAGAGAAAATTCGATTAATATATAATACTTTTAATTAAGTTAACCCAAAACCAAGCATTGTATTTCGAATGTTTATTTTTCAAGATGAAATAAATGTTTTATTAAAAATAAATTAGAGTAATTTTTAATGAGCACAAGATGTATCGGTTTTTGAATTTGTAATTGAATTTATAATGTGAGATATTTTGATTGTTGAAGCTAAGTAAAAAAAGTCTAAGGTGTTAAAATGTGAATATAATTTTTTTTTTAATTTTTTCACATACTTAGAACAATAGGTAACAATTTTAATATTTAAATCAGACATAACCTCGTATAATAATAGAAGAGTTATAAATATTCTAATTTATATCTTAACAGTATTCAGTGTAAAACAGGTATTTATTCTTTACTTATTCCTTTCTTCAGTCTATAATTAAATACTATTGAAAAAGCAACGGTTTCGACATGTAGAAATGCAAGCCATCGCAGACACAAAAAGATGATACACATTCACCAATCAGCTTTTTATATCATAAGAAACTGTTATATTTTTATACACTATTGAATTTTAAATCTGAAAGAAAACAATTATAAGCTTACTGTGTCAATAGTTGTACAAATTACAGATAAAATTTTCAAGTAGATTTCTCTTTTTTAGTCATATTTTATAACAATTTAATGTTCAACACAAGTAGACAAATATAACATATCCACTTATGTAACATTATTTTGATTAAATCAAATATTCGGAACGCTATTAAAAATTATTATAAATATTGAAAAATATTTTGTTAATATTAGAATCGAAAATTTTTATTATAATCTGAAAAAAAACGTTTACCAAAGAGAAATATTATTGTGTTGTTTCTAATAAATGAAATGTTTTAAAACTTCATGTTGTAATTGATGAATACTTTTCTAAATTCCTTTATATTATGTTATTTTATCTCTTATTTAATTAATTACACTATTTTTTGGTATGTCTCGTTAATAAATTAGATTTTAATCTAATTAAATATTTTTCTTAAGACAAAGCTCTTTTAAAAATATATTTTATCGGAATACCACACTATTGATTAATATTATTAAAAAATGGTATCTAGAATATTTTTATTTTACCACAAATCGATTATATATATATATATATATATATATATATATATATATATATATATATATATATATATATGTAAATTTATATACAAAAATAACAGTACATTCATGATTTTATTGCAAATATCGATTGAAGTGTTTTGATAAAAATACGTTGCTCTTACTAGTGTTAAAAGATCAATATGTGATGATCTCTAATTAATGTCTAGATAATTATAAAATAAAAAATTCTAGTTATATAAATAAAACGAGAGTGTTCCTTAGAAAACGAATAAATTTTGCAATATGTTTATTCGATTCGTATATTTTTATCGTGTTTACATATTTTATAATATTCTTTATTTTGTTAATCGTCATTACACTCATTGTTATTACTTATTTAAACAATAAAAAATTAAAACATCAATGAATCTCACTGACGTACTTTATTTAATTGTATAGAATGTGACGAAATTATGTTTATGCAACTCAAATAATAAAACTGGTGTTCATATATTATTATTTATAATAAAATAGTAAATATTATTTAAATCTCGTGTTCAAAATATTTATGAAATATATTAAATCGAAACTGATAACATAAAAAAGATCATCTAAATTATCAATAGGGATTTATCATATAAAACAATAATATATTTAATTCTTATTATCTTTAGAAAATATTATTATTATCTTTTAAGATAAATATTTGTTGAGAATGATGTAACGAAATTAATATAATAAAGACATATAACAGTTATTATCCGTAAAAAACATATTTCTCTAGTATTTTATACATTGCTGAAACTGTGAAAATACTATTACATATTTACAGGAATGAGCGTCTGGATGTCTAGTTGAAACATATTTTATGGTACCCGAGAGAGTCTGGTTTGAGCCTGAATGTTTGCTTACTTAGAAGTAATATTCATTACAATATTTCATCTTTATTTTCAACATTTTTTTGTTAATTCTACATATGAAATCTTTTATAACCTTGCTGTTTGTATAAACATATAATAAAAGATTTCTGTATTAGCTTTGTCAGTTTTTATTATGTAAAGAAGAATTTAAAATTCTGAATATAATAAAAAAAGATCGGACATCAACCAAAATGCTAGATTATTAAATAATAGAGCACATTTCAACTTTTTTTTATCAATGAATAATTTATTTGTACCATTCTTGCCATTTTATAAATATTTAAACACTAGATAAATAAATTAAAAAATATATTCTGTCATTCTGTTTTTCTAGAAAAAGATTTTCTTTTTCTGAAATTGTTGTTTATTTTATAAGTCTTGTGATATGATATATAAAAAAAACTTAATAAATATAAATAGTAAAATAAACTTCTTAATAAAACATTTTATGATTAAAATTCTATTAATTTTCAATACTCTCTATTATTCTTTGATCGTGCATTCTTATAACAGAAGAAGTAAATAATGAAAATCCCTTGACATATGTAATGTATATTTATTTATAAATTATATATATATATATATATATATATATGTAGATTTTTAACAATTTTAAATCATTTCATAATTAAAAAGTAAATATCAATCCATCATGGATCATCACATCTACATGTTTCACACATCTAAAATAATTACATGAATACAAGCTATTAAATTGAAATTTTGTGAAGGAATATTTTTAAAGAGAAATTATTATGAATGCAAAAGAATGGAAATAAATTAAGAGAAAGAAAAATGTAAAATATTCTAGCAATTTCATTAAATTTTTTCTCTTCCCTATAAATCACAAAAAAATGTTTGTTCGAAAAATTTCAAGTAATTATGAATCATTTTTTGCAATAAACCAGAATTAAAAATAAAGATTAATCAATTGTTGAAAAATTTCAATCAGAATTTTTTATGTTTTGCAGGAGTGCAAAAAATTCATTTGTGAAAATATTCACTCCTCACATTTTCTGTCTGAGTAAGCGCACAATAATGTTGTATACAATCATTGTAATTTATTTTGTTTGATTTCATTTCTTCTGCATTTATTTTTTAAAACTATAAACGCCTGATTATTCTTATAAATTACAACTTGAACATCAATCAAATCTATAAGTACACTAAAACTTTTTTTCTGGTACAACTTTATAATCTCTGTAAGCATTTCTAGTCGCGCTGCAAAAAATCAATGTATGCAAATTTTTTTGATACATAAAGCCCTGAATAATAATTGTTTCTGCGGTGCAAAGAACAAAGTTCATTTCATACGGAAATTAAACTTTTTAAGTGCCCTCCTTGCTTGTCGCAGTTCGCACATAATGAAGTCTAGTCGTTTAATAAACTCGTAACACCACGTCTTAAATTCAAATTTAAACTGTTGGCAGTAACCTCTGTTCATGTCCAATTACAGTATAGGAAAATACGATGTTATTTCACTTTGTTGTTATGTTTATGTACCTATTTTCATACATCTTTGATAAATATCATTTAAGTTAACGACACATTATATTAGGTAGTTAATTGTTTAATATATATATATATATATATATATATATATATATATATATATATATGTATATATATATATATGTGTGTGTGTGTGTGTGGGTTTTAATACTCTTCACTTAATATTTATACAGCAAGTAATCGAATTTCTATTTTATTACCTTTTTAGGTTGATTCCATTCGAGGAAAGTAAACATTATTTCACAAATAAATATGCAATCTAAAATATAGTTTTATAAAAATTTAACATATGTTAAATATTTTTTAATGAAAGGTGACACACCTTTAATAATTTACTTTAATTATATATATATATATATATATATATATATAACTGTATAACATTTCAAACACAAATTTGCTTAATAAAGGTAAAAAAATCATATGCATAATTGATACATATATTACTCTTCCTCATGAATTTTTATCTGTATGAAAAAAATACTTGAGTCTCGTGTCGATTACAATTAAAGCAAGAAATAAAACTGACATGTGTTGTGTAGTGACATGAATATCAAACCGCTATTTAATAAATTATTTAATAAAAAAAACGGAATCAAATAATCCACAAAAACCAAAATATTAATTTAAAAGTTATTTTTTATATATAATTTTGATTCTGTTTATTTATTTTAATTGATTGAAGAATGTATGAAATGTATAATAAACAAGGATCATGAAATCATTTTCCACTTTTATACTTGTTTTCTATCTTAAATAATATACATTAGATTGCTAGCTAAATATATTTCAAAAGTTTGAATCTCAAGTAAAAAAGAATAAAAAAAATTTCTTTAAACTAGAATTTTTTAATTCCAAGTATTTTTTTATTTCATTGACTTAACGCATCTATATTTATAGAAGGGATTCGTCAGTTACCCTATTCCATTTTTCCGTAAACATTCATTTTCTAAAAAATGGCACCGAATTAATTCGAACACCTAATAAATTAGATTTTTGAAATAGTATCATTTTCGTCCATTTTATAAGTAAAAAAAAAATAAAAAAACAAAAAACAAAAAATTACTAATTTGAATTTTAAATAAATATTATTTTAAATTATTATTTCAAATAAATTTCATATAAATTTAATTTTTGTCACTTCGCAGCCATGCAGAGACATCAAAGTATTTTTTAAAAAAATACAAACATTTCTTAAATATGTGCCTCATATATTTCATTCAAACACTTAAACTTAATTAAATATCAAACCAATTATAGATGATTTATTAACATATAATAAGCCATAATAAATTCATAATTGACTACAAAAATAAATCAATTATTTTATTATAGAAAAAAATAATAATGAATAAAAAGACATCAACTTTTTCATACTTGGAATTATCTTAATCTTCTACAATATATGCCTTAACATATATTTTAGTCGGTGTTGAAAAAATTTCACATCACGATTTCACATATTAAATTTGCTTTAGGCTTCTTATATATTATTTGCCAAATGTTTTCTGCACAGACTTCGCTTAAGGCTACAGTTTCTTATAACCTCTTTATTTAGGTGAATATCCTCTTTTCGATATTTTTTTTGTGTATCAGTAATTACTTTCGGCATAATATCTCTTTCCATTTAATATTCCAAATAACATTAAATTACAGTCGATTGCTAGTTTTTGTTTTTATATTTAAATATTGCATGAGAATATTGATATATATATATATATATATATATATATATATATATATATATATATATATATATATATATCTATGTATGTATATATTACAATAGTATGTTTTAATTTCACAATTTATTGCATGGTATGTATTTAGTAGTATATATGAATATAATTAAATTAAATGATCTTGTTACTGGTAGACATAAATAATAGTATTTTTTTATTGTAATAAATTTGAAATTAAAGCTAATTTCCAAACGAGAATAAGAAAATTATATCACTAAGACTGTTTAATAAAGACTTACTTAGCATTATCAATTTTACATTTGATTAAAATGAATTTTTCAGTAAAAATATTAGGAATGATAACATAATATAATATCGGCAATCAGTTAGAAATTATTAAATTTATTGTCTTTTCTTTCGTTTCGTTTCTTATTAAAAAACGATACCTCATAGCATGGCATAACTTCTAATGTTCTGTCTACATTAAATCCTCTGTTTTGGAGATAAACAGTTTTCGTAAATTTCTTTATATATCATATTCAACAGATGTTATATATTCTGTATAATCATGTTTTTGGACTTAATTAATTCTACCAGATCTCCGATGACATTTAAAATTTAAATTCTTGTTTACTACATATTAAAATAAATTTTACATATAAAATGATATTTCAAAATATTCGAAATAGTTTACATAATCTTTAAAAATGATACAACTTACTATTATAACAAATAATCTAGTCGAACACACGATTTATGAGAAAAAATTATCAGGTCTTATTTATTTTTTAAAATTTGATATATTTTACTGAAAAAATATACTGTCGAATCTTATAAAATAAATAATTCTTAATTTTTAGTTGCACCTTTAGAAAAACTGAACTATTTAAAAGTAAATTTAAGAGTTGATTTCAGTTTAAAAGAATAATAATTTAAACTTCATATGAGAATGCGTTGTAGATTTGAATAAATAGAAAAATTGCGTTTCGGTAACGTTTTTATAACTTTTTAATTAAATTTGATATTAAATGTAGCTAAAAAAATTTTATTCTTATATAGTATTTTAAAAATTGCAATCTTTAAACGTAGAAATACATAAAATAAAATTTTAAAGATATAGATTTTAAACAAAATCAATGTCAAAGTCTAGAAATAAAATCTCAAATATTTTTGTGTTTCAAAATATTTCTGGTGTTATTTTCAACATACACTTAAAAATATGATCAAAGGTAATACTTTTATGACTTTTATATAAATTATACATTTTATTTCTTGAATTATAACCATTCTCTACATAACTGGCCATACATTATTTTAAAACTGTTGTTTATTTGCAAAAATATCTGCAACAAATAATTTAATTTTATAAAAGATATTTTTTTAATGTATTGAATAATGTAATAAATTTTTGAAGATTTTACAATTGTATAAAGTTATATTTATTTATTTTCTAAAATGAATGACAATATACTCATAAATAGTACCTATACTCATACTTTATTGAATGATAAACTTACTTAGAAAACTTTTGAAAAAATATATAAATTATTTAAGTGATTTACAAATTTATTTTATATTAAATCATAATTTAACAAGTAAAACTGTACATTTTGAGAATATAATAACGTATTATTTAGTCTAACAAATCATTAGTTTTTCCTTCAAACATTATTTTCTACGTTTTAATTTTCACTTAACAAGAAATAACTCGACAGAAGATAAGAGAATATATCGAGTAGACAGAACACTCTACATTTCTATATCACATTAGATACTTAACGATTTTCCGGCTTTATTTTTCCTACATTCTTTAAATAATAAATCGTCGTGAGATTGAAATAAAAACGTTAATAGAATCATCAGTTTTTCTCATTTCCTTTTTCCTTTTTTTTGACGTATTCGTTCGAGCAGAATATCTCGAGTTAGAAATTTAAAACGTATCAAATAAAACACAACTAAGTGTAGTTTGTTAGTCAGTATTAACAAAACACCCTAAATTCTCACAAAACTCCGACAATCCGACGGTACTCGAGAGATTTTCCAAAGCCGACTTACAGTATAATAGCAATAAATTGCTAGATAACACAAGAGCACAACAGCAGAGATAATTGTACATTTACACAGGGTTTATTCTATGTCGTATGTAAACTCTATGACGTCATAAAAAAATAACTGTTCCGTGCGAAATTTTCATTCGGCGAAGATATGAAATGTGATCTCTAAGTTACGTGCAGCTAATTAACTTCTGCGGCACTGACTTACTAGTTGTGCTCATGGAATTTAAATAAATAGTACATATACAAACAAGTACAAACACATACACGTATACCTAGTTGAATGTCTTGTTTTACCGTAATATTTATTTTTTATAACAACTATTAATTGACTGTTAACTTGACAAAGTACAGAAAAAAATATTTCTGTACTTTAGCACTCTGAAGATAGTAACATAGCCATCGAAATATACATAACAATAAAAAAATGATCAATAATCCTTTATTGAACATTTTTAATATGTTTTTTTTTGATTTGTGAGGTAAAAACGAATTATTTTTTAAAAAGGAATTTTTAACTTATATAAGATATAAAAATACGTTCCTTCAATGAGTCCTAAAATCACATTGCAGTCGATGTGCTAGTAGGAAAACAGAAAACAAACAGCTCGCAGAATCATAATGTAATCAACCGCAACCACTATTTTCTGAGATACTGAAAGAATCATTGTAATTGACTATATTTCATAAAATATTACTTTCACTGAAATCTGTTCATTAAAAATTTATTATATTATATAATTTATTAACGTTCAAAAGCCTTGTTTTATATTAAACGATTCTATATTTATCTAAATTTGGATAAGTGCTGATTAGAGAATAAACGTTCAAATGAGCAAAGTTTTTTTTATTTATGATAAGTATTGAAAATTCAATGTATTGACAAACCCTTAAAATTTACGTACTAACTTTTAATGACTCATTATTAATTAATTTTGTCTAGACTTATTAAAAAAATATTTTTAAAAATGTGTAAATATTAAAAATAATAATAATAAGTTTTTAACAAAATATAATTTTAATAACTTTTACTTTATTTCAAGTTCTTTTTATTTTATCAAAATTTAAAAAAGAGGCAACCTTTTTAAGAAATTAATCGCTGAATGTTAATATAAATTTAAATAGAACTATTCTCTACTAGACATTCTTTAAAGCCACAGCACAAAAATAAAAGTAATAACATAATTTCCAAGAATTGATTTAAATGATTTTCTTATTCCAAATACTTGAAAATGTCTGTACCATTATCGACTTCAACAAAATTAAATTACTGTTTCTTTAAAAAAATAAATAAACAAGTTCAATATTTTACAAATTGGCCATTTAATCTTGGCATAAATTCTGTGAGAAATTCTCTGTAATACATAAAAAGTTAAAAACAGTTTCATCCCGTAGAAGCATAAAATCACAACTCAATTTTGAATATGAATAATATTTAAATAATTCTATTGTTTGTCTCTCTCTCTTTATTTATTTAACACACACAGATATATATATATATATATATATATATATATATATATATGTGTGTGTGTGTGTGTACTTTTATACACATATATAAACATATATATATATATATATATATATATATATATATATGATGATGATTCAACTTAGGCTTCCACACGAAAGTATTAAAAAAAAAACACAAAAATTAATAAAAATAAACATGTTATCCCCCATATAATAATTTAGTTCAATTGTATTTTAGTATTTAATTGAACTAAATTCTAAATAAAAAACAACATGACTTTTCTTAACCCCTGCGTCCCCTTTTAATACTTCCATGTGGAAGCCTAAATTGAATCATCCTCTCTCTCTCTCTCTCTCTCTCTCTCTCTATATATATATATATATATATATATATATATATATAAAGGCACATACACGTTTCTACATATGTAATCTTAACCTGAAGAACATTGTGCTCGGACAGAATGCACAACGATGCATACAACGAATGCACAGAATTCAATTTGTACTCTTTTCCATAATTGACGAGTTTTTTGTGGCCGCAGGTCTTGCTTGTTAAATTGTCTTCACAGAATTATAATCAATAGTGTGGTATGACCTAAATAGTACTAGACAAGATTATCAATGTTGTATTAATGTTTTCTTAGACACTTATTTTATTATTTCAGGTGCGTAGACGTTTAAAACATTGAAATGTAGGTTTACAAATTGTTAATTTATATAGTAAATATCTTCAATGCCAACTACAAGTTTGTATAAATATTGGTCTTGTACAAAATGAAATATATTTAGTTTCTTATTTAAAATTTAAATTGTTTCTATTATACATTCGGATATGTATTATTAATTCAATGAAATTAACATTTTGTAGGAGTGCGACAGTTTTAGAAGTGAAAGAGTTATGTGTTCAAATATTTTGTATATTTTATATACAAATACACACACACACACACACATATATATATATGTATATATATATATATATATATATATATATATATATATATATATATATATAAACAAGACCCTGCCCAAAATGTACTTTATTTTTGATAGCAATTTCTATGTTTATACTTCACAATTTCTTAGAAAATAGTATTTAAACCACACCATATCTAAAAGCATTTGAAATCAGAATTCCACCATTTTTTTACAAAATTTCTATAAATTGTATTAACTCATTTCATTAATATCTCCAGACATAGATGAAGATATTTATCCCCTTTTATGTATAGTGTATGTTATGTAGAAGTGAATTACGGACAAAAAAAAAACGTAGAATAAAACTTTCCCTATAAAAATTATATTTTTTCATCTTCCGATTTTTCTAAAAAATAAATTTTATATTTACATTAAATATCTTTATCTCAAATACAATTTTAATACATTCGATTTTTTTTGTTTCTGAATTAGAAAAAAAATCCGTCCTTGAATTACAACCGAAATCAAAATAAACAATAAGCAATTATTATGATACATTTTGATAAAAAACATTCTTGTATCTGGAGAATGAAAAGTGAGTATACGTTGATTTAATCACGTTGCCGCATCCGGAATTTTAATTATAATAGAGCAAAACGAAATTAATATATTACATTTTTTAATGAAAATTGAAGTAGAAAACAAAAAAAAAGATCGAATACAGTTTTCTGTACTAGAATTTACTATTTAATTTTAATTGCACTTTTTTTGATTAAGCCCTTTTAAAATGTATGAATATCCCTTTAAATATATTTGTTATCTTAAATATACATATTTAAGCTCATTTATACTTTTTGCCTTTTAAATTTGAGTTCTTATTCTTTTATTTTTAATAGATTTTATATATATATATATATATATATAATAAAAATCTATTCAATCTGATGCAATCACAATTTTACACTCTTAAGAAAATAGAAGCTGTCTTTACGCACCTGACTATTTCTTTTTTATGGGTAATTGACTGAGAACAAGCTACTTGCAGACAGTATATAAAAAACTCCAACAAGAATCTTGTGCACGACCTTGCTAAACACATTTAAGCACCGTTTTGGTCTTCTGCCAGTTTATAGACATGTGCAGTACCGCATTTAATAGTAGTATATTTCTTTAAATATACATACATATATATATATATATATATATATATATATATATATATATATATATATATATATATATATATATATATATATATATATTAAATGTTAACTGAAGGTGAGGTCGTGTTGCTATAAAAAATATTTAATTTACACGTTCAGTTTTTTTTTATAAACATTAGAATTCAAGTAATTATTTAGTTGTGATCTTATGTGGTCCTGATTTTACAAAAGGATACCCCTGCTTGCAAGGTGTTTGTTGTTTAAATTACAATAAATGAATGCGGGTTCAGGTCACTTAATTACTCCTCGTATTATCCGTATCTAGTTCTGCGTGATTAATTACTATTTAATTTGAAAAAGTGTTGAAACGACAGATATTTGATAATGAATATAAATTTAAAGAGAACGTTTCAATTTACTTGCACTTTAAAGACAAAGAATTGTTTTTCAATAGGGGAGTCGCCTAATATATCGTTAGGAAAAAACTGTTAATTTAGACAAGTGCATTTGTGTATAAACAATTTTAAATCTTTCAGCAATTCAGTTAAAAAAAATTAGTTTTATGGATAAGTGCATATATGAATTATTTTATTAGTGTTCAGAGCATTCCACATGCGTTAATTATATTAATGTATACTACAAATCTCAAAGTTGCGTATATGCAACATTTTATTGTGCTCCCCATAACATTTTTTTTAAATTTTTTTATTATAACTATTTTATAATACATATTTTACATCATATAACAGTGTTTTATTTCAAAACTAGTATTTTTTCCACCTTTGGAAATTAATGGATTAGTAAGTAACAATGTATAAAAAATTATTATAAAAAGTCTCATTCGAAATTTCCACTACTAGTATCCTAATATAAGTTTATTTTACTATTAAAACAAATTTAATATTCCTAATTATGAATGTTACAATTTTTATTAATTATTTTTTACCTGTAATATAAATATATATATATATATATATATATATATATATATATATATATATATATATATATATATATATATATATATATAATGTATATGTATAAATATGCTAAGTTACCAAACGTGAGAGTTTTTTTTAATATTTAATCGGACACTCAATTGAAACTTGTTTTAGTAATATGAAGCTTTGGTTGCATCAGATAAATTCCACTTTTAATATATTTCTAATTATTGATAACGTTTTATAGAATTGAGTTTAAAGATCAATTTTTTGGAAAAAGACGTTTAGTTTACGAAACGTAATCATTAATATTTTTTTTTTATTATTTTTATAATAAGTAATTTATATTAATTGAAATGTTTCATAATAATAATAAATGTTTTTCATTTTCTTATAAATATTTGTGTTAATGAAGATAAAGTGCATCTTTGTTGCTAAATTATATAAAAACTGATGAAATATTTTAATCGTCATAGCTAGGATATCCAGTTAATATGAAAGCTAAATATATTTTTAAAAATTTGTCTACAATAGCTAGGATACTCAATATATAGGCTTCTCATATTTTGTTGTACAAAACTAGATAATGTATAAATTTATTTTTATGCCATATATTATTAAAATTTAGATAGATAATAAAATATACAACTTTCCATTGTCAAACTTGACTTTAAATTTATATTATTATATTTTAAAAAGATATTAATTTGTTCTATAATTCACTTTAAGAGAAATATGTTTTTACCACTTTTTTTGTAAATGAATACCAAATAAAAATTGAACGTTGATTTATAGTGGTAAATATTCAATTATCCATATGAAATAATGTGGAATAATTCTTTAAAGGTGCAGTTCTCAATATTCTCGGTCTTCGGATCCCTTTGTTAACTTGAATTTATCTCCAACCTCTTGAAATTTTAGGAAAAAAATATATCAAAAATGTTTTAAAAACATAATATTGAAAATTGATTTAAAACATGCCTTTTTATCATTAATTGATAGTGTTTAGACATAATTAAAGAACTTAACAAATCTTTTCTAATTGTAATAATCATCTTCAGAACTATTGGAAAAATCAGAAATATTTTTTGAAATTTGTATTACTTCACTTTCAGTAGTAGTACCCATTTATTACAAAATAATCCCAATGAACCAATCTGTAAAAAGCACAAGCCATGCAATAAAAATAAAATAGAAACAGAAATTATTGTATAAATTTTATTAAAACATTGTATACAAAATTATGAAACTACAAAAAAAAAATAGCTACTATATTTAAACTATTAAATATGGACGGATATATAAGAATTATTTTAGGAATGTATTTTTGTCATTATTAAATATATTTGTGTACATTTGTATATAATAATTAATATTATCACTAACATTCATCTTTATATTACATAACTTATTTTTAATAAATTACTGTATAGTGCACAAGAAAAGGCACATTGAGATTAACTTTATATGAACCTACATTGGAAGTGCTAATAAAATCTTATGCGAAAATAACTAAAAGATCATAATTAAATTAATCTAAATAATGATATTACTATTCCCACACATGTGGTTAATAGTGACATTCTAATAACATTTGAACCATTACATTCATTTTCAGAACAATAACATTCTTCCCAATAAACACCGTTATCGAAAACACCCCAATTACAAACACCTGTAACACCTGTATCTGCTACAGATGCGCAACGTCGAATAACTTGTCGCCATCTTCCATCCCCTGAAATAAAAATTTATAAAATTTAAATATTTCAATCATTTTTTTTATATGAAATTACTTACAAATAAAACCTTTTGGACCCTGTTGTGTTACTTTCATACAAAATGAACCTGGCATATGAGATTCTTCACTATTACATTCAATTGCGATATGTTGTGTAGTATCAAATGTCTTATATGCACCACAGTTATCTTCGCCTTTAGGATCTTGTCCTGAGCTGCACTGATAACATCGAATTGCCTCACCTAAAAATATACTCTCATTATTGATAACTATATTTTCAATTGATGTCTGATGCAATGAAAATTTTAAAATGTACATGTATACGTATATGTAAATATGACTCAAAATGATAATTATTCAATTACAATAATTAGTATTATAATTAGACACTCCCACTTAACCTATAAACTATATATAATAAAATGGATATGTGTATATATATATATATATATATATATATATATATGTGTGTGTGTGTGTGTACATACATAAATTTTAGAACAATTTATATAAGTTACATTAATTTGATAAAATTATAATTTAATTTTATAATTAGAAATTATCCATATTTTGTAACAAGTGACATTAATATGTCAGACTTATAATCCACATACCTGAAGAAATAAATGTTAGAAAAAATACTAGAATAACATAATCAACAAAAAAAGAATGTTTGAATGCCATTATTTCAATTCACATATTACTTTAAACTTTTAATTTAACGTATATAAACAATAGTTCAGATCATTACACACCCATAAAGCAGTCTGTATCTAATTTCATGTCTATTTGGGTTATAATTCTAATACTTATGTGTATATCTTATTTATAGTACATCAAATATTATTTATTAGTAAATTAATATTTGCGAAAGAAAAAAATAAATTTCTTTTTGTACAAAATTTGAACAAACAATTCATTTTTATTATAAATAATAGAGGATTTTTTACTAAGATATTAGTTGAAATGAGCGCCACTAGATGTCAATAAAATCATCAAAAATATTTTACTTTACTTAAATTTTCAATAAATTAAAAAAATTATATAAGATATACAAAACTTTATTCAAAAATGCGTATAAAATTACAATTTATATACATAATTAGGACGGAGTTTGTCTTTTATAAGTCACAGAAAATATAAAATGAATGATAAGTATCTTAGTTCTTAAGTAAATGAATGAAATTAAAAATTTCATTTATACATAAAAAAATTAAGTTATAAAAATGAATATTACTATATAAATGTAGTAATTATAACTAATACAATTGTAATACATGAGTTCTCGAACTGAGATTACATTCTACATACCCATTAAAAATATTTTAACAATTTTAAATAATTAATAAAATACAGTTCAAAAAAATATAAACAAGATCTTCATTTCAATGTTTTGAAATATGAAAAAGAAATGTTATATTCCAATGAGATTACTTTAAGAGCACTTCATTTTTTTGATATTAAGCAGATATAAGTCACATCTTTTTCTTTAACAAGTCATTTATACAAAATTCACAGAAAATAAATGCACTTTTGAAATATATCTTAACACTATACTTTTGCACATTATTTCAATTAATATATGAATTTGTTACTAAAATTACAATGAATAAAATGCTAGAAAAATATAAAAAAAATGTATATATGAAATCATAAAATAAATTAAAAAATACAAATATCTGGTAAAAAATCATGATATCTTTGCTGATACCCTTAATTCTTTTATAAGTTTGTTTTTATTTACAATGCATAAAATTGAAGTTGTTACTCAGTTGTATATAAACATCAATTAATTTCTTTAAGTCTTTTGTTTTCATTATGATTTGTCAGTAAGTTAAGTTTTTTCGATATTTCATATGAATCAGTAATCGCTCATAAATATTTAACTGAACAACCAAAGTACTTAATATATTCAAATATGTAATTATGTATATATTAATTGTATGACAACTGTTTTTTTATAATCTCTAATTAATGATTAAAATTGAATAAGCCAAAGTTGTGAAACTAAGTGCTAATTCTATAAATTTTGAAAATACTGTTAAAAAAGAGAATTAAGAATTTAATATAAATATTCATGACACAACCGTACTATTTTGCACTATCGAATATAAAACTATACTAAATGATAAGTAATTATATAAACAGAACATCTCAAATGTAAACGGTTTAACAAAAAAGTACTTCTTATAAAAAGAACTATTTGTGCAGATCTCATGAACATTTTTAGATCTTCAAATTATTTATGCAGTACTATCAATTATTAATTCAGTGAAGAACGCTACATATATACCAGATAACAACAAAGCTTGCTAGTATACTCTCTATCGAAATCGAAAGTGTACTCGCACTATTACAACCGTCTTTACTATTACATGTACAGTATTCCATAAAGATATTATATGTTCCTGTTCTCATTAAACAAAACCGTTCATCGCCTTCTATTCCAGGTTCTCCCATATACGCACAGCTACGAAAGTATCTCCATTTTCCATTAACTAAATACAAAAGTTTTATAATATATAATGAATTATTTTATGAGAATTTTATACTACCCATACCTTTTTGTCTAATTTTTCTACACATAGTTGGAGCTAATCCAGGCAAATGTGGTAGTTCTGGTTCCTGTCTACAATCTGTTATAGGAACAGTTGTATTATCAAAAGGATCAGCACATTGTGGATCAGAATCAGATCGACATACCCAACATTTAATAGCTAAAACTAGAAATGATCGGTGATAATTTTTACAATAATAAAACATATTTTCATTATAACTTGTATCAGTCTTGTATCATCATCTTTTTAACATTCTTGTTTTTTTAAAAAAAAAAGAAATATTTACAAATAACACATCGATAATAATCTCATAATTATTTCAACTTGGAAATATATTTTAGGATAAAATAATATTTATATAAACAAATGTTTGAATTTAACTTAACCTCAAAATTAACATGTAACACTTATTTTAAATTATATAATAATTCATTCAAAATTTCAAATATTATGAATGTAACTGAAATTATCTACATTTTCTACAGAATGAAAATAAAAATAGATATTTATTGCTTCTATTCATTCACAAGATAAAATGGTACCGCCTATATTTACATATTACTTACTGTTGTTTATCTGCATTATTAAAATGATAGTAAATGTGATAAAAATATGAACTGCTATGTTCTTCATTTTCTTTCAATATATATTAAATCTTTGTACAATCATAAATAATATATTTTCTTCTTTTCAGGTAAATTACTAATTTACATTAACGCTACGTGACAACACAGTTGTGAGATATTAGATGTAAGTACAACAGTTCTGAAACATTTAAAAGTATGTTATAGACCGGTATATTTATTTAAAATAATAAATCACCTTTAGATTTTTGTCTATCTAAATTTATTTTACAAAATTGAAAAATACTTTTTTTTTTATTTTGAAAATTAATGTAAAAATATTAAATTTTAAAAAGTAATAGAAAAATACATTAAATTAATATCAGTAACTTTTTAGTATTACAAAATATAAATAAAAATAAATTAAAATTTAGGATATCAACAATAATATACAAAAATATAATCATTTCATTTAATGAATATGTATTTTCCACTCTTTCTTAACATTCAGATTTATTAATTTCTTTACAATTAATAATAAGAAAATTTCTGATGTTCTCATATAACAACTTCAAATAACTTCTCTCTCTCTCTCTCTCTCTCTGTATATATATATATATATATATATATATATATATATATATATATATATATATACCCTTTAATATATGTAACCTTTGATAAATAATATTAAAACAATAAATCCATTAATACAGACTTCTTATTGTATCTTCAAAATTGTTAAAATTTGAAAATAGGTCAGCAATTCAAATCGTAACTCCAATCCTGAAGCGTTAAGATCTTACAGAGTTTTCAATAAGATACATTTTAATTCATAATCTAATTATTCAATCTTTAAACTGTGTAATATTATTTTTTATCTTTAATTAATTCACTTTGTTTTATTTCTTAAATAATTTAAAAAAATATTTAAGAGTATAATAATTATATAAATTTAAAAGAAAATACAATTAGTATTAATAAATCTCTCTGATAATATTAAATCTCATAAATTAAAACGTATAAAATAATATTTAATTAGACCACTTCACATTTATTTTCTATAATTCTAGTTTACAATTTTTTATATATTTTATAATTATATTTTCAACTTATCTATTATTTTAAATACCAAAATTATAATTCTTTCTTTCTAAAAATGGAAAATACTTTCTTTTTAAATTTATATTAATTTTATTTTTTAATATTAAATATTGTACGTAAACAGAACTATTAAAGTCATAAATTTATTTAAAATATTAATGACAATTTTTTGATTATTTAAAATATATATTTATGATTTTTATTTAATATATTTGAAAATATAATAATTTTGTATTTTACATTCTCCTCTAACTTCAATTAAAGCTAAATTTATTAAAAAAATCAAAAAACATGTTTTTTTTTAAATTTTTAATGATATTAATTTTTTTAATCGATTAGAAAATTTCATTAAAAATATAAATGTCATTTTATTTATTTGAGTTCTGAGATTTTTTAAATATGTTAATAGTATACATTTAAAAAAAAGCCACAAAAACACATTCATACATTTATATTGTATTTCTCTTAAAAAATAAAACACCAAGTACATTCATTCATGTCTTCAATTAATGTCATTGTATAATTGTCTTCGTGAGTCATCATTTAAGGGGTCTTTGGTCAAATATCAACTACAGGTTTTATTCTTTGAATGCCAGCTGTATTCTATATTATTTTTATAGTCTATAATTGTTCTTGATATATATATATATATATATATAGTTAGATTTTAATTTGAATTGATTAATTAATTATGTAATACTTTTATAGAAAAAACATAGTGTTGACATAAACACAAATATAAACACTTGATAAATTACCTTTCTATAACTTTTATTTTAAAATTTATTGGAAATGTGTTTTAATTTGTTACACTAAAATTAATTGTAATAAATAATGTCATTGCAATGGCCAATATTGGCTACCTTACAAAATCTTTTTATAAAGTTTTCTATTACTTTTAGTAATGTACGTCATATTAATTTTACAATTACATTTTGATTGTTATATTGTAAATCAATTCGTATTTACCTCTTATTAGTACACTCATAAATATAATATTGGTATATTTTCTGAAGTAATCCTACAGAAAAATGATAAATCGATCAGGTTAATGAGCTTATCAGTCAGTATCACCAAAATGTAAAATTAATTTATCTAGAAAAGGATTCTTAGTTTCTCTTCTGTGTAGTGGGTTGCTTAACCCTCTGGAGTCGAGGAGGGGGAAAAGGTGCTAAAATTTGTTAATAAATATTTTTTGATTAATTGGACATTATTTTATCGTAAACAAATTAAAAATTGCAAATTTGTCGGTTACAAGAAAAAATGTGTTAATTCATATTAGCCTTTAGAAATTTCACATCTGTCATATACATGTCTGATACATCGTAGTAAATCGTTGATAATATTCGAGGAAACATAAATCACTTGATTGGAAACATATAATTGGAACTGAAAAAATTGATTACAAATGAAAATTTACAGAAATAATTTTACTGTTGAGTGTAAAATTTTTTGAAATAATCAAGTATGCACACAACGGTTTCAAATCGGTCACATCTGGTACCTGGACGTTGAGTCTCGAAATTTTTTATACGCTTTCTTTCAATGACAAACTTTTGGAAAAAAAATATTATTCAACCCAATCCTCAAGGTTACAATTTTTATAGGTTTTCTAATAAAAAAAACCGTGTTTTTTTCTGATTTTTGGACGACTGTAATTTTTTTTACTGAAAAAAAGAATTGCAAATTTAGTATCATTAGAAAGATATTAGTATCCTTTAAATATATCGTCCAAAAGATAGCGCTGTGAGACCATAGTTTCCTTGAAAAAATATCAATGAATTCCTAGATCCATACTCGGCTTCAAAGTAAAATCGAAGGAATATTTTACACTATTTGAAATGGGATCAATACACAAGATCCCATTTCCAGTTTAAGCAAATGTTATAATTAATTCTAGAAGATCACTTCATCTGTAAAAAATAACTTGTACAAAACTGATTAACAACATTAATCGTAGTAAAAAGTATAGCCCAGTTTTTATACAAAAGTGAAATCTTTGGAGATTAGTCTTTTTTACTTCACAACGTTATTTATATCTATAATTATTTAAAAGACGAAATGTTATTATTTATTATTATTTTTCGAAAAGTACAGTTTTAAAAATACATTTCCGTCATCAAATATCTAATCCATTTTTAGTACATTTTATTTTATTTGTTTCATCGCATATTCTTGATTTTATATTTTCATATTTTGTTTGAATTTTTTTCTGATCAATTGAATATATCCAGCAGATATTTTCTAAAAAACTATTAATTTCAAACTACATCACACTTACTCTTTGTTATATATTTTTCGTCATTTTTCCATCCGTTGCGAATTTTCAGATCGTTTAAACATTTTCATAAAGGAATTTGAACGGCATCATGTTACATACATGAAGTTCTTTAAATAGTACATTAGCAATATTTAATACTCCCGCTAGTTAAATCATAAAGTAGGCGTACTACTAATTCGATTAATTATCCAAATGAGACAATTTATAAAATTTACGTACGTCTATGAAGACTTGAGGATGTTTATTTGTCTTATTAGACATTTTTCAATGAGGATGTCGAATTTTATCATATGAATATCAATTCACTCAAGTTTTAAAGAATTAATTTGAATGTAATGCAACGCTATTGGTTCAAACAGAAATGCATTTCTTTAACTGTATCAAATCCAACATGCAAAAATACATGTATATATTCATACATACATACATACACACACACACACACACATATATATATATATATATATATATATATATATATATATGTATATGTATATGTATATGTATATGTATATGTATATATATACTCGTATATGGATATGCTATATTTGGTCTCTGATTAATAGAAACATTCGTAGTATTGAATTTGGTAAATGAATTCCAAATAAAATTAATTAATTTTAAAAATAATCATAATTATAATTTTCTATAAATATATCTACACTTATTATTTAACCAATGAATTGAGTACAAGTGATGTATAATATTAAACTTTGATGAAAATAAATATTTGTTTCTTACACCATGGTAAGAATATAGTCTTTCATTCATAAAAATCTTACTGAATATGAAAAAAAATAATGAATACTGAAATTGAATTTCACAAAAAACTTTCATGGAAAGTCAATAGTGTCCCAAACAAAATAATTGTAGGATACGTAAAGCAAAAATTTGTGGAAACTCATCAATCTATTCGCACAAATGTACATGTTTGTACATTTGTGTCATTATATTAAATTTATTATGTATGATGGGATATACCACTTTTTATAAAATATAAGTATTTACTGAAAATTAAAATTCTATGTTGACCTTTTACTCACTCTTGTTAAGTCAATATATTTGATTTGTTGTATTCATACTTATACATAATTCCATACATAAAATTCTAATACAGACTTAAGCACAATGAAAATAATTTGCAAGGTCAATTCGAAGGTCTGTAAATTGTTCTTGAGATAATGAATTCTATATTAAAATATGTAGGTGCTTTATGAAAATATCATTAAATTAGGTATATAGCTGCAAGTCTTTTAATCATGTTTACATTTTTTGTTTCATAAAAAGTGTTAACACTATTTATTAGGCATTTCTTAGAAATATTAATTTCAGTGCACAATGGAGTTATAAAACACTTACAGCGAAGAATTTACGGATATATACGTGGGTCGTTTGATAAGTATGGTAAAAAAAGCAAGTTGAATACCGTTTTTTTTTGGAAAAAATCGATTTTATTTTTCAATATTGTCTCATTGAGGGCTATACACTTGGTCAAGTCCGGAGAATTGGGTGGATGAGAAATCAGTTTGAAGCCTAATTCGTACAATTTTGCCATTGTAACGGCCGATTTGTGGGACGATGCGTTGTTCTATTAAAATAATACTTTTTTGTGCACCAATCTTGAATATTTTTGTTTCCGCTATGCTTTCAAACAGTCCAATAATGTTACATAATAGGCTCCTGTTATCGTTTTTCGCTTCGTTAAGTAGTCGAATAGGATCTCAAAAAACAATGGCCATCACCTTCCCAGTCGACAAAACGGTCTTCGTTTTCTTTGACTCACTTTCATCAGACGTTGTCTACTGCTTTGACTGCTACTTCGACTCAGGTGTGTAGTGGTGGATCCATGTTTCATCCATGGTGACGAATCGACCCAAAAAGGCCTGGTCATTTTTTTCATTTCATTGCAGTAAATGCCACAATGCTCGCTTCAAACAACTGTAGAATGTGTGCAGGGAGTCTTTTCTGGCTGAAATTTTGCCTATGCTAGTTTGAAAAGTGCCACTTGATAGACGTGACGCTAGAAAATGAATGATGGCGCCACAAATTTACCAAACTTATCAAACAACCTACGTATTTCTCGAAAATACTTTAAAAATACTTTAGTAGTTAATATATCAATTTTATTCCTTAAAAATATAATTAAAATCTAATCAGTATTCTCAGATTAATTGTTTATTGTTCAATGCAATAAATGTATGAAATATACGTTTTATAATGCATGTACTATAATTATTTTCAATTAAATATTCAGTTGCTGTTAATCTTTGATTTCATAATTACACTGCTAATGTACAAATATTATCAATTAAATTAATTCAGTTATTACATTTAATAAGTAAATTACTTATTTTTTTTAATATGACTATTTGAATTTTTTGATTACTAATCTAATGAGTTTTTGTTGATTTATTTGAAACCAATCAATATTATACAATTAAAATTTAAAATTATCAATTATTATTACCAAATATTAAACCACATATGAGTTTTTCAAAATAGTTTCTAGATGTGAAATTCATAAATAGTTACTAGTAAAAATATAATTAAAAAAAAACATTAATTTGGCCGTTCTACATCTGTTTGCAATAAACACTTAGATTTAAAACAAATCATTAAAATGTAAAAATATTAAAATCTTAAATTAATACCAAAACTCTACTTGCTGAAATGAAAAAAAAACAAATACATAATAAGGAACGAGAAAATAAAACTAATAGATACTGTTAAAATATTTTATTTTGTACCATTTAACATAAATTTCGTCCAGAGAGCCAACACATAACAAAATTAAAAAAGAATACGATACAGAAATGCGAAAGTCAACTATGTTACAAAGGAAAAAAAAACTACAAATGGACGGAGACCTGATAAAATTATATTCTTTTTTTACAATTCGTTTGTTAATACATTATATTGGTTAGTATTTGAAGTATTTACAAAATATTCCTATGTTACATAAATGCAAATAAAACATAAAACGAAATTACTTTGGATATAACTATACAATAGTTTTGTATGTTTTTTTTTATAACAAAATGAAAACTAGAAGTATTTTTTTTATAAATATTATATTGCTAATTACATATAAACTAAATTTAAATGTCTTGAGGTAATTTTTTATAGAGTATTAATATTCCTTTAAGCCCATAATTTTATTACATATATATATATATATATATATATATATATATATATATATATATATATATAATAATACTTTAACTAGTAAATAAAATAAATTAAATGTGTATTCAAACTCTGCTGTAAAACAATTTAACTAGTCTATTAAAGCTTCGTAACCAAATTGTTTTAGACATTTATAAGTATTTTCAAACGATTACGAATACAAATATTTCTTATGAAAAATTGTAGCACTTTTTCAGTACTGCATGTTTCATTTTAATTACAAGAAAAAATGTTTAAATCAAATTTTATGAACGGTATCTCTTTCCATAATTAATACCATCTGTTGAATTATGTACAGTGCAACCTACAACGGACATTTCAAATTGACCTCAGAATTTATGAAGATTAAATTAGAGTATCTTTTCATTATGTTCACACTTTTGTCACTAATCAGATATGCTTATGGTTTTAATATTTATTTTTTTCGTTGTAAATTGTTTTATCAAATAAACATGCACATATATGCATACATATATATATATATATATATATATATATATATATATATATATATATATATGGAGTAAAATCACGCTATAATATATTAATTTAATTTTTACAGCAAATCTACTTTCAATATATTAAACTTCTTTTCAATCTAAAATTGATTTGTGCCAACATATTTTTTAATCAACTCCATTTTGTTAGTGCTAGTGCAATTTATAAAAAATTCTTTTCATAGGAAAAACATCTAAAAATATACATATTTTTATTCGAGTACTTAGAAATATTAAATATGTATTGATTTTTTTAAAAATAATGTATTATTTGCTGCGTCTTTTTATTTATCAATGATTTTATTTATATACCAATTTTTTAATACATATATATATATATATATATATATATATATATATATATATATATGTATATATTATTTGACTTTTTAAATTTTAATTATATATTTTCAAACAATAAATTATATATGTTAATATAAATTATACTATGAGAAAAGAAAATTGTAAAATATGTACTGAAATAAATCGGATAAAATAATTTAATTTAAATCTTATATTATTAAGTGGTATATAATTTTGTTTAAAACTTAATAAAAGTATTTAACAAACAGCTAATCTGTTTTCCCCATAAATATATAATTATTAAAGTCAAAAATATATCTAAATATGATAAAAATAATTATTCGTATTACTAAATTTAATTTCAGTAAATTATAAACAAATATAAGGGTACAAAATAAAAATAATTTTTTTTTGTATCAGTAATTATTCAAACAAGTTTTGTTAGCATTATTTGTTTTAATAATGGACAGTTCATAAGAGAAAAAGTGTGAGAGATAGATCAGAAATATAATCAGATGCAACATTCTGTTTCGAGTACTCTAATTAAACTGAATTATAAATTTACATAAAATACATTGACATAAGCACATCTCCTATTCGTATTTTTTGTTTCCTGTAACAAAACATATACATCTAGAATCTTACAAATTTAGCAGTTATTACAGCAGGAATGAGTGCAAATTAATGGCATGTATTGTTTCTGAATTACAATCATTCGTATCGCAAGTTTCGCAGAAATCAAATTTGATAAATGTGGCCATCGATGGGGATGAACAGATACCGATATTGATATGTTGGAAGTTTACCAAGCGCATGAACGGATGATGATATCGTTGAAATTTACTGTAATTACAATATTGATTGAATATTTATATTAAAAGTCTAGAAAATAGTTTTGTTCGATTAGAAAAAATCGATTAAATTTTTGAATTCCGACAAGTATTTTGTATTCACTTTTATAATTTTTTCGTGTCAGTGAGGGTACCTCAGATTTTCCAGTTTTGTTTTATATAATTCTAATCCGTCGGTTATTAAAATTTCACTGAAAATATTTTATTTTACAAAAAAATCAGTCAGTCTGAAAGACCCCATCGAAGTGCATTTAACATTTTTTAAATGACATGATCTACAGGTTAATCCAAAATAATGATTACTATTCTAATAATTTTATCGTATTGTTTAGTACAACTTGAAGGGAAAATCGATTTTATTATTACAAAATTTACTTATTCTTTTTAATCATAGTAAAATGTAATTATTGACTATTAAATAAACTGAAAGTCAACTCAGACAAATAACCAAATTAGATCAAAAAATATCATTTAATATATAACATATTTTTTTGAAAAAGTATTTGACAACTTTTTAAAAATAAAATATCCTTATCTCTAATATATTAATTTGTAATAACTTTTTTTTAGTATATCAAACTTTTCAATTAAAATGCACTTGTGCTGATATTTTTAAACCTACTTCTTTTCTCTTACTGCTAGTATAGTTTATAAAAAGTTGTTTTTATAGAAAAAAATCTAAAAATACGCCTTATTTTCACTTGAGTACTCAGAAGTATTAAGTAGGTATTGATTTATTCAAAAATAATGTATTATTTGGTGTTGCATCATAAAATGAAATGTGTAACTATGTAAACACAAGATTATTGGTTGTGTTGTTCCATTTATCATTGATTTTATTCAAATATAGTTGTTTTAACAACGCAATTATATATATATATATATATATATATATATAAATATATATATATATATATATAATTTATTTCATGTTGAGTTTTATTTATATATTTTTCCAACAAAAATGGCGACGAAAATAAATAAGATATTTAACATAAATTATTCTAGAAGGAAAAATGTATAAAATATGTACATAAGTCCGATAAACTAATTTTAACCTAAAATAATTAACTGGATTATAATTTAAGGATAAAAATCCGAAATATATTTAGATGCAACATTCAATTTCGAATACTCTAATTGAAATGAATTAGGATTGTACATAAAATACACTGACATAAACACATCTATTCGTATTTTTCTGTTTGTTACAACAAAACACGTACATTTAGAATCTTACAAATTTAGCCAGTATTACAGCAGGAACGAGTGCAAGTAAATGTTTAGCAATGCCATGCGCTGTTGCTGAATTACAACCTTCCATATCGCATGTTTCGCAGAAATCTACTTTGATATATGTGGACACCGACGTGGATGGGCAGTTACCGATTGCTGTGTCTGGACTTTGCCAAGCACATGAACGGATGATGGTTTCACGGTCTTTTACTGTAATAACAATGTTGATTAATGTTTAAATTTGAAAAGAATAATGTTTTGGATAGGTCGAAAACCAACAATCTAATAGGTTTCAAAATTTCTTTTTTCAAATAAGACAAAAACAAACATAAAATTCTAAATGATAACGTAATCCTTTAAATTCGGAATTATATTTGGTAAGAGACAATAAAGAATAGAATTCTTAAACAGTAATAAAATTTTATCGGATATCCTGGACATGTGAGTTAACTAACTTTATCTTTATTCGTTTTTAATGACATTTTTAAAATATGAAGTTATTAATGTTTTAACATTTTTAAACAATGAAAGATATCCGCATGAGACAAAACAGTTTCTAAGTTTTATTAAAATGACATGTTTTGTATTCAATTCAGTTTGCTTTTGTCTCAGAAAATTTACACCTTGAACTATGAAAAACAGTATATAAAAACATAAAAGAAATACGAGTGTTACGTGAGATAACATTTTTTTATATATATCGTTCTCTCTTTCTCTGTATATATATATATATATATATATATATATATATATATATAAAGAGAGAAAGATTGAGAAAGAAAAGCAATTATTGAAATTTCTTAATTAGTAAATATTGTGGTTTGTAGGGGAGTTAAAATGTATTTATGAAAAGATTGGCTGAACTAAAAGAATAAAATATGAGTCAAGGATTATAGAAAAATATTTTTTTATTTTATTTTTTACGTATAATGTATGATTATTTCGTTTAAATTGTTGAAGATATTCTTGATTTTATATATTTCTATCTAGAAAACGAAAACTTAAAACTGGTTTTAAGTTTTCAAACGGAATAATCACAAATATAAAAAAATCGTTTTATGAGATTAATTATAAAATAAGAAAAAATAATAGGAAATTTGTGGGAAAAAGAGAGAAAGAATTGTTCAAATTGTTGGTGTGAATATACATGGACGAATATTAAGTTTTTTTACCTTAAATAGGATTAAAATTTTAGTGTACATATAATAATTAACTTGCAAATTAAAAAAAAAATGATAGATGTGTAGATAGATAGATAGATAAGTTGGTAGATATATGAATAGTCAAACAGATAAATGTAAAAATAAAATAATAGTTTTTTTAAAAAAAAATAGTTTAGAAATGTATTAAATTGAATCATGTAATATTTTAGAGTGTGATATTTTGAAGATATAAAGGATATGATCAAGGTAAATGATCATATTTTAAATATAAATAAATACAAATTATAAAAAAAATTATCAATTATCGCGTAAGAAAAATCAATAACCAAAATGTATTTCAGCCAAAAATACATTTTTTTTATCTGTATAACAGTTTTTAAAATAAAGTATAAAATATTTCACAGTAACAACAATATTAACTTGTTCATTAATTATCATTTTATTCTTATATTCTGTTTTCTTTTTAAATTCTATGAAATTTGAGACTAATTTTATTTCATAAAAATTAAAAATTGAATTCTATTCATAATATGAAGTCACAATTTCGAAAAATCATTCAAGTTAATATGGAAATATTTATTTATAAACAGTCGAAAAAAGTGGATTGATTTAATGATCGACAAATACGTTTCACAGCAACAAAAAAAAACTTACCAGTTTGACGCATTTTCTTGCACACGGTTTTCGATTGATGTAAATATGAAGTGGGTGGTGTTTGTGCTGTACAATCTTGAAGTACATGATGAAGTGTCAAACCGTTCCAAGATTGTGTCATAAGAGTTGAGTTGAATGGATCTCCACAGTATGGATCAATGTCTGATGAACAGACATAGCATCTTAAAGCTTCGCCTGAAAATAAAATCAAACGTGAATTTCTATGACATAAATTATTTTTTTAAAGCGATGATTTCATTCCAATATTTCAAAAGAACGATTTTAACTTTATGAGAATAACATTTACAGGAATTAAATTTCTATTTTAACCATTTATTGTTGATATTTCTTCTATTTTTGACATTGATAATGTAGGACTTATTTTTAATTTTATATATTAATTTAATAAACAAGTATACAGAAAATACATTTAATTATATTCATTTCATTACAAAATCTTTATGAAGAAAGAGATGTAACAAATATTTAGTAAATTATACATCATTTAGTTAATAATGATTATATAATTTAAATTAGCATCATTAATTAAAAAAAAGTTTCCAAATAGTATATCCAAGGTAATATTAAAAAAAATCTCTCTTTGGTATATTCAAGCTTTATTCCCCTGTGTGCAAATCAGATTTAAACTGCAATTTATTTTAGTTACTGACTGAGAATTGATAATTGATCAGAGAATTTGTCATGAACTCTATTTCCTTGACATATTTTTCAATATAAAATTGGCAAACATGCTTTAATTTAATTACTGTGTATTTAAACACGACAATTAAACGTTGTTTTTTAATTCGAATTAGAAAGAAATAATATATATATATATATATATATATATATGTTTATATGTAAAGTAATAAATTAAAAAATTAGAATTTTTGTATATGAATATAAATTTTAAACATGTATAGAAATCAAATTATAGATATAATAAGTATTTTTAATAATTGAATTAAATACTTGTAGATGTTTTGAAAATTATTTAATGATATTTTTAAAAAAAACGATAGATTTTGAACAAATGTTTCGAGGAATCATCAAATGTGTTTAAATATTAATGGAACATGAAACTTTCTAATAAAAACATTACAGATGCAAATCATAATTTTCATCTGTAATGTTTTTATCATTAACGGTTCAACTTGAACATATGTTTTACCTTGTAAACAACGGAGTAGTGAAACAAATTATAAATATTATCCTTCAGCTTAGCAACAATTTTATTGTTATGCCATAATTTTATATAATTATAGAGTATCATGTAATTAAAATACAATTACGACTTGACTCTTTATTGAGTCACCTAACAGTGTCATACAATTCTTTGTTCTTTATTAAGTGTTATTTTCTTTACTTTACTTTTTTTTATTTACAACTTTGTAACCGATAAATTAGAAGCTGATAGTTCTTTTTTTTAATTAACATTAATTCGTTTCTGATGATTTATGTATAAGTATATTTAGATTAACACTCATTAGTCAACAGTAATTGCGAGAAACTATATAAAGATTTCATTACAAAATTATTATAAATATATATTTATATTTATAATAATTAATTTGGGAAATGCGTAATTATAACCATGTCTTGTTAAATAATTTTAATCATATTTTAATAAAATTCCAATAATTACAATCATTATCAAAATAGTAATCTATCAGCCGTGTAAAAGAATTTTATTATATCATTCATTCGACTTTCGTGTAGAATCACCTGGCCTAATTACATACACGTCTGCATACATAAATATGCAAAGAAGCATATGTTCACCATTTTAATGATATCATGGAAACATTATAGCATTTTTAATTAATTGCAATATATTTTTTTAATATATAAAAAGTGGACTATTTATTTATAAAATTTGTACTAATTAAATTCTAGGAAACCTTCTATACAAATTTTGAGCGCGATGACGAATCATAATGTAGGACAAATATTATAATTATGACGCGTTTGATTGTATTTTTTTTATAAGAAAAAACTTTATGTTTATTTTATATAATTATTTTCATTCATTGGAATATTTAAATTTTCAAAGAAAATAGTTTCATTGTAAAATGCAAGTAGCCGAAACGCATCCCTGACTAGAAATTCAGTAGACTTTCAAATTAATTCTGAAATATCATAGGAATTGTAGAACATTTATAAACTTTTGAAATGTTTTTATTAATCTCACTTTTGATTTATTTCATTTTTATGTATAATCTATGCAATATTTTTCATATATTTCGAAATAAATATAAATTTACTTTTATTCTTGATAAATATATATTTTTTAAGGAAATACACAATAATTTTAAACTGTTTAATGCTTGATTATCCCATCTCTGCAGTTGAAAACACATAATTAATAAAAATATACATTTTTTTATATGAAAAAAAAATATATAGATGGACATAAACTATATTTCGCTTACGGAAGAATATCTTTCAAATTTGAAAGTGTAAATTAAGCAATAATTATATACAACTCTATCTTTCTCTTTCTCTCACACACTATATATATATATATATATAAATTTGTGTGTGTGTGTGAATATGTAAACTTATAAAATTAAGACTCCTACATTCAGATACATTTCGCAATTTAATGTTTCTTTTTAGTGTTATTCAAAAAAGTAAAATCAACATGTTTTTCAATCAGATCTAAATTTATCGTGTTACAAATGCACCACTCGATGCACTTTAATGATGAAACAGAGGTAATATTGTCGTGAGCTTTAAAAATAAATCTTTTGCATACTGGTCATCACTAAAAATAATAAAGTCCGTCTGTGTTTACAAATCTTCTTGTATAGAAAATAGTTAAGTCACGGATGACATCACCGTGTTAAGCAAGGCCGCTATGGCTAAACATCACATCATTTTTACTATCTAGGTGAGGTGAGGTGTACTCGTATAAACGCGTAAATAAACATGAAGGTGTGGCAATCCACGGGCGTAATTTTTATTCGTTGCCCTTTATATTATATACACGCATTATGAATATGTAATAATAGAATATTATAAATGTTGGGTCATTCATATAAATAATGTGTTTCGTTTTTGATCGCAATGTTTACTACCGGGTACCGGAATGATTAATTTATTCTGTTTCATGCAATCTATTCAGGTATTAAATTTGCTTTCATAAATGAATTTCTCACTCTTTCTCTTTCACAAACTGTTGATCAGAAAAGTTCAACAATTAATAACCGATCATTTTTTATTTATGTTTATGTCCATTTAGATGATCATCAGAGCGCTAAGGTATAGGAAACATTTTTTTCAAGAATTTTCTCTACCTTAACTCTTGGAAAACGCCACCATTACAATTGAAATACACATAAGTGACAATTAAAAATAGCAGTTAACAATAATTGAGCATTTTTACAAAATCAATATATTATCAATATATATTTTTTAATTTTGTGCAAATTATACAATAAAATCACAATAGATTTGATACTTTATGTAAAATTTCTATTTCTTTCGAAACTTAAAGGCTTCTTCACAACAATTATTTTTTAAATAAAAAAATCCTATTTTTAATAATAATTACATAAAAACTAATATTTAAACTAGATATATTTATATGGAAAAATTTCAAAGAGAAATTAGAGTTTCAACCTCAACTGATCAATAAGTAGGTTCCCTTATTGTTAATTAAAAGATTTCTATTTATAATAAATGAAACTATAAATATTTGATTGTATCAGTGCTCTCTATTATAGTTTGTTGTTTTTTAATCACGATGTAATTTAACTGTTCATTTATTGTCAATCAAATAAACATTAACAGAGTAAACTACTTTATTTAGAACAAAAATAATTAAATCCATCAGCCGTGTAATAAGTACATGGTAAAAACCTTGTACTCATGTTTTGGTATTCAATTTTTTAGGTTAAGAACAAGAATAAATGTATTATTAAAATATTTAAATAATCAAGAAATCAGAGAGCTTCATACAAAATTCTTCGATGTATTGTTATATTGTATAAAGTGTTAATAACAAGTCAGTGTTTTCAAATAAAGTATTCACTTCACGATATGCATATTGTTTAAAAAACAAATCGAGAAATGTTTACTTGTAAGCAAGAAATTTAATTAATATTTATTTGCTATAACTTTGTGTAAAAAACGGCAATGTTGACAAGAAAAATTATGATTGTTCTGATACTTGTAAGGTGTTACTTTGCTCAAGTTCTATTTTTACACTATGCAATAAATAATATCGTAATTAAATTAATTAACTTGATAGTATGACAAAAAAATGTGTAGCACGTATGGAAAAAAACATTTATTTTCAAGGTTTTTGATTTATGCTAGTGCATTTCTATTATTGTATTTTTTAACCATGAAGTTATTTAAATAATAATAATTGTGTAGGTTTGATGACTATAATGATATATACTTATATATATATATATATATATATATATATATATATATATATATATATATATATATATATATATATATAAGAATTGAAAAATATTTTCGTCAAACAATCATTACTTTTTTAAATATAGGATGATTCAATTTAGACTCCCAAACAGAAGTATTAAAAAAGGGCGCAGAGGGTTAAAAAAATCATGTTATTTTTTATTTAGTATTTTAGTTCAATTCAGTATTAAAATACAATTGAATTAAAATACTAAATGCGGAATAAAATGTATTTTTTTTTAATTTTGTCTTCTGTAATTAAACATTCTGATAGAAAATAGTGTTTAAAATAATTACTTTCTGCATGTAAATTTATTTATATTTGTTTTAATTTTTTTTCGTGCTAGAATAATAATTATACCTATTTTTATAGAATTTAACTGAAAAGAAATTTCAAAAAATCATGAACGAATATATATATATATATATATATATATATATATTAGTAAAAAAAAATGATAATAGATAAAATAATATATTTTTTATGATGGATACCAGTTTGAAACTAATAAAATTAAGTAAAAAATAAATATCTCACTCTAATAATTCGAACTTTCGTAAATAGAATTATTTTTAAAAATCATAAATAAACTTATATGAAAAAAATGATAAATAAATACAAGTACTTTTATTTACTTGAAATAAATTACTTATGAATATATATATATATATATATATATATACATATGTGTGTGTGTAAATTCAATAACAGAAAGTAAATATAAATAAAAGCTTATTACGAACTTTTGACGTCTATGACATTTCGTGTGATTCAAGAGTTATTGTGAATAGTTATTTCTTGTGTCCTCAAATCAGCTATATGGTTTTAGAACAAGGATATAGAAACTATGTTAACAAAAACATAATAAATAAAAAAGAAACAAACATTTATAATAATCATGTTTACATCAAATATGTATGAGAATATAAACAGTGAAAATTGTGTCAAACTTTAACTTGTGTTAAAATTAGTATTATTTTTCCTACAACTTGTATTATTTTAAAGGTCTCATTGTTATATAATAATAATTGAATGATTTATTTTTTACATGGATGCATAAATAAAATAAATAAAAAATTACCTGTAATTCTATCAGTTTATACTTACATATATATATATATATATATATATATATATTGTGTATATTTCTAAGTATAAATATATAATTTTATTAAATTATGTTTAATTTTGAATTCATAAATGAAGTAACTTCAATATATTAGAACCAGATTAAAATTCTATATTTTTTCCTATTGATATAAAAGAATGTTATTATTTTAGTAACTGGTTAGTCATACATAGTTATTTTTTCTTTACAAAACATCTATTTAGAAAAAAAATAGTCTAGTTCCGCAAACTATTGCATCCAGGATAAAATTTATTTCTTGTAATATTTTGGAGCTTATATTAATTAGTCATTGTAATTATTCAAAAACAAGTAAACGTTTAAACATCTTTTATATTAACACCATGTTCTATGGAAAAGAAATTAAATAAAGAATATCAATGAGGCAATAATTTAATAATATTGTATTAGGTTGGTAAAAAAATAATTTCGGTATTTCAAATTCATATAAAATTTTCTCTTTTTTGATGTTCCTAGCTGTTGTAAGTGATCCAGAACTGTATAACTATATGATTGTTGATTAATAAACAATTTTGATTTCATTCAAGTAATTTATGTAATATTAGATTTTTATTAATCAATATTTTTAAGCAGTTATTAAGTACAAAATGTATTAGGTTAGTAGAAGAATAATTGCGGTCTATAAACTTCAAATTCATATATATTTTTTTAATTTAAGTAGTCTAGAACTTTTGGATGACTAACGCCTAACTTTTG
>CM068317.1:40304748-40337248 GCA_034766995.1 Acanthacorydalis orientalis
CGTTTTTATACATACAAACACATATACACATATATGTATGGATGTTTATATATATATATATATATATATATATATATATATATATATATCATTCATGCATATTAAGAAAGTTTTAGAAAATTATCAGAGAAAGAATAATTTATTTTCAAATACAAATAATAATATTTTTCATTTATTAAATACTAACTGTTTAATAAGATTTTTTAAATAATTTATTTCGAATAACGTTTGTTATTTATTTCTATTTGAAAAGAAATGATATTTTATTTTTATGGAAAAATAAATCTTTTATTTTCATTAATATTCAAATTTGTACGTCATTTAAGTCGCTGTTTTGATATATAATTATTTATTAATTTAGAATAATAGACAAGTACAATGTAATAAAATTTCTAAAAAAATAGACTTCATTTATTGAAACTGGAACAGGTTGAAAATATTGATGAAAAAATTGAAAAAAGTGGCTGACGAATTATAAAAAATTGAAAGAAAATAATTCAATAAAAATTAGATTTTGTTTATTTTTTTTTTAAAAAAAAACAAATTGAAAAATAACTTATAAATTTTTCAACAACCAATTCAAATTTTTAAAAAAATTAATTATGGTTCGTACAAGTTTTATTTTTCTTGATATTGATAGTTGACTTGTACATAGAAAACTGTTGAGAAGTTATCCTTACACTTACATATGCTTTGAGATTTTTGGAAGTTCACTGTTTTATTGTTTGTTAAGTACTGATCCTTAATTAAAGGTATTTTAACAAAAAAAACCTTCATATTGATGACTAATCAATCAGATAGAAATTTATTACAATTACTACTTCGGAATTAAATTCGTTCAAAACAATTTAAATATTTGTACTCAACGAAATTTTGAAAAAAAATTGACCAATCTAGAAACGATTCGTCATTTTTATAATAAGAAGAAAAATACATAAAAGATTAAATATGAAGTTGTTGTATCTATATGTTTTTCAAACTGTTTCAATTTCCGAATCGACAACTCAAAAATAATTTCTGTAGAAATCAAAGAATTGCAACAAATGAAGAGTCCATTTTCTACATAAATATTTTACACGTTTTTTTTATTTATAGTTTTCTTAAAATTTGTTTTCATTTTAACTGAAATATTAGCTTAAATATTATACATTCATTTTTAAATTCTTATTGAAAACCGTAAAGATACTTATTTAAAACAATGTTAAAAACATACAAATCAATAAACGATAATGATTCTAATATTAATATAAATATTTTAACTTGAACTTACTTTCAATAATTTTTAAATTCATCAAACAAACAAATAGTGTGTAATTTATTAATACTGAGTTTTATTTTTAGACAAAAACATGTTCTTCAGTAAGAATTAAAAATCATTAATTTATATAAAATCTACTTGCATTTAAATTTCACTACTAATTATAATATTACATATTTTTTTCTCGAATGAGATTGAACAACACTATACAAAAATCATAAAATATATTCTCATACATTTGTACGCAAAAATTTGATTAAATACATTTCTTATTCATAATTAATTTTGAAAAAAAATTAGAATAATTGTTAAAAGTACTGAAGGCGTTTTCATGGATGATTCATCAAAACTTGACCACAAAGAAGTGTTGATAATTAGTTTAAATACGTTAAAAACGTAGATATTTTAATTTAATGAACTATTTTCCATAAATATATATCTAGAAATTATTATCATCGAAGGACGTTTGATGAAATAAAGCATTTAAAAATTAAAAATTTTGAAATAGGCTGATTTTTTTGAAAATAAAATACTTAAATAATAAAATAAACTGTTTTCTGAAATTACACGTCCTTTTGATTTAATCTAGATCTGTATTTCGTACTAAAAATGGTGTATACAATTCGTCCTTCTCTAATGAATCTCTCGATATAAAACTTTAGAAGTACATGTCACGGTTAGTTTATAAAAAAAAACTATTCATAGACAACTATGAATGAATATTATGACATAAATATCATTTGTTAAATCTGTTATAAAAACATTATATTTGATTACAAAATATCGAAATGAGTATGGATATATAAAAGAACAGAAAAAAAAACTAAAAAGACAAAAAATAAAATCATTGTTAAATAGACTGAAAACCCACAAACGGTTCATATGTAAACTTCTGTACGGTACAAAAATCGTGTAAAGTTGTTAATTAGATTACACAAAAAGCGTTGTCAGGTTAATATATTTAGAAACATGAATTATTTATAATTCCATCAAGCGTATAACCACAAAAGTCTTTAAATCGACAATTTCTATTACCTTCGCCTATTTTTCTTACAATTGCAAAATGATCAATATCATTTCTAGTTCCATTTTAATGCAATAACTAGAACACTTTTCACACGTAGATAAAATTTGTTTCTTTATAAAAAGAAATATTAATATTTAGTAATAACTGATACTTTTTTTACACATTATTAGAATCGTAACATTGATATTTTTGAATAAAATCTTAAATCTGTGAGGATACTTTCTATAGTAAAATCTTATAGTAACTTTATAGATATGCTAACCGGTTCTGTTTGCAAAAAACATTTTTGTTTATAAATAATCGGACTGTTAATGAAAATTAAACATCATTTAATTCAAAAACAACATAAGAATAAAATGATAAGTATTTAAAAAAAATAAATTAAAAAGGACGAATCAGTGGTTTTTCTTTGTGTAAAACTTGCCTGTTATTAAAATTAAAGAAAAATATATATAATTTCCAATCAATTTTAAATATAATATAGTACTGAATAAAATTAATATATTTTTAGGTAATTGGCTTATGTCTTTTAAATATTTTAATTTATATTTATATAATTTATTCATTGAATTTCATTGTAATTAAAAATTATATAAAAATATAAGTAAAAAAAAATAATTACAATAAAATTTGATTTATAATTAATCATTTAATTATTAATTTACTAAATTATTTTTTTAAATTTTACAAAGATATTTTAATTATATTTACTGAATTACCTAATGAACGCTCTCTATAATTAAAAATACATTTTCTTCTGCTGTTATTGAAATCTCTATGGTAATATTGAAATTAATCATGCAGATATATATATATATATATATATATATATATATATATATATAGTATTTTTAAATAAAATAATAAATATGAAAATAAATTTAAAATAGTAATTTATAAATTTATTGCTTAAAATGTAATTTCTATAATACTATTGATACTTAAATTCACAAATACTTTTTTGTAAATTACTGATTCTATGAAAATGAATAATATATCAATATACATACATACACACACACACACGCACATATATATATATATATATATGTGCATATATATATATATATATATATATATATATATATATATATATATATATATATATATGCAAGGATATTTTTTACCAAAAGAGCGTTCATAGCTTACACATTTTTCATAAAATACAGAATATAATTGAGTACAGCTACTGAATGTTTTGCATTAGAAAAAGTATATAAAGAAGAACATGATTCAAACTTAACATCTTTTTATCATTTTTATTTGAACAAATTTTTGTCAATACCACTATTTTTTTTAATAAAGAGCTTGGTAAATTTTTAAAAATCCAGAATTCTCGCAAACTTTTCATTCATGGGACTTTTAAATATATATATATATATATATACACACACATATATATGCATATTTTCTTTCCGTTATTTTTCAAAATTCTTATTTTTTTAATCTTGAAAGTTTGCTTTTTCAAATGAAAAAAAATATTAATATAATCTATTTTCTTCTCCTTTATTAATATTTTCTAAAAGAGGCTTTGAATATATTTATATAATAACGTATTGAAAATCTGTTGCTCGAATATGAATAATGATAAATATAATAATTGATTGAATTTAGTGTTTAATGCATATAACATGTTTAGGGAAGTTAAAAAATGTTTAGATATGACAAATATAAATCAGTACATAATTAATTTTAATTCATAAATTATTTTTAGAAATTAAAACAGAAGAAAGATGTAAAACACTTACTGTAATTCACAAACGATGCAAATACTAACACTGCTACCAAACCACAAGTTTCAATTTTAGACATTTTGATGTGTTTCGTTTTTTGATCAAATTCAATATTGCAGTATTAATATATTATGTACTTACTAAGTACTACAACAATGGTATCTTACAAACGACTACCTCTGGTCATCAAAAACAACATGTGTCTGTGTTATTATTTCCCCCACTTTCATGGAACTTTTAAATTAGGCGTACTATTACGCTGTACATTCATATATATATATATATATATATATATATATATATATATATATATATATATATATATATATATATGTGTGTGTGTGTGTGTGTGTGTACTCTTAGAAGAGAATGTGCATGTTTGAATTTCTATGTAGGTGTAACATCAGTTATTATTCACGTTACATTTATCACACTTTACTCTCATTTTTTTCTATAATATTTACATTTAGTATTCCTATGGCAGATTTTTATTAATCTTTTTTATAAAAATGCTCTTACATATATGAAATTTACCTTAAAATCATTGTTATTGATTAATATTTATAATTTGAATTATTTTAGTTAAAAAATTATTAATATTGTTAACTAATTCAACCAAGAATTTATTTTATTCATATTATAGAAAAATCTAATCTTTAATGAGGATATTTTAAAAAACAGTCATGCTTCTAGAAACACTAGCTGAAAACACATATCTTTGATGTTTTTGTTTACTATATTGATAAAATCACATTTAACTTAATACCATTTATATATATATATATATATATATATATATATATATATATATATATATATTGTCAACTTTCAATTCATTACTTGATATAATTTTGTTTTTAAAAGAATCCAATTTAAAATATTCAGCACTATTGTTATTTCACTTGTTCATTAGTTTATTTATAATCTTTGTTGTTTCATAATGCCTATTCAATAATTGATTCTCCTCTTCTTGCATGTCGTAATATTTCTATGTCAAACTTTCTTTTAATTTTATACTATTGTTATTTTGTCTTTCTGGGTAACTGTTAATTATAATTACTTCATTTCTACTGTTCAAGTCGGTCTTGAGTTTAACCTGAAGATATGATGAGGTAAAAAAAAATCATTCATTTCAAAAATCATAAAAGAATTTGTGATCAGATATGTTCAATATTCGATTATTAATAATTGATTGCTGCTTTTGCCCATTCCGAGATTATTCTTATCTTATCTCCATCACCAGAGCGTTAAGACATTTTTTAATGATTTGTGAATGAACAAGTCATTTTTGAATAGGAATTTTGCCACAATACTAAAACTATATTGTGATAAAATCAAGAATAACTTCAAAAATTCCAACAAAATAATCATTTTTTTTATATATATCTGTAATTCGTATCTGATTTCTTGTCAATTATTTGTTAACTCTTTTTACATTTCCCAACATACACTTTTTAATAATGTTCAGTATTTTCCACAATCGTTGAACTATTATAATTTATTCCCAGAGAAAATGATAAATAGATTTATAGTGTAATAGAGATATAGATGGATTTATAGGATTTTAATGTAGCATTGTACTAAATCACTATTTTAAATAAATCACTACCCCAACAGCACGATTTTTAAAACTTTGAGCAATTGTTGATCATTTGAAAATTTCAATGATGGGAGTCAGTTATAAAAAATATTGTTTAACCATTGTAATTTGTATACAATACAGGAAAAATGCTACATTATATCTAAATATTTTTGTTCACTGTAGAAAATATGTGAGACTTGCGTATTATGTGATTCTGGCACATTAAAGAGTAATAATAACGATAAACGTATTTAAAAAAATACTTTATCACTTTATATCTATATATGCATATATATATATATATATATATATATATATAATATACAAATATAATATGTATGTACTTGTATATGTTTATATGAGTGAAGAGTAAATATTTTTTTCAAGACATAAGTTAATAAGTGAATAAAAAAGATATAATCGTACTGACAGATGACGTCATATTGAATCGGTGTCTTTCATAGAAATAAATTTTTAATTCGTCCAACGAGTCATAATTGACAAATACCTATTTTTGTTGTACGAATCAATGAACCGGACTATGATTAATTACCTAAATTGTTAAAAAAATAAATACGTGAATGATTGGTGAATTATAAATATTTAATATGCTGACGAGGACTCGTGATATACTGTTAAGGCACGCCGTCAGATTGACATAAGAAACATCGGAAATGTGATCAATAAACCCACAAAGAGACTACACCAACTCGTATTTGTCATGTGCCACCCTTGCACGCATTACCATACAAATAAATCATCATAGGTAGTTAACACAAACTAGAACTAACCAGTTCTGTACATTTCACCCTCACAATGTTAATGCTCTTTGCTAAGGGGTGAAATCATTTAATGCATGCTTCTAATTTTTATCAATTGTTTCAATGTCAACGACGTACATGTCTGTTGAGTTTTTTGTCGTTTTAATTTATGTTTACAAGAACAGAATGCACCATAACGTACACTTAACTGACATTTATATAACGATTTTCACTCTTAACGTATATACAATTTATACAAAATGTTATTATCTATTTCGCTATAAATGTACTTTTTTAATCTTGTATTGTACTAATATAAAAAAAAATAAAATTTAAATTACAATTCGACTAAAGAGAACGTATATAACTTAGTTACAATTTTATAAGAAAACTACTTCTGTGACAAGAAATATTTTTCAATTCATGCAAGTTCTAGAATATTTCATATCTGCTCTTTTTAAATATCTAGAATTTCATTCAAACATGGCAATCTGTTACACTCTTAAATTAGCATTAGAAATACAACATTTAATCAATCAATATTCTGGTAGTGTTATTTAATATATATATATATATATATATATATATATATATCAATATTTGTTAATTTGTGTCAAGTAAATATATCTTGTTTGGTACAATGACAAAAAGATTTATATCTAGCTACGTTAAAACTTACTATTACAAATATCTATAAAGTGTCACGCACATGCTTTCAGCCCGAATTCTTCGAAAACAGCCGTATTCATTTAATGCATAAACACTAAATTGGTTTCAGGTAATTATTAAATAATTCGTGAAGGTAGATGTGATAAATTTTATGCGTGAAAGAAAAAAACACATTTATGTCATTGCCGGTTTTTTTAATTTACGATATATTTGAAATAATTTTATTGGGTTAATACATTATATATATATATATATATATATATATATATATATATATATATATATATACATAGATAGATAAATACAAGGGATGCATTTATTTCAATTTTACCGTAGTACATAGAAAGTCGTTTTTGAAAAATAAGAAAAATTCTGATGCAAAAATACGATATGACTTAAAAATATCTCACTGATAAATAATCTGTATAATATTTATGAAAAATAAACCAGAATTAAACATATCGAGTTATAATGTTAAATATTAATCTGAGAATTTCATACAGTGATAAGTTTCAGAAAGAAATTAAAATTAATGTTTTATACTGAGACTAAACTGTAGTGAATAATTTGGAAATAAAGCGATCATAACACAGAAACAAATAATTTTCGAGACATTATGATTTAAATTGATTGAAAATATACTCTTATAAATTTTGATTACAAGTTTTATTGAAGTATCTGCAACTTAATGTACATAATTGTAATACAAGATAACATAAGACGAATTTTGCATTCTTTCTAAACTTTTTACAGTAATATTATTACCTTCGAAATAACTTCTTGAATATTAAAGAATTTATCATAATTTCCTTATAAATCATTTTAAATCTATAGATCAATTCCTTTTTTTAATATTTTTATTGTTCTAATTATAAAAAATATCTGAAATTACCTGTCTCAGTAATAAATTAATCCTTTAAAAACAATACTTTCTAATCTTATCGCAATATTCCAGACATTTCTCATTTTATAATCTAGATTTGTCTTGAAAATATTACTTATAAGTTACATTTCAATATCAAAAATTAAATCTTCATAATCACAAATATATTTTTTATATAATGGGTGAAATTTCATAAAAAATAGTCTGTTCTTCTCTTCTTTAATAACTTTATAAAAATGACTAATTTGCAAAATAGGATATCTTGTAATATGTTTATAAATGGATATCTGTATATCAAATGAAATAATCTGATTTAACTTATTATTTTACAGGCAATTGTTAATAATTTCCATTATAATACGTTTTTATATTCGATTTGAAAGTTTTCATTAATTTGTCGTTTCTTGAAATTTTCAATTCTTATTATATAGCACTCGCATAACTTATTTTAAAATCTTACCATGACTGCTTAATGTTCACATACATATGTTTTTATTTAGTACCCGTATGTCATAGATCAAATAAAATAAATATAAGGACTGCCCTTCTCAAAGACTGTCTCTTAGATCAATTGTCTCGATCGCTTGTCACCACACCCATACTTTTGTATTCATTGACCTATGTCTGTAATTTAACGACTGTCTTGTCTAATAATCATTTTATTACTAGGTATCTTCTAAAGGACGTTTGTTCTTATATACGTTTATATATTTTATTCATTTTTTATATAGTACTTTAATAAAAAAATGTTTATTAAAAAATTTACTATCAAATCTAATTTATTTTTAAAATCATGTTATTTTTGTGGAAAATCAAATTTTCAGTAAATGATAAAATTGTAAAAATAAATTTAAATCTTGAAATCATATATTTTATATTACAGACATTCTTGTCACTTTTTCATAAATCCAATGACCTTTAGAAATGTTCAATAATCACCTCTGAACTCGTATGACTCATCACATTTTATATAGTAAAATATTAATGAAGATCATTTCGTTTAGTAAATCTATGTAATAATTTTGTAATAAAAAACTTTATTAATTCTCGAAGATTGTTTTAAAATTATATTCATTATTAACTAGGGGGTTCCACGTCTTGGGGGAACAACACTGGAGGGGGGAGCTTCGTCTCCTGCTCACTAACATTCTCTCCCCCATAACAAATAAGAGAAATTCACAAATTATACACACAAATAATGTGTGTAAAATGTAAGTCGTAAATTTTTTTATTGGAAAAGTTTATAAAAATTAACATAACAAAATAAAACTTTTTATTCTAAACTTTAGTGAATACAATGTCTCGAATAAATTTCTTATCATTTTCACTGATCGTATCCCTCTTTCGTAAGACTCTGTGAAACAGAACACTTATCATGTGTCTGAATATCAATCGATCAGAACAGAGACTACGTGGCCGATATCAACCAATCAGAGAACGAATAAAACGCACGCATAGCGGCAAGACCATTTTCTTCTTATAGAGACATAATTCTGTTTTTAATGGATGAAAGCTGTACACAAATTTTTTTTCAGTTTTTAAAAACAACGACCAATATTTGGAATACTCTTTATTACTTTTCAATAAAAGATACAAATATTTAGGATTAATATTGATTTTTAATATTATATTCGAATAAATTATATTCGATTTATTATAATTATCTTAAAATCAAAATACTTATAAGCAACGAATCGAGACATTTCAGAAAAAGCATCTAAACACTATAGAAAAATATAATTTTTATAAGAGAAAAACACTCGAGAATGTTATAAAAACTAATACAATAGGAATATATAAAGCTGCAGCGCCATTACATTCGTCCGAAGTGCACAAAGAACAATGAGTTACTGTATATCCAGTGCCGTCTAAAACGTTGCATAAACCATCTGCATATGCTACACATGATCTTGATGTTTTGATAACATTTTCTTGAACAATAGGATCTATAAAATATCAACATATATATATATATATATATATATATATATATATATATATATATATATATATATATATATATATAAATTACTTCTGAAATATATGAACAATCTATAAAAATGAAATAAAAAGGGTAACTAAATTTCGACATGAAATATATATATATATATATATATATGTATATGTATATATATATATATATATATATATATATATATATATATATTTATATATATATATTCATATATATATATATATATTCCTAAAATAATCTGTATCCTGTCATATGATAAAATATTTAAATTTAAAAGCGATGCTTCCTAATAAAAAATCCTAGAACATTAATGAAATATTTAACTTGTTTTTATGAAGTTAAATGCAAAACAAGAATGAAAGGAACAAAATACAAATTACAAATGAAAAGAATTACAAATGAAAAAACATTTACAAATGAAAAGAATGAAACAAATTTAGATTCTATTTTTTTCGAACTAGTTTTTATGAATCTTTTTTTGACATAAGAATTTCTTATAATTTTTTTCATAAAATCTTTTATAAACGCGTACTTTTTGAAATATGGCACGAAATTAATACCAAATTTTGAAATGTTCTTAAGTTTAAACAAAATCATTTTTAATTTTTTACGAATTGGTTTCTCAAGATGTTATAATAGTTTTGTTTTATATTAATGCTAAATGATGATGTTTGCTGTTTGTTATAGTGATTGAAATCTGTCTTGAAAAATTATCGATGCTTTTTTTAATTCTATTTAAATTCTCAAACTTTTTCTCAAATTTATCCTCAAATTTATTTTTCGTTATTTTTAAGTCTCTAATGTAGATCAGTAAATTTAAGTCTAACAAAATATTTCCATAACATATATCTACTTACATTTTTAGGATGCAATAAAAACAACGATTACTTTTTGGGCTAACATGGCTCATTTAAATTAAGTAAGATAATACATGATAAATAACGAAAGCATTGTTATATAATTCGTAATTATTTCAAATATTACAAATATTAGAAATATGGATACATTTTCGTAAAATTTAACGTATGTCTTACATTATTTTAACAATTTAGAGGGTTTAGGGTTTGTAATAATTTTGTTGAGCTTGATATTGGAACACAGACCAATTATTTTGTATTTTTTTGTAAAAGAAATGTTTTCAAAATTATGTTTTTTTTTTGATATAAAGCTAGTGATTTATGTACACACACACGTGTATATATATATATATATATATACATACATACATATATATATATATATATATATATATATATATATATATATATACGTGTATGTTATAATCTATAATTTATGAAAATAGCAGTAGTTATAGTTTCCTTTTCAAATTAATTTCAGTCATACTAACCATATAATGTAATAGATAGTTTTAAACATTTTAGTGATCCATCATTACTACCAGTCGTCCGTTTTTCTAAAAACCCATCTAATGTCTGATTTGGAGTGATCTTTGGACTTGCAGATCTACTTCTTGTCATAGATTCACAATCTATTAATAATTCTTTATCATTATCAAATGTGCCTTGACACTTATCGTCATCAGTACTGCACGTGTAACACTTGAGGCAGAATCCTAAAATTATAAAAAATATACATATCTAATAACTAATTTATTTTCAATATAGGCATATACTGTATACATTTTAAGTCATGACTAAACAGAAAATAGTTTATTGTATAAAAAAAACACATATTTAACAATACAATTTTGTCGCAGTGACTAAATTCACGTTTACAAATGAATTCTCTTTTCACCAAGGCATAGAAGATTTTTTGTACATTCGCGTTCTGAATCGCCATTCATATAAGCAGGATCGGAAATCAATATAAGCAGCAATTAAAAATTATCAACAATTATTTGATGAACATGTTTCCACAAAAAATATATGTAATTTGTCAAATAAAAAAAGAATCCATTTATGGAAAATTTTCAATTTGTAGATAATTACTTGTAAAAATCAAAAATATTATGAAATAGAATAATTGAATAAAAACATGTTTAGAATTCAATTCCAATCCAACAAAAAATAAATGTCGTTAAAAAAGAATAAAAATAATTTGAGAATAAAAACTGTTACTGGAAATACGTTAAAATTAAAACACAACTCGCAAATAACATTCTAAATTTTTATTAAAATATTAACCCCTTTACACTCAAAGAATCGATTTCTCAACGCCAGTGATTTATCAGTTTTTGAGGTTCTGAAGGAAAAAGTGATTAAGCTAGTATATTATTAATAAAATGATTGATTAAGAAAGCATTAGATCAAAAATATCTTTTAATTAAACAATTTGTATTTTAACCATTTGTATTTTTTGAATGAAGAAACGAATTTTAATTTGTAGATTGTTATTTTTAAATCATTTAATAAACGCACTTTAATTATCTTTTAACAATATTAAATGAACTCACTATTTTAAAGTCTTAAATTCATTTTTTAATTTACAAAAAGAATATAAAACCAGATAAATCACTTTTGATAGAAATTGTGTTTTTCTTTTTAATTTTCTAATTTATAGTTATTTATTATAAGTATTCAAGTATTTATTATATGACTCATGTCTTACAGACCCAACCTTATGTACACAAATTATACAAACACACACACACACTCATCATATATATATATATATATATATATATATATATATATATATATATAATAATAATAATTAATACTTTTTTTTAGTAATATTCTTCAACTATTGATTTAAAAATGACTAAGAAAAATTTCCTAAATTTAAAATAATAAAATAGAGTTTAATTTCCGCATTTGTTTCACATTTTCTTAGTTGTAACTATTATTATGTTTACACTTTACAACTGAATAACTAAATAATTAAAAATCATTTTCAGACAATTAAACTCTTTCAAAAAAAAACGACTTGTTTTATAAACTATCTGAAATCTGTTCGAACAAGTTTAATTTTCTTGATTTGAATGAAATTCAATCGCCATTTTAACTACATACGATCATTTTCAAATATACTTAAACGATTTTAAATTCATTGCCACTGGGATATTTATTTTAACATTGGCATTATTATCACATTTGTATATTTTTTTTAAACCAATAGATATTGAAGTTTTTAAATAAACGCTTATATATTGGCTCAAAATAAATAAAAACACTAGTAATTAATATTTATTACATACAATAAAAATATTTATTAAAAAGACAATACCTTGTGTAATAAAAAGTAATAAAACAAACATTGAAATGTAATTTAGTATCGCCATTTTGTTCTTGATTTGCACTAAAACTTGATATAAGTATTTACTTCTTAACGATTAAGAACGAAATGGTTTACAGTTTGCCTACAATGTTTATATAAGAGTATAAATATCAAGGTGTGGTTTTTAAGATAACGATTAATATTTATTAATCTATGAATCACATAAACTATGTTCACATATAATATTACAGGTATACAACGTATATAAGCAAAATTACATTACATTTTCTTTTGCCGAAACGATTTTTCTTAGAAACATTTTTACTTTATATAACGAAGTTTATCTATCTATATATATATATACATATTGAGAGAGAGAGAAAAAACAAGGAACAGAAATAAATTTCCTTTCTAAACTGTTCTCACAAAATAATCATTTTTCTACCGTAATTAATAGTAAGGTTAGATAGAAATATAAAAAATGCAGAGCATTTATTTATAACAACGGCTCTACATAATCAATTCATAAGAATCCGATTTAATTTCAATTGAGTAATATTACAGTGTTGTACGAATATCTCCTTTCTATTTAGAAAAACGGCTGGTTTAAATATTAATAGTTCCCATTTTATAATTTGTCTAACTAGTGAGAGAAACAATGAAATATTTAGTAGTTTTCTTTATGGTTTTTGTCCATTTAGATCATCTGTGTGTCTGTTTTTCACTATTAGTATCAGTACGTATGTCATTTTCAATCTCTTATATCTACTTACAAATAACAATAGTAAAGACATCCGAATGATCCAAAAGGACGAAAATTATCAGAATAACCCATTACTGATCATCAGTATGAAAATATATAATTTTAATTATTTATAAGTTAAAACTATTTAACTTATAAAACAAGATTAATAAGGTACATTAATATCAAATGACTAAAATGGATATAACTGTTTATATATAAATATTCAGGATTTTTTTTATATAAAACTCACTAAAATGTCTGTATGAATATACAGTCATAATTAATAATTAATTACAAATAATAACAATAATGAATTCCAGTTTATTTTTCGGTACTTCTATTTTTATTCCAAAACAATTGTCGTTTTGGTAGAAAGAGTGAGATTTTGTGATGCTTGAAATAAAATACATCAAAATATTCGCTTATAATTAATAAAAGAACATAATTTAAGTACAGTATAGTATTATAAATACATTACTTAACAATAATATTTGATTAAAATATTATATTTCTTAAATTTTTCTTGGACTATTTTCATATAATTTTACAAGCAATTTGAAAATTTCAAGTGACACAGACAAACGAAAAAAATATTATAGTTGTTTTCATGTTTAAAAAATATTTTTTATAAATTATTTCTTATAAATTATTATCTCGTCTTTGATTTTTAACTGTTGAATCATTTATTGAATCATTTTTCGTTTTTCGTTTATCAAATCAAATAACAAATAACCTATCGATTAAGAATCGATGAAAAGATTTCAATAACAGGTACAAAACTTAAAAGTCAATTTTATATACTCGATGAAAATTTTCATAAATAACTTAAAAATAACGACTGAACTATGTATTTATTAATAAACAATATTATTTTAAAAATTGACGGTATTTTAAATAGCTGTTAATTTTTAATTTTAAAACACATTTATTCTATTGGCATGAAAGATATTTTGTCTGAAAAAGTCCTTGTCTTGGACAAGGATAAACGGTTTTTAAGCGAAAAAAATATAACACGCTTAATATTTATTATTTTTATTCAAAAATTTCATCAATTTGAAGTTTCAATGTATCTTTAATAAATAAAATACTGAAAATAAGTTTTTGATAGCTAAAACAGGAAACGTATATTTGTGATTGTAGAATCTAAATTCCTTTGAAACACATCATCAATTATAGTTTTATGATTAGTATTAGGTTTAGATCTATAAATGTTTAATATCAGATTAAATGTATTTTCTAAGAAATTATGTAAAAATTTATGTAGATTATCTGCAGAACTATCGCTGAAATCTTCACAAATTATCATAGGTATCCATCTTATTGTTATTGAGAAAATTGTTGTAACAGTTGCAACTTCTTTAATCATATAAGAAAGTGAAACGAAATTGATAAATTCAGTGATGTGTTCAATATATATATATATATGAAATGTAAATAACTACTAACAATTCTGTTTATCAAAAAAACCAGCATTCAGCTGCACAAATATTTCCAACGGATCGAGTACTCCTATTTCAACTGTTTATCGAACCCTTTTTCATTTTTTTTTAAATCGAATAGCTGGAACAGAAATTATCAGCAATGTACGTTTCATGATCGCCGTTATCTACTCAACCGACTCAACGTTAGTGATTTAGATAGAAAACGAAAGGGGTGAGGTAACAGATAAGCTTGTTGAAAATCAGAACCTATTTAACAGTATTTTAAGTGTTTCTGTCTATCACTTTCGTTGCTAGTTGGTTCCATTTCAATTCAAATAAGTTAGTAGGCCTCACTTAATATGTTCTTACATCAAAAACTTAATATTAAATTCTCGTTACAGCTAAATGTTATTTTTTATTTTAAGTATTGAATCATAACTTAAAATTATCACTGTTTTATAATAGTAAATTAATAAATTTAAGTTCGATATTCCGTTCAGTAGAATTTTTATGAGTTATTTGTGTGAATCAGTAAATGACGCGACAATATCAGTCATATCATACAATCAATAAATAAATATAATATTACACTATACAAACTCCTAATAAATGATGGTGATTCAACAAGCAATACAAAAAATATATTAAAAAGTTTATCACTCACCTTATTCTCCTTCCTTACATCTAGATCTAACCTCACTATACTTCTCTTATTTCATCAATTCCAACATTTTTCAAAAACAATATTTAATGATGAGGACGTTTATTTATAAATTATCTCCAAAAATACAGAATTACTTACTAAAGGATTCAAACAGTCATCATAAAATCTGATTGAGAATATGTTGGTATATAGGTTTTAAAAGAGTATTAACCCTTTGACATACAAGGACGTCTCTGATACGTCATGTGTTTCTTATGCCATTGTAAATATTGATGTCTCTGAGACGTACGGAGATTTAATTCACTTTAGTGCAGCTATAAAGCAAATATTAGAAAGAAATAATTATATATATTCAGTGTTAAAGTGTGAACCATAGAAACGAACCCTGCAAAATGTATATTTTGAATTTGTACGAAAGAGAGAGTGTTTATTGCTAGCAACGTTGAATGCTATGTAATTGGTCTCTATCTGACTATCCGCCACGCGGGAGATCTTAACAAAGTTAGTGCCCAACTCGGTTACAAGTAAAAAATTAGATATATTTTCCTGAACATGTACTTTCTACTGGTAAAAAGTAACATCCTGCAAAGAAATGTCACGTGTGCTCAAAAAATAATACAAGAAGCGAAATGACTTGGCAGTGTAAAAAATATCAAATACATCTACATTTATCGGAATGTTTCGAAAAGTACTACAGGACTGGAATTATTGTTTAATTTTTTATTTAATTATTCTTTATTAATTTTGATTATTAGTATTGAATTATATTATTTAGCAAAGTATAAATATTATTTTCTTTATTAAGCTTACACAAATGTTAAACTGAGAAATAAATAGTATTTTTTGATCATGTCGAATTTCAATTAATTCGTATACCAAGGGGTTAAAATATTATTACATCTAATTGATCAAAACTGATATTTTTGAACTTACCTCGTAAAATGCAACCCTAAATAATATTGTTGTTTAAATACATATATTAATATTTACTCTATATTGATAAACTAGACTAGATAACAATTACTCTAATATATATATATATATATATATATATATATATATATATATATATATATATATATAAAATTAAATTTTCATTTTTTCGGTTTTCAAAATTACATATTTTTTCAATAACGTTATAAATATTAAATTTTTAACTTGTTAAATTATCGTGATATTCGATTCATTCTTTATTATTTGTAATCATCATCATCATCTTCAGCCCCTGTTAATCCACTGCTGGATAAAGGCTTCTTCCATGATTTTCCATTTTGTTCGATTCAGTGCCTCTCTTTTCCACAGTTTTTCAAGAAAGTTTTTAATATAAATATATATATTACAAATAAAAAAAAAATATTATTTGCAATATATCTATATATATATATATATATATATATTCTTATATAATATTTTCTTTAACATACATTTAATGTAATACAAGAGTATATCTAAAATAATTATTCATTCAAAAAGTAAATAGAAAAATATTTAGATTACACAAAAATATGAACTTGTTAGACCGTAAAGTTAACGACCTGTTCCGAGTTCAATCACTTCTATGAACTAGCTATTAGTGATAGAATCCATGTGTATTTTCTAAACTTGTCAAATACTAAAAGCTAATATATGATTTTCTTTATATTGTTTTATACAAAACAACCTTTCAGTAAATCAATATTATTTGAAATGAAATCCACTACATATGAATATATAAATATATATATATATATATATATATATATATATATATATATATATATCTTTTATTTTTAAAAAAAACACGCTTATATATCTTTTATTTAAGTAATTATTAAGCTTTTCTACTTTGTTTAAATGTTAATATTATTCTTTTACATAAAGTCATTTTAATATTTTATTATTGTCAAACATCGTAACAGCTAAACTATTAATTTATGTTTAGTAAAAAATATTCTTTCTTATAAATATAATAATCTAGATAAATATTCAATAATTTTTTTTATAAATGGAACCTAAAGTAAACTATCCAATGGACATCGTTTATTATCTCTTTCTCGATATTCAGTCAATAATTCTTTATATATATATATAAAAGAATTATTGACTGAATATCGAGAAAGAGATAATAAATAGTTAAGATGATAAGACAAGATATTAAAAATAATGTTCAAAAAGAAGCACTGGACCGTTCAAATTATAAAAATTAAGAAGCACTGATGAACATTGATTCTACAAAAGCCTATGAATGTATATAGGTAGATGATAAATATAAGCATAACGTTTAAAAAAGCAGAAAAAATTTATTTATATATTATAGTGGTATCAGTAAGATACATTTTGTAGAATAAAATATTGTACTTATTTACTGCAATATATATATATATATATATATATATATATATATATATATATATATATATATATATAATGCTGATTTAATTTAGATTTCAACACAAATTATTATTTTAAAAAAAAACACAAAAATTAGAAATAACTCTATTTTTGTTAGTTCTTGCGTTTTTTTTAACTTTTTCATGTAGTAAAATTGAATCACCTATATATATATATATATATACATTGATATATAATCATAACATAATGTTTTCAATGATCTTTATTTATTAAAAGAATGAATAAATAAATATTATATATAAAATTTAATTTTTGAGCACATTTTATTTTGAATTACATTAGTCTTTAAAACTAAAAATATACATTTTTGTAATTTATAAAACGAAAAGTGTAGCTAACATTGCAGAAACAATGAAAAATGAAACCATTAAAGCACCTGCTCCATTACATTCATCATCACTGCATATAACACATTCAAACAACTTTTTATCTGCTGGAAGGCCAGTACAGAAAGGTTCATCTTTTTTAATGCATTTCCTTTCGGTTTCCTTGTCTGTTCCATCGGCTAAAAACAAATAAAATAGTAATTAATTTATTATATGAATATATTTTTAAATATATGGATAAAATGAAAAGTGGTTTCTAATAAAAACGTTTGTTTAAATGATTAAAGACAGATATTTTAGATCAAATACACTTGACTTTAAATTTTATCTTTACAGTTTGAAATGTTATTTAATGAAATTCGAATAAATTTCTCTTAGTAATTGTTTTATTATTGGACCGCAATGTTATAAAAAATTTAATATTATTTGCTTTTATACGAGGTCTGCTTAAAAAATTATTTCATTATAGATGTACAGTGATTTTTTTTTATAATTCGCTTCTAAGATTTTTAATGTTTGTATATAATTTTATTCTATTAAAAGTTATCAGCATTGTAATTTAGTAATCACGTTTTTACTTTTTTATGAACATTTATCTTCATGTTATAATTTTTTATTACATGAAATCTTAATATGTTATCTATTGATTTTTTTCAATAGATAACATATACCGATTCATTATGAACTTGGTTTCAATTAAATTATATTAAGCTTGCAACAACTTTATGTAATGATTCTTAATTTAATGATTCGAAAATATTTAAATGTATCTTTAATATGAAGGTATTATACTATTTATTCCATCAAATACTCTGTTTTTATTATAGAATAAATATACGTGTGACATTATAGTTTGTTTTATCAGAATAAAGTATTAATAATAGATAGATAATTTTTTTAAAATATTACATTAATTTGACTTAGTTATTATACAAAGCACAAAAATTTTGAGTAGAATTTTGAAAAAAATCGCAGTAAAAGTAAAGATATACTATTTTTTAACACTATACAGATCGAATGATAATCATTATAAAAGCTTAGCTAAAAATTAGGAATAAACAGTTATTAAAAATGGACATTTCATTGTTGGATATAAATTTTCATTTTCAAATAATAAAAATCACACTTCAGATTGGAACTGTGGTATTAAATCAGAAAACATATTTTTTTTAAAAAAAACAATTTCAAATAGAACTATTGAATGGAAATTAGGGGATGAGATAATTAGAAACAATCCGAAAGCAAAAACTATTGAAATGAAACCACACACAAATTTAATAGTATGGTCTGTAGGTAACCAGTATTATGCAATACTTAAACTAATTTCAATAAGCAAACGTGAAAAATCCAAGAAATTCATTGAATCAAATCAAATATTTTCTTATAGAGAAATAACATAAACAAAAGTAAATGGTATGACAGCTTCAACAATTCCATTTCGAATTACTCCATTCACAATATATGAAGGAATTTCTTCAACTACTATTACTGTAGCTTATAATACAGAAATAGAATATGATTCGAAGGTAACAAAGAATCAAATAGTTATTAATAAATGGTCAGCTGTATCTTGCTTAATAAAATTTTTTTGAAGTAGTTAGCATTAAAATTATTTTAAATAACGAGCTAAATTGACGATTTGTTTCTCTACTAATATTCAGTTCCTTAATCAATGAGACTATCAGAATATATATATATATATATATATATATATATATATATATATATATATATATATATATATATATATATTTTAATGCAATATTAACTTTCAGTTCATTATAGCCCAACCTAAACAGTAAAATCAGTCGAAATTCATTTAAAAAAATCATTGCTATTCTATGAAATATTATAATAATTGTATTTTTTAATTTGATCTGTCTTAATATAAATAATAATGTCAGAGTTTAATGTGAGTTTATTGTATATACAAAGTGAATATTTATATCAAGATTCACAAGCAGGTCAGGATTTGTTATTAAATGTAATATTAAATCACTAAAGTAACTAAATCTGTACTATCCATTATTTACTGATATTTTTAATTTCACATACATGTACATAAGTACATATATATATATATATATATATATATATATATATATATATATATATATATGTGTGTGTGTGTGTGTCACTCGAGTCATTTATTGATTTATAATCATAATTTGGAACTAAATAAATTTCACAAATGAATTACTCCTATCCTTATAAATTTATTTTTAACGTTTGCATTATTTACTTATCATTTATTTTCATTCTTAATCCTATCATTTTTACAAGGCAGATCCAAATTCTTTGTTTTTGTACGATAAAGATGATGGTTTGCCACCGAATTGCGTATAAACAATATCAGCAATAAGTAAATATTAAAAAGTTTAATGAAGAATATTTTGTAGTATTCATTGTTGTGATATTAATTTATTAACAGCAATTAATTTAGATGGAGAATCAATGTATGCATTTTGAACTTCGTAGGAATTCGAGAGAGAAAAAATATTTTAAAACGTACGTTTAGTTAGTGTTTTCCGTGCACATTGCCACTCAATTGTAGTACCTTCCTTAATTAAATTGTTATTCCGGCTAATTGGAGGCTTGGGGCTGGTTTCCTCAGTAGTTGTAGATTCAGTAACGGGTTCAGCACATTCTTTAATAGGTGCTTTGGATTCTTCATATGGATCATTACATTCTTTTGATAAATTACACTCGTGACACTTGAGAGATAATCCTACAAAGAAAAATAAATTTCGAATATATATATATATATATATATATATATATATATATATATATATATATATGAATGTATGTTATATATACTTAATACATTTTGTAAAAAGATAAGATAAATTTAATTAACGTAATTTGTTCACGATACGAATGTACGAAATAAAATTTAAATCTAAATAAAAATGTTTTGAGCAATTCATGAAATATTTTTAACTTATTTTTACTTAAACTTATTTTTCATAATTATTGTGCAGAACTCTTCAAATAAAATATAATTTACGTTAATAAATAAAATCTTTATATCAATCACGTCATGCATCATCTTTTCAAAACGAATTAAAGTTCTGAAAAACTTTACTATTCTACAGAATTTCAGTACTATCATCAGTAATAAATTTAATTTTTATATTAGAATTACTTTAAAATCCTTTTTGTCATAGTTATATCGTATGAGTATCTAAATTACATAAGGTGTTATATTTATTGTATGCCCATCAGATAATGATATCAGATATATTATAAATTAATAAAAAATATTATATAAAAATGGAAGAAAAAAAAGCTAGATTTTTAGTCCAAATTGAAATAATTGGAAAAAATATTTATCAAGCAATGACTTGCCAGAATTAAATATTATACGTATATATATATATATATATATATATATATATATATATATATATATATATATATGCATACAACTCTATCAAATTTATTGACTGAGCACTACGAAAAAAAATTCAAAAAAAAATCAGTGATCGAATATCATCTAGTTTTGAATTTTTAAAGGGTGAAGGCTATATATATATATAATCGTTGTTTATATATATATATATATATATATATATATATATAAACAACGATTATATTTTTGTAGTCAATAAGTGAAAAAAATATAACTTATTATAATCACAATACCTTGTTGAATACACACAAGTGCAACGATTGCAAAAATAAATTTATAGTTTGCCATTATTTCCAGTCAACTGTTTAGCCTCACTAAAAAACAACAATGTACTGAAACATAAAATTGAATGTTATTATTATATATAGGGTATCGATTTTCTGATAATCTCAGTTTTCAAGTGAATCCAAAGAATACAGTATCATGAACAGTGATAAGATAAATTAATTGGCTGACAATACAAACAATAACAATTTTACCCACAGAAACAATTAAATATTCATGTAGATAAAATTGATTTGAAAACATATATCTTTAATATAGAAAATATATTAAGATCACGTGAATTGAAATCATGTATAAATAATCGTGTACATGTAAGTTTGATATGGAAAATAATGATATAACAGAGTGATAAAAAACAAATTACGAATGTTAAAAACAATTCCAGTGCAAATATCTATTTTCACAAATGAATTAGTTCTTTCAAAAATCTGGTCATGAATGTTCAATAATTATTATTGATCATTTTTGATTGTTACTTAAGGTCATTTCAATAGTGTTGACATCGTTCTCAGAACGCCACAGTACAGAAAAATCTGAGTAGTAAAATTCTGCAAAAATGATAATTTTATATATCCTGGTGATTTGAAGATGATTTCATTGTTATTGAAATACATATAAATAATGATTAATAAATAATCAATAATGATTTATTGAACACTGAGTGATGAATATGAATGATTATTTGAACAGAAAGTTTTGTGTTTTTTTGGGAGTGAAAAAGAATTCATTTCTGAAAATGAATTTAGTCAGAATTGTATTGTGAATATCTATTCACAGCTTTTTTAAAAAGATAAAGTAAAAATGTGTAAAATATGAACAATAAACAAAGATTGCGTATCAAAACAAGTTTATATATTTTTTACAGTTTATTGGATGTAATTAATCATTGTCTTATGGTGATATGATAACTTAATTAAGATTTTTTTCACATGAATGTTTTCCTTAAACATTCCAACAGACGAGAATAAGTGGCGGCTACCAGACTATGATCTTAATCTGAAAGTTCAAAATTCATTACACCTTGGATATATAAACAAAACTATATAAAAAACTGCATTAAATGTACAAAATATATTTAGATGTAATCTTCTATTGTATGGAATTTGATTAGCATCCTAACATTGTGTTCTTAAATTTATGTTAACGAACAATATCAACAAATATATGTTGTTTTATTGGTATTCAATAAAGATTCACTTATTTAAATTCTAAAATAATATTCTGAAAATAATCATGGCATCCATACTCTTTCGTGTGAACAATTTTTATTTTTTTAGTTGCAAACACTATTGAAGAAGTTATATTTCATGTGATCATTTATTTAATCAATAGAACTTCTTATCGTAAACAATTTCTAATCAATAATCCACTTCTAAGTGGTATTCTTATGATTTCAGTCACGTTTTTCTGTTTTAACTGTAAGAAGTTCTAGATAAATGTTCATTACTGATTTTAATTTGTTTTTATCTATTGCTTTGTTACTCTGAATGTATTTATGTTACATACAAAATGAATAGAATAAATATTTATTAGTTTAAATCGCGTGTCTAAGATCTAATATTTTTCAATTATTAAATGTTACAAGTGACATAAAAATAATAGTTTTAAAGGATGGATTTGTATATATAAAATTATTATTTATTAATAACAAATTTTTGAGATCATCTTTCTGTTTATTATAATATGCAGATATTTTAACTGTTTTATTTCTACGTAGAAAACTTTATTGATTTTTCTAATTAAAATTCATGATTTATTCATAAAACTTGAAGAATATTCTAAAAAGATTATCAATCATTCTATGAAAATTTATATAACAAAACTAGGCTTGAAATATTTACACTTAGGTTACAATATTATATCTTGTTTAAACACCGAGAAAATAATATTAGAAAATAAAATTAGTTGTTAATAAATAATAGAAGTATTATTGAAAGAATCATTTTCAATGTCTGTAAACTGAAAAGCTTCTCATTTAAATGAATAAATAGTTATATATATATATATATATATATATATATATATATATATATATATATATGCACAGACGAATTAAATAATAACGAGCAAAGATATAACAAGATCCATTTTATAGCAAAAAAAAAATATTCATATGTATTTGAATTCACATTTACATAAAAACATTTATTTTTATATCGAGCTTGTTTTATGGATAAACTGGACATATTTGGTCCTTTCTAAGGACTTTATTTCTACGAAATTAGTAATAAATATAATTTTAGATTAGATAAAAGATACTTCTGTTTATTCTCAAATATATCGAATATAGAGCTAGCATTTGTGCCTATCAACAAATTTTCAGTTTTGGTACCAATGGATATTGATATATTGAAAAGTTTGAAATGAGTTTATAAAATATTTTTGTACTCCACTGTGTCAGAGAGACTTTATCGATTTTGAATGTAATCAATAAAATGAATCATAATTCGAAGAGTTTAACTCCCACGATGTTTTCCCTGTCTAAAACTGTTACCCTTTTGATTTATTCATCGTAAATTACATTTTTAGAACAAGTGAAATTGAAGGTTTTGCACATCCACAAATACAATTTTGTCTGTCTATTTGTATTAATATTATTATACTAGTTGGTCTTGTAAAATGTATCAGGTGTACATATTAATTCGGTGTATTTTTAAAGTTATGTATTTTTTCAATCCTCAAAATATTTTTTTCCATTATTTTATATAACTTTGCTTCATCTGTCGGGTGACTTACGAATCCTTTGCTGAAAAAAAATTGAAACTTTGAGTCGATTAGGTCGTAATGCATATTAGAACTTCTTCCAATATGTTTTTTGCATTTTTTGCATGTTTTATGGGAACAAAGTCTTTCTTCAAAACTGTAAATATCAATTCCGCGGCTTCGACAACATTTTCTTCAACTGGAATGCGAAAAATATGCAATCCCTAATAAGCTACTTTTCGGACGCTATTGTCTTCACTACTGAGTGAAGTTATGTCAACTACTTGGTCAAGAAGTTAGCATAGTGTTTTTTATGTTAAGTTTAGCACTTCAAAATCCAAAAACGATAAGAAAATATTTTAATTTAAAGCAGAGTTATGATTGATTCAATTTAAAGGCAAGGAATTGATTTTTACATCTAATAGTTATAATAATATTCTGTTTCAGCACGCATGGATTATTTAATATTTAAATTTATTTGCTATTTAATGTGTGTAATCTTTTCAAACGTAACTTACAATCATATTAGGCGATTTATATCTAGTTGGGATTAACCTGTCATAGAATGAGTAATAGTTATAACAAAAAAATGTATTCAATTCTACAACTATCGGTATATTCGTTTTCTCCATCTCTCTCTCTCTCTCTCTCTCTCTATATATATATATATATACACGTATACATATATGAAACAATCATATTGAGGGTTTATTTATACATTTTTAAATAAAAATTTATCCTCTCACTCCGTGGACATAAATGAATACATGAACAGATTAGTTCCACTCACTATACTCAAATGTAGGAACACTTGGCTCTACATTTTTACTTAAGAGTGAATTCTTATAAATATATCATTTCTCTGCATGTATAATTTATATATATATATATATATATATATATATATATAAATATATATATATATATATATATATATATATATATATATATATAAATATATATGGAGACATAGAAATAAATAGGAAAATTATTCTAAAAAATCAATCGATGATATAAAGGAAATATTGGGTAAAAACTAGACAAGAGGCAAAAAAAAATGTGGAAATACATTGATGAATTTTTCCAGTATTAGAAGTCAAACACCTGATAATTCTTATATATATATATATACATATATATATATATATATATATATATATATATATATATATATATATAACGGTTACGGTGTTATATGTCTCATAATAATTATATAGACATGAGTTTAAAACATATATTTATTGTTTCATTGGTTGCATGTATTTGCTTATGATTGAGAAGTAGGCAAGTGCAGCGAGCCCGGAGGTTGGTAAGCAAAGCGAGCAGGGGGCTAAGCCACGTTATATATGTATATATTTATATATATACATATACACATATATTTATTAAACGAATATCTATACAGTTACGTTCCTATGTCAAAATCCAGTTTTCTAAGTACTGAGACAATTGCGATTTTTGTACTCTGTGTTTTCGATAACGATACATGCTTTTAATACCTTCTTGAGATAAGAAAAAAAATATGATTCATGCAAGTATTTCACCATGTTTTATAGATTTATTCAATTGATAGAATAAAAAATAAGATTAGTGTTTACCGTCATCGAAACGAGAAAATCCGAATTAATGTTTAAATTTTTCTTCGACAGTTGCTTTTAAATAATCTCAAATAATCTAAACGGTTTAATAAATCATATTTTTTATAAATTTCATATTATTAAATTGCTCAAATCTGAGGTAAATGAAAAAAAATATGATTTCATTATCTATGGAAATTTATCTATATCTAAAAATATATTCCATCAAGTTTCAAAAAGTAGACAAATTTTTTTAAAAAAAATGTGTAGAGTTTTTGTATTAAATTATTATTAACGATGGCACTCTAAGTTACATGAAATTTTTACGAAGAATTATGATATGAAATGTGCGACGTTATTATATATATATATGTATATATATAATACGATATTGAGCGAATATATGCAATTCCAGCGAAGCAAGCTGGTATGCAAGCAAAATGAGCGGTGGATGACCACCCCCCTTTTCGGGGGTCGTTTAGCGTAGTGGGTAGGGAACAAAACCTCCTGGTAAATAAAAAAAACATTTTTATGCAAGAAATACTTCATTTATGGTTAACTTGATATATTGTTCCCATGATACTATGTGTTCAATTTAATATTAAATCTATTCTAGAATTTTAAACAGATGGGTAGAATACCTATGGCTGAATTCGTTTTAATAACTGTTCTGTATATACATAATTATCCAGAAAAATAATTAAACGATTAACAAATTACAATTGTATTTTATCAAATAAATAAGCAGTTTAATTATAATAAATATATAATCTTAAATTCCTGATATAAAATTATATTTCATAAATAATATAATAATTCTAATCTAATCAATAATCCTATAAAAAAATCATTAGATTCATATCTGATGAAATTGTCACAGTCGAACCGAATGATTAAAATTAAAAAAAATATATTACGAACAATGGTTAATCTTAAAGTGATAATAGTTTAAAGTCAATGGAAAAATCTCAATTGATACGCATTTTAAAATGAACAATTGAAGATAAATGTACTAAGTGTTTCGATATTGAGTTGCAAGAAAATGAATCGAAAAAAAATCAAGTAGACTTATATGGAATCTATTCTTTTATTATTGATATCAGTGGCGTATTCAGAATTTAATCTTGGTGGGAGAGTCGAGTTGAACGGATACATTTTTTTAATGTGAATTCAATAAAATTCATTAGGTGACTATAACAAATTATTTGAAGAATAAAATCCAGTTTTCTTTTCTTTTGGCAAAGATTTTGGATTACTTCAGTCGTGGTTACATTAATCTCTCTGTGTATATAGGAGATTTGTGGTGTTCTAGGGCATCTTGGCTCCCCCTCGGAGGACGCCACTAATTGATATCATGAATTTTATGATAGTTTGTACTTTGTAGGGGATGAAAACAGAAAAATACAAGTTTATCAGTAAAGGCTTAAGAATATTATTTCGATTTCAAAAATGTAAATAAATTGATTAAATGTGAGGTAGATATGTGAGAAAAAGCATATACATATTTTACAATATATTTTCTATTCAAATGTTTTGAACTTGAGTGCAATTTACGTTTTTATACTTTAAATGATAACATTATCTTCAATTATTAATTTAAACAAACTTTTATCATATGCAACGATTAGAACGTGGAAAAACGTTGTAAATCTATATAAAGAAATTCACTAAGTGCCTGTTGTGTTCGATCAATATCCATTTTATAAACTTTGGTATTTAAATTACTAGATGTAAAAATTAATTCGGTGCCTTTACATTGACAAAATCATAACTCTGTTTTAAATGAAAATATTTTCTCGTCGTTTTATGATTTTAAAGTGACAACCTTAATATTTAAGATAGTTCTTGGCCAAGTAGTTCATATAATCTCACAATGGTGTCCAAAAAGCAGCAGATTAGACATTACATATTTTCGCATTCTAATTAAAAAAATGCTGCTGAAGTCGTTAGGATGATCTGTTTAGTTTGGGGAGTAGGTATTGTGACGCATAAAACATGCAAATAATTCTAAAACAGTGGACAAATTCCAGAAATGCATTACAACTTCATCGACTTAAACTCGCCATATTTTTTTCGACAAGGGATTCGTCAGTTACCTGACAGATGGAACACACTTACATAAAGTAATAGGGGATATTTTAAGAATTGAAATGCTTTCAGTTTTTCTGCAAATAAACGTACATTTTCTATCAAAGAAGGGTCGAATTAATTTGTACACCTAATACGTATAAAATTCGGAAGTAAAAAATTTAAATGAGAAATAGTATCAAATAACGAATCAAGATCTTACAAAACAGTTTTGACACCTTGACCAAATTCGTTTTCACGAATAAATTTTTACACAAAAAACTTTTCAATTTTTCACCAAAAATTTTCTCACCCAAAAAACTTTTAAATTTTTTTGATCAAATATATTCAATAATCGATTATTAATTTTTTTTGATTGCATATTATGGGGATTTAATCAAAAAAAGTATTATTGTTTATAGCATAACGGAAAATGTGTTTGTGTAGGATTTAAATTCTATTTAATATATAAGAACTAAAAAAAATGAAAAAAATCAAATCTATCTATCAAAAACTTTAATGTTTGTTAGGTATTTAGACTGAAAATAATCACAAATAATTCAAATCTCGAAAAAAAGTAAAGGTTCATAGATAAGCAAATTCCTAGAAATTACATTAATGTATTAGACTGGAATTCTTTTCAGAATTCAATATTTTTTAATAGTATGAGATAACTAATTTAGGATAGAAATCAAATTAATGTTACGCTATTCATTTTTTGCTTCAAAAGTTATTCAGTATGAATTAAAATTTATTAAATGGTCTTTGTATATCAGACAAAAAATAACGAAATAAATTAAGTGATATTTTTAATTATTTTTAAATATTACATAAATATTTATATGAAATAATCACGTTTACCTTTTTGTTATAAACAATTTGGAATTGATCCAAATTCTTATATATTTCTTCCAGTCATATTTTAATTGTTATTTACTTCAAACTTATTTTAATTTATATTTTATATAAAAATTAATTCTAAAACTATTCAAAATTATTTGATCAAAGTCTGTTTAGAATTTAACAAAATACTTATCTGCTTATGACTGTTACAGAATTAAATCTATTAAAAATTAAACAGTTTATGTTTGAAATAGAATTAGATTTTATATAACATGATATTTGAAAATAATGACATTTGTAACAAAAAAAATATTCTTAGAAATAAAAAAACTCACTCTACAAAAATTATATTTAAAATATATTTATTCATAATATACATTCACATCGATATTTAAAATAAATTGTTAATATTTGAATTCATTTCATTCATCTTACATTTTATTTACATTTTCAAGTTTCATTTGAAAAAATACTTACAAAGATATTTAATGAATGTAAATCAAAAGAATCGTGATTGGAAAATTTCTGTTTATAAAAAAATACTTTTTCAATTTTATATTTAGTTTCATCATTTAATTAATATTAGTATATATATATATATATATATATATATATATATATATATATATATATTGAATTGTATATATGATTGAAATTACTGTAATAAACAATTAATAAACATATATATATATATATATATATATATATATATATATATATTACTTTGATATAAATTATGAATATATATTAATGAAATTATTTATCATAAACAATAACTTATACAGATTAAAAAAAATCTCATATTACAATTTATTCATTTATGCATATATGTTATGATTACAAAAGTAAATAATAAAATATTCGGAGAAATTCGAATAACTATACTACTCGACGCTGCATTGCTAAAAACATTGTTAGTAGAATTATCAGTTTCGTTATCATTTGAGTAAGATTCTGTTATTCCCCACGTAGAGACCGTATTGTTCGTGGTCGTTTGAATATTTTCAAACGTTTGGTAAACGTCAGATGGGTTGTTCGTTGAATACAAGTTGTAATCTTTATTCGTAATATTCGTCATCGTTTCGTTCACTTTTGGAGGTTTTTGATATCCATTACAGTGATTTGAATTGCATGTAATGCATCGACCAGGTATTAAAGCAGTGCCCATCGTAGTTCGCATATTATTTATGAGGATGTCACATCCACGTGCAATATTTTCAGAACAGTGTCTTAACTTATGCTCCATAGTTCCTGAAATGAAACAATTTCAGAATTATTTTTATATATAGACGAAAATAAAACTGATATAATTAAAAGTAATCATATTTTTGTAATAATTCACTCTTATATTGCTTGATGAAATTAACTATATGAATATTGAAATACATACTGTACAAATTTCAAAAAAACGAATTTATTGAAGTAAAATCGTTAAAATAATAAAAAAAAATACTAATATTTTAAAGTACATTTCCTGAATAGAAATAATTATACATTATATATATTTTAACTTGTTCAAAAATTCAAAAAATGTTTTTATTACAACGTTCCAATTGATAATGAAAGTCGTTACCGTTACAATGCTATATCCACCATTTAAATAGTAAAAAAATTATAATTAATTTATTTAAAGAATAAAAAAATACTCAAAAATGTAATAAAGGTAAAATAAATGAAAGGATCTATTTGATAAGATAATTGTAATACTGGTTTTATTAACGTTTAGAAAATATATTCTTAATCATGAGTAACAATTTTGAATGATTTCCTAAAAGTGTAGTTTTTAATCTTCTTTTGCACATTTATTGGAAACTTTAAAATATATTCTATTTTTTTAAATTAATATGGAAACAGTTCAATAATAATTTTTATCTAATACTGTTTTCGAATTTCATTAGGAAAATAAAATGAAGACCGAGGAATTGCGTAAAAGTTGAAGTATTCTTAGAAAATTAGATTTAATAACTGATAATAAATATAAAAATTAAAAATTCTCGTTAATATTATCATATCAAATAATCATTTCACAAGATTAAAGTCTCAAATGAAGTATCCAGTTGTAGTAGTGTATAGGAATTTAAATATTCAATATCGAGTTAAGATTGTAAGATCGTGTTCAAATTGAAATAAAACCTCAACTATCAATCCGATGAAAAGTTTCTTTTTTAAGATGTGTGAAAATATTTATTCTTTAAAACAAAATATTTGAATTAATAATGTGATTGTTAAATGGATCAAAAAATCTATTCGAAAGAAAATCTTATTTTCCAATAGGTGGTAACTAATATATTAGTTCTTGTAAATTTTAATTTTGATTATTCTATATGAGTTCTGTAAGTGATGTGCGAGATTCGTTCTTCTACGACTGATTTCCACAAAGACAGAATTTGGACTGAGTTAATCTTGAAATAGTATTAAATCTGCTTATATATGATCGAGGAAGTCGAAATCAGTCGTAAACGAAAAAAACTCACATGTGATTTTCAAGAATAATGAACAGTAGATTCACAGGAAAACAACACCTAGAAAATTCAGTTGCATTTCATTCACACCAGTGTTCTTCAAACTGTGTTCCGCAAAACGCTGGACTTCCGCGAGTCAGTCAAAATTCAGAAGAATTTTCGAAAAAACCCGAAAATCTAAGAACCCTAATTAGCTAATTTATAATAATTTCTTTTATTTTTATGAATACCTATTATTATGTAGTAAAACTCTATTTATGAGTACAAATCACAACCCCGATCAATCATATGTAAATAATAAAATTTGGTCATATAAGATGGTTGATTTTCAAAACGTGTGGGGCAGGCATCTTGAGTTTTTTGGTAGACATCCCGCAAAAAAATGATGATCTTAAGGGTTGCATGAGTCGACATAGTTTAAAGGTCACTGATATAAACTTTTTTCCTCAAGAGTTTGTTATTTCAAATTATTAAACAATTTTTCTATCAATATAAACATTTAAAAAAAATGTTAAATGACTGAAGTTTTTCGATAA